>VZZY01014298.1:0-175966 GCA_013400335.1 Eurystomus gularis | reverse complement strand
TGCATTGCCAAAATGTTACTTTATCTGTCTCCGGAGATTGTTAGCAAATGGCTAGCGTTTGACATTTTGTGGAAAAGAGATGTTTAAATGGATAATAATCCCTTGGTTGTAATTCCCATTTTTGAAGTAATTGAACAAATTCTTCATCTCTTGTTGACTGTACATATTTTTCTGGTGTTAATAGGTTGGCAAAAAATATTGCTTGTCTAACTTATTACAAACAATATTTGCTGAGCAAATACTGCCTGCCTTGTCTGAGCTAAGTTAAGCAGAGCAGGAAATTTAATATTTTCAGAGGGGCATTGACAAACTAAGACTTTGGCTTCTGGTTTTTGTTTTGTTTGTGTACGGGGGGAGGAAGTGAGTCGTTGAGAGAAAGCACCTAACAAGTCACTTGACAGGCGTAATAACCTAAATTCCCTGTAAATATGAGCAATCTTGGTGCCTTCACCCACTTTCTTTGACACACTGGTGTGAGATTGTGGACAAAGTTTTGGGTGTTCTCCCTACCTCGGATTTCCTGTCACTTGTCTCTGTTAACCGGCATTACAGTGACGAAGGGCTCTCTGCAGGCTGATGAATAATCTCATATTTGCCCTGGGATCACTAACATTTTAGCTCAGACTTTGAGGTCCCATTTTGCTTGTGGGCTTTACTTCTCCCCAGCCCATCCCTCCTGCAGGCCTCTGGTGGCGTCATGGCTAGCAGGAGTTCACAACCAACTTCTCAACGTCCCAGAGATGGTCCCTGTGCTCCCACAGAGGTGTCAGCGGTGGCCTTGGCCATCCATCCTGGTGTAAGGGTGATGGAACCTTTGCCTGGGGAGCCTGGGCTACTGGTGAGGAGGGACATGTAGCCCAGCAGCTCCCGAGCAGCACTGGGTGCGTAGGTACCGGAGTGGGAAGATGATTTGTGTTAGCTTGGTGATGGCCATTCTTTGGCCTTTCGCAGCATTGTTTGTGGGGTGTTGTCCTAACAGGAAAGCCAACTACTTTGTCTATGCAGGACTGATAATGAGTGAGCGATCTCCTTCGTACGCCTCTGGAACAAGCCAGAGACCAGTCTGTGTCTTTTTTTCTTTTTTTTTTTTTCTTGGGCATGCTCTTAGTCAAATATGCATCAGCAGATAGGTCCAATTAAAACCCCGAGTCTCTACTGAGCTGTCAGTTAAGAAAGTAGAATTCATCTTCCTGCAGAAATTTTCTACCATGATGAGCACATTATCAGGAAATAGAATTCAAATGATAGTGCAGTCCCTCCAGGGCTGACGGGGAAAACTCTGGGCTTTTCAGATGGGATAAGCCTTGTTATCAAATCAGCCAAACCATAACCTTGATAATAGGGCGCACAAGGGTAGAAGGTGACCTTAAACTCCTGCCACCTCAAAGTACATCTGTCTGTGGAAGCAGTTCTGTTTTTTCTTAAAAAAAAAAAAAAAAGGTGTCTGACTTTACAAGACTGTCCCCTTTTAAACTCTTGCAAAATACTTCAGTACTACCTGAAAATAGTTGATTTCTACTGTACGTACCAGCATGCAAGAGAACACGTGCACCTCAGCATCTCAGAGGGTAGTTGGCACATCCGCGGGAAGAGTGTGAGCAGAATTCAGCTGTTTCTTTCAGGTGCTGAACTAGGGCATGTGTTGTATCCGAGGCTCTCAGAGAGCCCTAATGATGGTGTACATTTTGTAAATCCCAGTAGCACTGAAAAGGAGAAAATACTCTGCATTGTGTGGATTTTACTGTGCAGAGCTGCTTTTGACCATGGGTCGTGTCTGGCAGATTTGATGCAGCAGCAAGGGAAGGGAATTGTTATGGCAAAATCCATTTAAAGCACCGTGTGCCCATGAAAATGACTGAAATGCAAGGTCACTTTGCGTGGTGTGGAGCTGCCTTCTCCACTGAACTTGACTGCAACAGGTGGTTTTCTTCTTCTTTGGAGGAGATGTCTATTTCAGTGTATATTTGGTTTTTAAGAGTACTTGGAATCTGCTGTGAAAATATTTTGAAAATAAATAGTAATTGAAACAGTGCATATTCATGTAGGGGGAGAAAGTTCAGTACTGTCCCTAGGCTGCGTACCCACTTTTATTCTAAGAAAGTCTGTTTCATTTCATTTCTAATCCTAAAAGGAGCTTTTGTTGTGTATGTGGTCGTTTGTTGCGATCCTTTCTTGTGTTCTTCTGGGTTGGTTTGTCACTTGATGTTACAGTGATCTGCGATTATGTTTAATAGGCTGGCTAAGCTTTGGGCTTCCCCTTGGAAATTAAATTTCTCAATGATTATGCAGAACTTAATGGTAGAAGCATTTGGGAGAGGTAAGGTGTTTTTTTTGTTTGTTATTCTTTTTGTCTCGAAAGACTGTGAATTCCCCTTCCTCACTGAAGAAAATTCTCACCACTGGTGTTCCTGTAAATAAGGGTACTTTATAGAATAAATATATATGTTTTCTTCCTTCATGTTGATCCAGGTGTATGAGCTGTTAAGGTTAATACTAAGGGATGGCTTTATGAAGTCTCCTTTAGGTCTTTGGTGTCAATTTTAAGCATTCTGGATTTTGGTTTAATGCCTGTGGCAATTTTTCCTTTGGCAGTTGTCATCTGAAAATACTGTGTCTTGGCTGTGGTGTGACTGAAGGATCCCCTGTCCTGCCATCTTTCACATAAAGACAGAGTTAATTATATACATATTTCGAATTAAGGAAAAAAAAAAAAAGCCACAGACAAACCAGCAGTAGCCTCTTTCTGTGCATAAGAAGTTAAAACTTCCCCTTTCCCGTCCTCCCCCTGAATCTTCTGCTATAAATCCGACTCCAGCTCAGGTTTCATGCAGCTGATGTCTGTGTAGTGGTGTTTTGTTGTTGGTTTTTTAATACCCAGCCACTGAACACAACCATGGAGTTAACAACCTGGAAACTTAGTTTGCCCTGACCTCCTTCCTTGAGGTGGTCAGCGAGACTGACGGCTACTGGAAAACCATCAAGTGATGGTGCTGCCCAGGAGATGGTTCCTGTGCCAGGGGTTAGAGAAGCTGGCGGGCTGAGAAACGGGGGATTTCTCGCCGCCTTCTGAAATGAATGGTATGTGTGTGAGCATGTGTGTATATTCATTACGTTCAGACGAAGCTGCTAATTATTCTTGAAGGTGATTGGTGAATCAGAGCGAGAGAATCTAAATGAGTGAGTCGGTAGTTGAGGGCTCTCTCTGATCATAGCTGTTCCTTTCAAGTATGAAAAACAGCGCTAAAGGGGAACTTCATCAGAATGTTAATGAATGCGATCTTTGAGAGCAATTGTTCTCCCAAAGTAGTTGGAAAGACAAGGGGTTGTGTTTTCTTTTTGGCTGTTGTTTATCATTTTTACAGATTCCAGCAAAGCTTTGGAACGCTGCATGGAAATTTTAACTTGCCTGGTGTGTATGGGTATGGGGTTTTTAGGAATGCTTAACCTATTTATAGAATCTCGTGGAGAATCCACTCGCAAATGCACGTGGAGCGATGTGTTGTGCAGAAGTAGATCCCCAAGCTGGAAAGAGGCAGACCTTAGCTCTGTGTGTGTCACGTAGAAGTGGTGATGCTGCCCATCCCATACAAGCCGAGTTAAGGCCCAGCTGCATCTGGTTGCGGACCCGAAGGAGGTTAACACTTTGCCCACTCTTAAGGAAGTTCGTATCCAGCGCGAACTCGCGGTCCCCTCTCTGCTGTTTGCACTGGAGTGTAGCAGAGTTCAGAAAGCCTGATGGTGATAGTAGACTTCTGGACAGAATCCATAAGTTCTTCAGCTGTTATCTCGATAAGGCTGTTTTCACATGTGTGTTGTACACTGTGCTGTTACTGTTGCTCTGATCTCTCATTGATAAGAAAACCAGTGTATTTAACTGCAGCTTCCTGTTCCAAAGGTTTTGTGCTAGTTCCACTGACCTAGCTATGTAACTTCTCATTTATTATCCTATCTCTGTATGCATACTTTGCAGCTTAGCTCTTTCCAGAGCTAGTCCTATGTTTTAAAACAAGTTTCTAGATATTTAATTTTTTTTTCATTCTACTTAATTGTCAGGTGATAGTGTATCAAGTTAGCATTTCTGATGGCTGGTTATGCCTTCAAAAAAGTGCTTTTAACCTCAGGAAAGCTAATGATTTTCTGGATGGTGCTTTAAAGGTTCTAAATGCTCTTTGGTTTTCCCAAAGGCTTGTTAGTGTCCATTGATTTGTTCTTCTAGCTGTTGATCTTTTGCATCTTGTCCGAAGTGGGTACTTAGGGTACTTTTTGTTGTTGTTAAGGAATGAGAAGTGATTAATGCAGAGATAAAACAGAGGACTGAGCTCTGGAAAGCCTGAAGTATCTCATCAGTTGAGCCAGAACCCAAGGGGAGCTAGGTTCCTTGCAAACCACGGTTGGGTGGCGGGCTGTGGTGAGGAAGGATGCAGCTCTTTTGAAGCTGGAGCTCTCGACCTCATCAGTGAAACCTGCTGGGATCAACAGGTGATCACCCAGGAGAGTGAGCTGCACAACAGGAGTGATGGGGTGCACAGCAGGTACAGCCCGTGACCGGGGTGATGCCTGCAGCCTAGATCAGGATGCCATTAGGGCGGTTGGCGTGGCTCTGATAGCACTGGAGAAAGGAAATGGCTTGCTTACCTGAGACACGGCTGTGGAAATGCCAGCCGAGCTCAGGGGTCACCCTCATCCCTACTTGAGGTCTCGTTTTTAGCTCAAACTGTACTTCACCCTGTCTGTCTGGGTTTTCAGGAAGACCTCTTAATATATTACCAATTTTTCCAGAACAGTTTCCTGTAGCCTAACTGCTCAGCCTTTCTTCAGTGGTCTGAAACCTGAGATAAAGTGTGAGATGAAGCTTGCTGGAAGGTTGGGTGGACCAACCACCACAGAGAAATTCAGAAGATAATTTATAATTAATTTTAAAATTTTGAGTATATCATACTTAAGAAATACAAGGTACTCTGTATTTTTAAATAATATTTTAATATTTTTAAATAATATTTTTAAAATAAAAGTGATATAATTAGTGTTCTACTTCACCCAAATAATAGGTGGTATTGGAACCAAAGTAATGTTTACTTGCAGTAGTGTGTTTGAATTCTCTAGTAAGAACTGAGGACTTTACTGTCTTCTCAGGATGCTAACAAGATGTACTTTTTATCATTTATCTCAATTATTTCACAGAATGAGACTATCACAGTGTAACTTTCTGGGAAAATAACATTGAACAAGGGAGCTGGGTAGGATGAGATCAGCCTGGCCTGTTTCACTTTGTTTTTTGATAGATTCCTGCTTGCTCTGCAGAAGGGCTGATGTATCGCACAACTGTACCTCTTTAAAAATTCATACCAGTACAGAGATACAATACCCGGGCTGGAGACAGTTACACTGATACAAAGGTTTTTGGGTGGTTTTGTTGGGTTTTTTCGTGTGGGTGTTTTTTTTTTTTTCTCCAGGCACAGCAGGCTGCTCCCCCTGCATCAGACTTCACTAGACCTGGTGGGCTTTGCGTGCACGTAGATGCTAAACCTGTGTCCACCTGGGCTGGGGAAAGTGCTACTGAAACGTGCTTATTGCTTCAGCTTCTCTAGCTTCTGGTCTTCATCCTGGGGATACTGGTTGTGGAGAACATAGTGTAGTTTGTGGTGCTGCAGCAGGTACCTGGAAGTGAACAGTAGCAGCAGAACTGAAACAGTGTGTCCTGCTTGATGCAATAATTTTTTAAAATAAAGATTGGAAGTACCGTATGTAGGACCTGCACCTTGGTATCAGCTGCACGTGAACACCTAGCTGTAAGTGAGAACAATTTCCAATTCACTGCACTTTAATGCCTCCAGTTTATCACAGTAAAGGTGTAAGAGAGTTTTATGTAGGTGAAGTGGCTCTTGCTGTTTAAATATCTTCTGGCTCCGCCGTGTTCAGCACGGTGGGGGCTGTGACTGCTCCAGCCGTGCTCCTTGCATAGAGAAGAGATTAAAGCGCTGTTTTACCAGCCCTGTTCCATCTCCTTGAGAGAGTCTCTTTTCCAAAACTAATGAACTATTAACAATATTGCTCAAATGCTGAAAGGAGAATCAGCCTTTATTATTAATCCAAGATGTTTAAAATGGAGGATAGGGTTAAACAGCTTCTATGCCACCTAGGCAAGACCTGCGTTGAGTTGTCAGTCCAGTTTCTCTGGTGCAAGCAGTTGTGAAAGCTGGGCAGGTACGAACTTCACCGGCCGCAGGGCTCTCCCACCCTGGGCCCAGCCAGGCCAGCAGATGTATTGAGCCCTAATGACAGGCAAATAGGTGCATGTCAATTTTTGTAGCTTAATTATTTTGTAGTGAGTGACTAGATCCAAAGCTTGGAAATACCTGGTGAAAAGAAGTGCAGGGACAGCTACGTACATAGCGCTTGCATGATCCAAGATGAATGGAGAGTGTTTCCTTTGTAGCTCTGTCTTGCTTCAAGCCAAAAAGGGACTAAACTTGGACAAAAGTTGCATCTGCAAGGTCAGTGGTTGGCATGGATAAGGGGATTGAAGGGACCAAAATGATTTCCCTGCACTACTGGCTGCAAAACATGGGCTTATGGCACCATTCCTGTCTCTCCCTTTGTGTTCAGAGCAAAGCTTTTTTAATCTTGTACTGGCTATCTATAGTTATGCCACACAAACATGGCAATTTAAAGTCAAATGTTCTATTTTGAGGACTGCCAGGCACTGTCAGCAGGGCAGGGGTGCTGTGCTTGGGCTCCTCTCCTCTGTCCAAAGTCTGCCTTGCTCTCCCTGAACAGGTTGCAAAACAGAGGCTTTCAGAAAAAAAAAAAAGTGTATTTGTGCCTGTAGTCTAAATGTGAAACTTACAGTGTTTGCAGTTGGATATTGTCACCTTACCTTCCTTTCCAACAGATGTTCTTTCTAACTTTGTAAAAATGTGTCTGTAATTGCCTGGTGTGTTTTGTTTTTTCAATTTTAAATATAGATTAATTGACTCTGATGCTAGTGTATCCTTGATCTAGCCTGTACTTAGTGAGGAGATGCTTAGGGTAGGAAGCATGCAGCCCAAGTTGGGAACCAAATGGTAATTTAGGGCTTCTGGCTATTCAGTGGGCTGTGGCATGCGGACAAACACCAAGCTCCTTTCTGTAACCCCTCGTGTTGGTTAGCGAGGCTGCAGTTTTTCCTGGTGGCTGTTATTTGCGCAGAGGAGCTAAAACCACAAGGATTTTTAGGGGGAGAAATGTCTCGAACCTCACAATGACGTCAAGTGCATCGGCTAATAAATAAATGTATTATTGCTGTTGATTTTTTTCGGTGGCTCATAAATGTTTCTTGTACTGCTGCTGAAGAGGATGTGCAGCCTCTTTATTCCACTTAGCCAGAGCACATACTTGCACTCAGGGGGAGCGAGACTCAAGATAGTGTGCGGCTAAGAGATGTTTATGGAATCAGTCAAACTTGATATAAAATAATTATGGTGTTTTGACAGCTTGTTAATAACTTGCAACCATTGGAAGAAATGAAAGTACGGCATTCTTGGTCCTTGATGGAACCTTGGCATTTCTTTCAGATTGTAAAATTAAAGAAAAAATGTGAAAGCCATTAAAATAGTTGGATGTGGTGCCTGGGAAAAATGATAGGCCACTTAATTGAAAAAATGCTTCATTCTGGTTGAAGTTCATTGCGGTTCAGTTCTGCCTGCTTCCCCTGTGTCCGTAGTGGAGAAGGAGGAGGGCTGATTTCCCCCAAAATCTGCCTGGGAAAGGGTTTTTGGGTGTCACTCGGTTCTTCATCTTATCTGTGAATGAAGTGGAAGGAAATCCTAGTGAGCATTAGACATGAGAGAAAAGTCTTGTCACCTGTAATGACTAAAATCCCCTGAAGTGTTGCCAGCATGTACTTTAGGAAGCATATAATTATATGATTATTGAAAGAGACATAAAAGACCTCATGGCAAAAACCTTAGAAAGGGGGAGGGAGGGAATCCGTATGCAAATGAAGATACACAGAATTTGCTGTCTCTCTTCTTTTTTTTTTCTAGTTATTTTTCAGTCCAAAGCTCAGTAATTGCTTTTATGGGGATTACTTAATAAAACTGGGGCATGCAAAGGAGGGAGAAATTGTTTATGCTACGTCACAGAGCTGGCTTACAATTCCGTGGACTTGGAGTAAAAATGGATATTTGAAAGTAAAACTGCAAAGTGGGTTTTCTGCTAACAGAAAATAGCTATTTGTTGTAACATTATCCTACAATAAAAGTGTTTTGTGGTCTGGCGGTTAGCAGAGGGGTCCGGAAGTTCAGATAACGGGGTTTTCTTTCTGACTCCACCACAAGTTTCCTCTCTGAGTTCTGGGTAGGTCCTTTCATTGCTGCCTGTGTCACCTTGGTCACCGGTGCCATTGCATGGGTACCTGAAGGGGGACTGGGTTTGCCACTTGGGGAAACTCATGTCAGCCTTCTGACCTGAGGGCACAGTCTCTTCTCTTTTAACTCTGGTACGTGTAAATTGAAATGTGGGCTGGGTTTGTGCAGGAGATGATGGGACAGCTTTGGGTGAAAGAGCTGCTCCTGCTGCCAGTGCTTAGGAGCCACAACAGTGTTCCCTGTTTTGCTGTGTTGTGGAATGGAGATGTGCTTGTCCGTGGTCAGATGCTCCCAAGGATGGGTTTTGCGTGGGTGAGAGCACAGCACACTGCAGCACTGCTCATGGCCATGTGCTGGATGTTATAATGGGGAATAATGCATACATCTGTGTCTTTTGGCCTCGTTTGTCACTTGGGTAGCTTGCAGCCAAGGTTGAAATCTTCCGACGTGAACAGCTAGTGAAATGTTTCCCCCTGGCCCACCTCAGGTTCATGAGTGGTGCGTAAGTGTCTCTGATGCAGGATGTACTGACCAGTGCAGTGTCCCACTGAGCGTGCTACCTTCTGCATACCGCTTTGGGTGGAAATCTAGTATGAGATCTTCCCAAGCTTTAGTTCTGTGTCTTCTTTTCGAGTTAAAATACAGACCTTGACTTAGGGCTTATTAAGGCTTCTTCAGTCCTTGCTGATGCTCTGGATTTATAGTCTTGCATCTCATAGACGCACTTGTTCATGCACTTACTAGGAAACTCTTCTGATGCAGAACAGACCTGTATCTCAAGAGAGGTTTTGTTGCAAGCTAGGCAAAAACCTCCTTCCTTTTTTTTTTTCTTTCCTCAGACTTAACTAAAGCACTTAATGCATTAAAAAAAAAACCCAAACAACAAACCAAACAAAAAAACCTGGACCAAACAAAGAACCAAAACCCCAGCAAAAAACTAATCCCTCCATACTGCTAGTAGTGTAAACTTACTCGGTATGTTGCAAGATCTCTCCAGGAGAAAAAGAATACCATTTACTCAGGTGTTCTAATTTGAAGCTCAAGGGGACCAAGTTGTGATACGAGCTTGCTGATGTGATTTTGGGCTGAAAATGTCAGAGACTTCCCAACTCAGATGATTCTATAACTCGCCTGCTATCAAGTCATCCACCAAACTCCGCAGATGTCTGTACGTTCATTATAGTGTGTGCATGGTAATGTTGGTTACATCAAACGAACTGATAACCCTATTCAAGCCCTATTAATGCTCTCTGGGCAGCCCCCACCCCAGTGCGAGTTTGGGGTGAGACGAATGGGTGCGGGTTTGTGTTTGTGGCTGTCCCTGCAGGTACTGAGTAGGAGTTTGGGGTTGAGCTACTTTCTCAGATGCTTTCCATTGCTGTGGAGATGGCCGCTCTGCGGGGTCGATGTAACTTGTGTAGAGAACCATTTTGAGACAACTTTGATACAGATACTGATGTTTCAATGCTGTTTGTATTGGGAAGAGGGTTAATGAAACAGAAATGAGAGCCCCTGGGCTGCACTTGCTCTGTATGTAACTTGATTTCATACAGCTCATGACTTTTCTTCCGCATCATTGGATGATACTAAGTCACATAGGGTATGTGACTTAGACATTAACATGTTGGCTGCATCTAGGCAAAAGGCTTGCAGGGCTTGATCAGAGAAAGGTTCCCATGCTTTTTACGAAGTCATCTGTAGAGGTTCTAGGTGTTTTGCAAAAAAAGATGAACTTTTTAGCAGCTGTTGGGAGGTTTTCTAGAGCCTTGTGTTAACATCAAACTCAGTTGCCTCAGAAAACAAGCTTGTGTTTTGACAGGTATAGGACTCACCATTTCCAAAACAGAGGTTATGAACTGCTGTAATGGGAGCCTTGTAAACTCCCAGGTGATACCTCAGATCAACACCTATATGTAGTTTTTCTTGATAGGTTCCTAAGAATTATTTCTGAAGTTGGTAATAAAAACAAAAACAGGCTGTTTCCAGACAGAGCATCTTTGGTTTCTTAGCTTCAGCCGTGTTGTGTCCTGAGAAAATACATTTGTGGATTGTGAAGTCTCTGAGTGTATTGCCTGGTTTTCCTCCACCCAGGAGGAGCTCAGGCTTGTCATCACCGGGCTTATGAAGTTCCTGGTCTCTAGACACATATTGCTCTTGTGCTGCAACTTCGAGGCAAGCCATGCTACTGGATTTTAAAATCCTAACAATTATTTCTCTGGATTATTGGAACCTGTTGTGTTGCTCCAATGAAGCAGGCATGTGTAAGTTTCCAGAGGAGGATGTTCAAGCCTCCCTGTTGGACTGGAGTGAGATCTTTGGTTTCCTCATCAGTGCTTCCTCATCAAAATATATCAGTGGATTTTCTTTACCACTGCCAAAATAAATGCTGCAGACAGTCAGGGCCAGGAATGTCATCGTCATTGGGTTACTGAGTTTCTGCTGAAGGTCAGCTAGCTGTGACTGTTACTGAATAGCTGTTTGCTGATACGTTTGTGGTCTGCACTCAAACACCATGTCTGGCTGCATGTCTTCAGTGTAGTTTTGGCATAAAGATAGGTGGCCCAAACGGGCATGTTTTAGGATACTTCTCTATAACCTTTTTTTGTAAGGTTGGTACAACCTGTAAGGATATTAAATTGACCTCAAAAAGGACAGGGTGTAAACTGCTGGTGTTTATCTGCGTTAAGTACAATGTACTGGTCATCTAAAATCAAGTTACATGGTTTACTTAATGGTTTATCTGTGTTGCCAGTAAGATAGGTCCTTTCTTTTTAACACTTACATAGCAATGGGCAGATTTTCCTGCCACTGCTTACTGCGGTTGCTTGGAGATGAGAGATTTGTGCACTGTACAAGCGTGACTGAAAGACAACCCGTTTGTGCATGGCAGCGTTGCGAAGCAAGCAGGTAGTGGGGAGTTACTACAATAAAGTGAGTAAGCTCACATGCTGGTCTCAAACTTTGCCTGAGTCTGGTTCTCAGGAAATGCCAGAGGTGGGTTGAATGGAAACGGGCAGCAAAAGCTATGGGGAGGCTGCTGGTGGGGTGTGCTGTCGTGGGGCCAGGAGCCAGAGAGGTCTGGCTGTCCCCATCGGCTGTGTCACCTCGGGCTGAGGGCCCATGTGCTCCTCAGCGTCTGTTCTCCGCAGTCTCATGAAGTGTGGTGAGATGCTGTAATGAAGAGCATGTTTCAGCATTAGGGCTGGTAAATGGGTAGCTCCTGGTGGTCTGTTTCCTGCCAGTAAAGAAAGCTTGCCTTCGTTTGGGGTACTTCTTGATTTGATTTTTATGTAGGTCTGATTTTCTGCTAATTACTAGTAGGTGAATTTTCACTCTTTCAGTGAGCTTACCTGGGCAAAAAGGAGCAAGTACTGAGGAGAGGGAATAGATTTGTCTCAAGTGATAGATGAATTCTTTTTATGCTTTTACATCTCTCCTTCTGTGCATGTGTGTTAAAATTCCCATTCCCTGTTTATAAATGTTTAGAAGATGAAGTCACTGGTGTTTTTCTTGTATTACCTTTGCAATGTTCAGAACATAAGCAAAATGTGATTCTTCACTCAGTCTCTGCTGAATTCTGTAGGAATAACGAGTCTGTGCCTAAAGCCTAAACCCAGACACAAAAAGCATGCCAATAAGAAAACAGACCTGGGGGAAAAATAGAAAGTGTAGCTTATTTTACTGCTGCATCCTTGTACATGTTTTGGGGTTGGGAGGGGGTTAATCATGGTGTAAGGCTGGCCTTGCTGGTGGCAGGGAGCAGAAAGAGGTCTGAGTGTGGGAGTCCCCTTCCCCCTTGTCAGAGGGGTGCTCTGGGGAGGGTGGCAGCTTGTGGGGGTGCGGTTAAGCAGAGGTGGATGTGGAAAAGCATGGGGGGGTCAGAAATCAGCTGGCTTTGTGTCTTCATGGCAATCAAGCCTTTTTGAAAAGAGTAGACGTGTTGTCTTGCAATGTATTCCTGATGCCAGTGGAAGGAGCAGAAATAGGCTGGAGGTTTTCCCAGCCACTGAATCAACATCCCCCTTGCTTAGCCTTCCCAGGCAGCTGCTAAACCAGGAACATTCAAATGTCTTTTTCTGGGGGCTGCAGGTACCTTTCAAGAGGGTCAGAATTTTGGTTGCAGCTGAATTATACGGTAAAACCTTTGTAGTGCCATACAGATGTATTTTTGTAGATTTTTTTCTAGTTCTTCTAATACTATGTTGTCAAGCTTTAAAGCTGAATTAACTTTAAATATCACTTCTATTTAACAGCATTTCATCTTTGTTTTCTATTTTGTTCAGCCTGAGCAAAGAAATAGTGTAGTGCTATCTTTAGACTATGGTCATTGAAGTGGTTTGTCTCTATTTTTAAATAAAGAATGAGAATTTGGGTGCTGAGTTACTTAGTGCTACTCCTTTTAATGTTGAAAGTTCATCATCTGCCTTGACTCTTCTTAATGTAGATTTTTCTAAACAGCAGTTAAAAATGTGTGTCTAAAAGACCTAATTAGTGTTATATTCCAGTATCTGGGCATATAATTTAGCTTTTTTAATAGGGCACCTGAGTATCAGCACTAAATGTGAAGAAAATGGAACCTATACCCAAAGTGAGTACATGTAATCCTAATTGGGAGTGGGGGAAGAAACAACCTTGAAACTTCAGAGTGAATTATTTGTTGGTGCAGTGCTTGTCCTGTGTTCAGTGTACCCTGTGGAGGAAGGGGAAAAATGGTATTTAATTAGTGCTTAAGTAATACTTTACTCACTTCTATGATTTATATACTTACCTACTCCCTTTATGATTTTAGAAAAATCTACCTAGGTAAACACGTCCTGGCTGAGGTGAATATCTGTTTGGTCGATAGTATTTTAAGTCTGATAAAGCATTGTTCACACCTTCTTGGAATGTACTACAGGAATAAACGGGAAACCCAATCTCTTTAGCACTGCGTGTTGCACAGGCAGGCCGTGCTCTGATACAGGATTTATTTTATGCGTGGTGGCCTAGACACGAAAGAAATGTGTAGAAAAGGGAATTATGTAAAATTGAAAGTGACAATTATGCAGACATTCCAGTTGAGGAAGAACTAAATTCTTCTCTTTTTCCATGTGCTCTGTTTCAGAGCTAGCGAGTAGCCTCTTGGGGTTTTTGGTCTGTGTGTTTGTATCTGTTGTATCTCTCTCATCTTGGCTGCTTCTTGTTTCATTTTCTTCTTTTTTTTTTTTTTTGTTTGACCTTATTTTCCCTTTTGTTCCATGGAGTCATTCAATCTTTGTACTGTGGGGTGTGTTTACCTTGCCAGAGAAAACGTTAGCACCCTTCCATTTTGGAGCCAGGGCTGCCGTCCCAGCCCCTTGCAGCCCAGCACCATGCCCTTCGCTCCCGACCCGGCTATGGGAACGTGGTGACTGACAGGGTCCACGTCCCTTTTCAAATCTATGTTTTCAAAGGGAGGGGAAACTGGTGAGTGAAGAAACAAGCTGTGAAAATAGCTCTGTATTTAGACAGACACCCTTTTGCAAAGTTAAATGACTTGATCTTCCACGCTGCTGGGTAATTCCCATGCTTGCAGAAATACGGAGAGGGAGCTGGGGCTGTGACCACTTTAATCTGACATAAGTACGTGTTTTTGCTGAAGGGAATGGTCCTTTCCTGCCCTGGCTGCTTGTCCCAATTACCTCCCTTGTGCCAGCGCTAGCATTTCTGCTGCCAGGAAAATGAATTCCCTGGTTCCCTGCTCTGGCTCGCTGCACAGCCACGCAAATGCCCTTCTGGCACAGGGCGGGCAGGATGCAGGGGAGAGGGGGGTGTGAAGCAGATGTCTATTGTTTAAAGAAACCCTGCAAATATGGCCTGAGCCTTTGGAGCAGGGTTATAGCTATATATTCTTTCTGTGTTTTAGGTAATCTTCTTCGTCGGGGGTCCACTGGAATGGATGGTGGAAAATGATGATGGTGCCGGAATGCGGTTAAGCTTGTGAAATTGGGCTGATGTGGTCATATATGGGGTAGCAGGGAGTGGCTGAGAGTAGAAGGGATTACTTGGAAGGATAAAACTTCACTTGCAATTTAATTGCTCTGAAAACCCCATTTCTACCTTGTTTTCACTGATTAGTTTCAATGTGACAAGGAGAAAGAAGAGACAAGCTTTTGTTTGTGCTTGGTTGGGTACTTGGAGTGGATGAGGTATCTAACCTTCTTGATGGCAGAAGGTTAAAAGTAGTTCAGTCTGTAAAAGGCATTTGTAGCTTAGTTCACACAAGACTTTCTTCTTTTAGCCTCTGTTCTTTTTTTTTTTTTTTCCTCTTCCTGTCTTTCTATACTGTATCCTGTGCATGTGTTGTGTAAAGAAGTCTGTTGGACATTAAATCCATAAAGAGTGGGGGAAGAAGCAGCTCTTCTCATCAGTGTCATTTTCCCTGCTGGAATCCCATAGAGGGATTGAAGAAAGTGTGAGAGGATAAGATCAGTGTTTGAGCCCAGCTAAGTGCTGGCTCTGCTGCAGAACATGGTTTTAATGGAGGCTGGTTGTACAAGGAGGGTGAGAAAATTGCATGTAAATTGTGCAAATTTCAAAATAAAAAGCATTTAATTGCATTAAAAGAGGGGGAGGGACCCTCTTGTGTGCGCATTGGAGACTTCAGTGAGCATAAGTAACCTCTGTGGCACAGTAGTCATTGACCTTGTCAAATCATGCCTTTGGAGGTCATGTGTGGTGAAGTGGGTTGCCACAGGGGATTAGCACATCTGGGCAGAGGGTTTTTATATCTGAGCGTGCATGCCAAATCCCATCTCCAGCAGCGCATATGGATTCACCAGAAAACACAAGGAGAGAGAAGATGGGAAAGCACCTGCCAGAAATGCATGGGAGAAGCCTGTCTGGAGCCAAGGGCTTTCTTGAGCCCAGTTGCAGGAGAATGGGCACTTGGTTGTGGCCTGGACTCCCAGCTCCAATGAGGAGATGGACTTTAAATTTTACTATAAGAAACCTGCAAGCTTCCCTGGGTAATCTCATAATTAGGTACTCAGACACAAGACTGTCTTTTTGCCTTGGTTTCCTCTATAGTTTCATGTGTTAAAATGCTCTTTTACCTCTTACCTGCAGCTGTTGGTTTGTGATGAGCAGGTACAGCTTTGTGTAAGTGGGAGGCTGATTTGCTGATGTACTTGTAAGGTCAAATACCTCATTTTGGGCTGAAAATATGACTAGAGGATGATGTTTTGTTCTAAGTCTCAGAAGACAAGAAATTAGGTGACAGTGGTATATTGACTTCTATGCAGGCCTTAACACTTACTGTCTAGATGAATGAAGATGTTAGGCCCATTTCACAGATGGGAATGCCAGAAGCACAGGGAAAGTGAATAATTATTAGCAACTGATCCATTTACTCTGTGTCTAGAAGGGAGAATATTCAAGGCTTTAACTTTAGTGCTTTGAGTGTTTAACAGAGAGCTTGTTGGCATGGCACCCTCAAAGTCTTAAGCATTTGAGTGTGGGGTTTTATACAGACCTGTTCTGCTTTGCCTCCTGTATTCTCCTACAACTCTGCCTTTGTTGATTTAATTTCATATCTCATGAAGGCGGCATTAAAAGAAAATGATCAATACTGCCAGCAGGAAAATGGTTGGTACCATTGTAAGTGCCAGTGGTGTTACTGTTGAAGCTAGCTAGTCTTTGTGTTTGCCAGTAAGGGAAACCATTTGCTACTGATTTCCATTGCCTCCTGGATGAGGGGGGAAATCCCTAATGCTTTGCGCTTGCTTTAGTTGTGAGGACCTGGAATGAAGCCAGTTGTGGTTACTAAAAGTCTAACTGGTGATGGGTTTTTATACTTGTGCTAAATTTTTGCTAGGCAGGAAAACATAAGAGTTCTGCGAAGTTAGGATTTTTAGAAAGTACTGTTTGAGTAACATCAGGACAGTGATGATCAAAGTCAGTTGTGAAGGCTGTTGAAGGTTCCTGACAAACAGTTGGGCTCATAAGCGGCATTGGTGACACACGCAGCAGAGCCGCATTGCACACTGGAGTTTTCAACGCTGGTGACTTCCAAGGATTTTCGAGTTCCCTACAAAGAGATGTTTAAGACTGCTGGGAATGAGTGTGATTTTTGTAGCCACCTTTAGAGGTTGTCCCTGGGCTTCCCACTGGGGACTGTGGGACACAGGTGAAAATCTGGACTTGGATCACAGCAGTGATGGAGCCTGGATTCTCATGCTTCCTTCTTCATTACAGTACTTACTGTACCATATCGCATCCGAAATACTAGGTTGGACTTGGAGAATTAAGTGGCACAATTATGAAGTGGAGGAAAAAACCACTTATGTGGTGGCTGTGATAGATTAGTCATTTTGTACCTCCAAATAGCCAATTATTCCTCTGACTGGCTTTTATCCGACCAATTTACATGTGCAGTCATGGTAACTGGTTTGCACATTAGGCACAGAATTTCATGTGCATCTGATGTCCTGTTTTGGTCTCGTACTCTTGGTGCTCCCTGGAAGCAAAATGCATGGGTGAGGATTTCGGTGGAACGGATTACTATTAGCTGCTTTGTATTTGTTCATTTTTGTTTTGAAGGAAACAGGGTGGCTCACTTCTACTGCAGTGTTTTGTTTTGTTTTTGTTTTTTTTTAACTATCTGACAGAACAATATAAAGTGGTCCTAGTTCAGTAGAAGCTGCAGCACAGATTTCATTTGTATTGATGTTCTGAGCTGCGTAGTTTGAGAACACATTGTTCGAGGGCTGGGAACTCACTGGAGCTGCAGTGTATTTCAGAATACATATGAAAGGGGGAGGGGGGGGGAATAATTGGAGGAAAGAAGGAAAAATAAACTGAAGCAGCATGGAGTGACCAAGGGTGGAATCCTCGCTGAAGCCAGTGTCAAAATTCTCAGTCTGGTGAAGCCAAGTTTCCATCACTGCTCTCTGGTTTTGATCTTTACTCCACTGGTGTGCTGAAAATTAACAAATGGTAATAGATTTAAAATTGTACACCTAGAGAGCTAAATGAAATCTTCATTTGAAATCTTCATTTGAAGAGTATTAATTATTCAGGTAGCAGAATTTTGCCAGTAGGTTAAATATAAGCTCTGTTTCTGTCGGGGATTTGTGTCAATTTAGCATGCTGTGGACTTTGTAGAATCTCTGATACGAACGGTCTTTGAAGTGGAGAAATGGTCTAAAATATTTGCCAACAGCCAACTAGCTTTTTTTATAAGCTTCATTTGCTTCGAATAAGTAAGCCTTTTTAAAAAACAAACAAAAAACAGTTTGAGTGCAAGAATAACAAGATAGTTTTTTTTCAAA
This sequence comes from Eurystomus gularis, assembly GCA_013400335.1. Taxonomy (NCBI): domain Eukaryota; kingdom Metazoa; phylum Chordata; class Aves; order Coraciiformes; family Coraciidae; genus Eurystomus; species Eurystomus gularis. Next base: position 158,328 of record VZZY01014298.1, on the reverse strand, counting down.
AGCCATTTTTTTCATACAGGCTTCGGCAACTCAGCTGTAGTTACCTTGGTCTCCAGTGCTGCTAAAGACGAATTAAGCTAATAAAATGGTATCTTGCAACATCGTAGCAAATAAATTAGCTAATCTGTATGCAAGTTTCTTGCTATGCCAAATTTAAACTGCTTAAGCATTTCCTCTTTTGATGAGAAGTAGAGGTTTTTAGAAATGTAACCTTTTCAAGGGTCTGTGGAACAATGGCTTGTCATTCAGCTGTCTTCTGTTGGATTCGTGCAATTAAAGATTGTAGAGTGAGAAGTATTCTAAGGAAATTATATATTTATTTTCACATGACAGCTTCATCTTAAACTGAAAATAAATGTGTACATTAGAAGGTGGGTTCCAGGGAGGTGGTTGTATCCACCTGCCTCTGCGTGGTGTTACCCAACTTTCTTGGTAGCTGAAGGAGTTTCTTGTTTTGCATCGTATACTAGCTGTAATAAAGTGTATGTGCATGCATGAGCATATGTATTTTCTCTCTTCCACGTGCTTAAAACAGTTGGACCTCTCTCAGGTTTCTTGTAAGCTCCAGTTTGTTCCTTTGCCTGTTGGCACCTCTGATAGCACTATACTTTTTTTGAACAGAGAAGCACCTATATAGTCTCCTGGTCTTGCGTAAAACCTGCTGTGCAAATAATTAAAGGTGCACAAGCACCTAGTTTAAGTTCTGTGAGCTGTTTAAAGTTGCGAGGCTTTTCATGTCCTGCTTATTCAACATCAGCATGTAAGCTTTATTAAAGGGTGTGAAACTTAGTTTTTGCAAGTATTTTCTCTACAGTAGATGCCCAAGAGCCCCTCCAAAGTACTTTCAGCACAGCTGGGAGGGTGGGGGGGGTGTGGAAAAATCAGAGTTGAAAATTGGGGCACATAATTTTTCCCCCGTCTAGATAAGTTATTTAATCTCTATCCCTTTGTTTTTTCTGTAAAATAAGGATAACTTTTATCTCCTGGTACTTCTACTGCTTAGTAGTTGTAAACCCCACATGAAGGATCTTTTTGATAGGAAGTACATTAAGATTAAAGTACACAGTGTTTTGTTCTGAAGAGTTTGAGGATGAAATTTATAGGCAACCGTTAGCTGTGTGTTTGTTTATGATAAAATTGGGAGATGAAGTATAAAGGAACAGGCACTGGTACTGGCCGTGTAACTTGAAGCTTTACATTACAAACAGGCTCTTGTTTGTGGTGATAAAGGCAAGAAATCCAGTGTATTCTCCTAGCTACAAATAGCTACATGGGGTAGAGCTTTTCACTTGGTAAAAACGAGCTTTTTCTCATTTTCAAATCAATCTCTCAGCTGTTCCTGTTAAAAGGGTCTTCTCTCCACGCATTTAGTAGCTGTGAATTTTTGTTACTGTAACAGTAAAAAGCATTTTTTTGCTGCTGAGCATCCTTCGACTGTTGCTGTTGTCTCTTCCCCCACCTCTTTCTATGTTCTCAGGATTTAGTTTGAGGGTGGGGGGGAATGCAGAATTTCACAATCCTTTGGCTTAGTCAGAAAGCGCAGACTACAGCATAGCGAGGCAATAGGTTGCTCTTGATGATCATATTTCCGCTAACTGTTCCCTGCCTCTCCTTGGTTCTGTAAAATGCTTGTGAATTCATCCTTCCTCCCAAGTGTACAGAGCTCTGGCATCGCTCGCTGCTGCTGGAGCACGTGAGATGCCTTGCAGAGCTGCCCAGAGCAGATTCCTTCCCCTGCACGCTGCCCTTGGGATTTCTGCCGCTCATCTTCCGGAGGTCTGCCAAGTGCAGTAGAAACCCCAGTGTACACACACAGGGGTTTGCTTTTTTTATTTCCAGCTCTTCTGGATATTGCGTATGTAAATATTGGGAGGGGGGTGAGGTGTGTGTGTGTGGATGCTGAAGAATTTTGGAGGGGGAAATTGGCTTGTTGGCCTTGGGGTATGATTTTATAACTGGCAGCTGGAGATGGCTTTTCACTTCTCTCTAACGGATTCACTGTCTTAAAGCTTTTTGGTGACAAGATTCAAAATTGATTTTTCATCTTCCATGAGGGGAAAGATGAAAAACTGAAAGACAGTTTGTCCTCCAGACTGTACACTTGGATATTTCTGGATGTGTATCTGTGGGTTGTTCTTTATTCCCAGCCCCTTCCACAAACACAGCTTATCATCTTGTTGTGCCATAGGTTGTCCCTTCCTGTTCTTGAGCCACAAAAATCTCCAAGGCTTTTAATATCTGCTTAGGAGACTTGTTAATAATACTGGACTGCTGGAGACAGATGTCCTGGAAAGCTTTTCAATGATGGATCAAAATGAAAAATAAAAAAATAAAACCCCAAAACCACCCAACTGCAAACTCACTTAAATTGCATAGTGGGTATAATCAAGATTGTGAGTGGTTTGCTTCCTCAGAATTCAAACTGGTGTACCCCTTAGCCCATGATGTGGGTTAGAAGTGCATGAGAGAGATTGTGCTAGTGCAAGACTTAGATCTTGGGAAACAAGAGCAAATTATAGTTTAGGCAACCACGTGAAAGGCTGCTTTAAAAAGAGCAGAGGGCCATATTATTGGGGTCATAGCTGGAATAACCAGGAGACTTATGCATGGAAGTACTATAATAATTGCTGCCAGGGCTGTTCTCCATATCTTGTGAGTCCTTGTCTTAATAAAAGGGGTTGGAAAAAAAGGTAAAATTTACATGCCTAGCATGATATTAACATGTTTGCATCGAACCTGGGGCACTAAGGTTGCTGCCTAAAGATGGAATCTTGCAATGGCAGAGGAGCAGGGGGGAAATATTCCTTTGGGACTTCATTTCTATTATTTTGCTGATACCTTTTTAATAAATCCCACCAAAGAGCAGCAGCTATAGAGAAGCAGGCAGTGGTGGTTGGTCCGTGGGTCAGTGTGTGTGAGATGTATACGTGCAGTATATTGCTACTGGTCATTTTATTTGTCCTCTGCATGTTATTGAATTCTCTGTCTCTCTTTGCTTTCCGTGTACATCATAGATGGGGAAATTGCAGGGAGGGTTGCACAAAGCTGCCTTTCTTGTCATTTCTGCTTAAATCTCACGTGATGGTTGGACAGAAGCTGTTTTCACTGCTTGAAGTGAGGGGGAGTTGAAATGGGTGGTGGATTTTTAAAGAAAACTATATATACTTATTTTTCTGCATGCAGGCGGCTTGTGTTTGTGGTGCTGTGGGCAAGGAAGCATCTGATTATGCAATCTATATCGGATCTGTAGTGGAGAGAGCTTGATTTCCTCCTGAGTACAGATTTATCCCCCTTGTCAAGTGAGTTTGGATGACCCACGAGTTATAACTCTTCTGATGAAGGAGGTTGATCTTGCCTTTCCTTCCCACCAGCAGCTGCTGGGGCAGCTGGCTGCAGCGGGAGCGCAGGGTGTGTTTCGCTGTTTTCTTTCCTTAGTTTTATTTTTCTTTTTCCCTCTTTTTAGTGGGACATTAGGCACAGGGTGGAGGAGTTTCCAAATCATGTTAATTGTTTGTGACACCACTCTGGGTTCTCTCCAGAGCTGACCAGCCAGGGCCAGTCATCACCCCTTCAGCATGGCCAGACTGATCTGTGCTTGCAGCGCAGCCTGAGCTGTTCATTCCCATGAGAACTGAAAAAACACAGTTTTACTATGACTGGGATTTCCTGGCTTGAAAGCTGGAGCTGCAGCTCTGTCTCTCCTGGGCTGGGACTGGCTGGAGGTGGGCACGGGGTGACCAGGCAGAGCCTGACCGTGGTGGTGGGTCGGTAACACCATGGAGCCGTGCCTGGGCCCTGCCCGGTGCAGGTCAGCCAAGTGCTGGCAATGGCAGAGCTGTGCTCCCTTCTGCTGCTGCTGCCTCTCCCCACGACGGGAGGTGCCAGCGGTGTTGGGGTGGCATCAGAGGTGAGGTGGGCGTGCTGGGGCGCGTTGGGACCTGCCACAGCTGAAACCGAAGGGCAGTGAGCTGAATGACAGTAAATATTGAAAGAGTAGAGAACTAGCTGTGTTTGTCCCTTCCACTCATCACCTCCTTCACCCTGAGGTTGCTGGCTTGCAGGAGGAGGGCTGGCTCACGTCTGGTTCCCGTCAGGCATTGCTCCATTGCCAGAGAGAAGGATGGAGATGAAGGAGCCTGAATAAAACATTCAGGCCGTAGGCTAAAGCAGATGTAGAGCTGATCCCTGTGTGCTTGAGCTCCATGGAAGCTCCTGGCCAGCCCTCCTGGCAGTAGCATGGTGTGTGAGGTCCGGCAAGCCAAGGCAAGGGCCAGTTACTTGGTGGTCCTCCAGCCGCTGTCCCTTGTGCCGGGCTATAGACAGCAGGTCTGTCTCCAGTGTGTTGCATAGTGCTAGATTTAAGTCGGCCAGCCCTCTGGCTATCTGTCCTGATTTCTTGGCTTTGTGGCCATGAAGAAGTTGGAGCATGAGGGGTCGGGGATGGCTGAGTGTGGTGGGGGTGAGCTGGGGGCCTGGCTGTGCTGCCGGACTCAGGCAGCTGGGACACAAGGGTCTGGCTCTCCTGTTGCTGTGGCTGTGGTTGTAAAGTGATTAAACATCAGGTTTGAGGTTGTGTTTTAAAAGTCACACAGTCTTCATAACAGCAGTTAGGACTAGAATGCTGTACTGTATGGGGGAAAGAGAGGAGCAGGTGAAACAGGCATTTCACATCCGGTTGTCTTCAGCATGATAGTCCTAGAGATGTGTGGTTTCTCACTGTGAATAATGAAAAATAAATTTATATACTCTTTGATTTAGAGCTCCACATCCCTGGACTTTAGGCAAGTTCAGATCTAAAGTTGAGGTTTTATTTTGTTGCAGAATCTTCTTTTCTCTCATTTCTGGTGCTTTTTTTCTTGTTGCCGGCCCTGCCTGGGCCCTTGCCCTGGCTGTTGAACTCGTTCCACTGCTTTGCTCCCTCTGAAGGGTGTGGAGATCCATGGGCCAGGCTGCAGCTCGCTTAACGGGCTTTGGCTGAGCAGTGAGCCCTGCTTTGTGCGAAGGCTGCGAGCGGGTAACGTTATACCAGACTGGCATTTGTGTTCAGTGGGTTCAGCAGGACACACGGTGTACTGCTGGCTGTGGGGAACCAGCGGGAGAATGAGCACCATTGTTAGCCCGGGGATAATGTCTGCACAGTGTGAAAGTCAGCTGGAGACTCGACACAACAGAATTGCAGTGTGCACATGCACGTGGTGCATGAAGCCCTCGGGACAGCCAGCGCTTCTGTCTGCATGTGTATCTTCTGGTGTGGTCCTCTTCCCGCTGGGTGGGGGTCAGGCGTGCTTCAGCAAGTCCAGGTCTGCTCAGCTGACTTGGCAAGTCTGACCATATATGCAGGATCTAATACAATATTTAATGGGAAGGATGGATGATCAATTATAGTTTAGTTTATTTCAATGCATGTGTTCATGCATGCATAGAGAAAAGAACTTAGAAGAGGAGAAGGAACAAAAGTCACCTTACACACACTCCAAAAAAGCATGGCAAAAATTGCACCGATTTTCTTTATTGCTGTGGCTTTATTGGACTAGAGAGGAAATGGGAACCTGAGGGAGTTATATTGGAGAGATGAACTTCTGGAGTTCAAAAGAAAACTAATTTTTCCAAAAGCTTCCAGTTACTTATTAAAAGTTGCCACCTTCCTACTCTCTCTTCATATCTTTCTTCTGTTGGGTTCTTTTATGTGTCAACTTTGTAGATTTATTTTGATTTATTTTTTTTTCTGGTTTATTTACTGGCTGTAGGTGTGTGGCACTTGTCTGTTGTCTCTCTCACTGATCATCTAAAATCTCTGTTGGCAGGAATGAGCATTGAGCAGTAGAGGCACAGGCACTAGCGGGCAGCAGAATGGGGTTTGAATGTTGTTCCATGTTTTGGAAAATGGTGATCTTCTCCACAAGGACTGAGCTCTCAAACCTGAATGTGGCAATCCCGTTAAACTGGACTCAGCTTTCTCTGGGAACCATATAACCAGGAAATTCTCAAAACCTTTTGCTAATGGCTTACTGAGTGAAGATCAATAGAGATGCTGAGAGGAGCCAGGCCTGCAGAAAGAACATAAAATGCAAGCTGCCTGATTAATTTGCTCTAGAGAATAAAAGCCTTCAGAGATGAGAACAGGGTATAAAATAAGCAGTTATAGACTTCCTATCCACTCAGTAGAAAATGTTAACTTCTTCAGTCTGGTAGAGGATTTCCAGCATTAGTTTTGTAATGAAACAGCATATTTAGTGTAAGAGGGAATATGCGGAGCATGGACGAGGCCTCTGGCTGTTCCTCTGCCACCCAAAGCCACCTTTACTTCTGACCTGTGTGTCAGGCAAGCACTGGAAAGGAGATGCGTTGGCTTCAAAACTGGAGTATGTGTCTGTTTCTAATCATCAGATTAAGCTCATGATTACCATTTTCAGTGCAGGATTTCGTATAGTCCTGAATGTAAGCAACAATAAGCTGTTTTCTTTCTACTTTGGCAGTTTCAGTCTGTATTAAAAAATACTATTTCTTCAGGAGAACTAACGAGTAATCTCCGTTCTCTTAGTCACGTTTAACCATCTTTGTTGGACAACCACATCTTGGATGAAGCATGTGTTGGGTGAATGGCTGAGTCCTGAAGCTGAAGTTGGGTGGTGAACAAAGAAGTCATTAGAAGTGTGTGCATGCTTGCTTCTCAAATCCTCCAAATTCGGAGGACTACATCCTTCCCAAGCCAAGCAACTTGCGTGCTTGTGGCATTATTTCAGTATTGCTGGATTCTCTTCTTGATGGCTCAGTTTAGAGAAAAGTCAGTTCTTGCAAAGAAAAGCATTTCACAGGGGCTGTTTACTTGTGTGCTCTTCTCTTGCTGTGGTGCCCATGCTTAGGCCATTGCTGCTGAAGAAGTAAAATCAGGAATTTTCCCTAAAGGATTTTGGCCGAGAGACTAGAGTTAATGTCTTCTTTCTGCTTAAAAAGGTTTCTTAATCACCGATGTCCAGAACTTCCAATTTACATCCTGATGGTGCTTCTCCAGCAGCAAAGGTGTGTGTTGGTCCTTGAGTAGATCCTAGAGGGATTACTTGGGCTTCCTGCAGGACCGTGTTTCCACTGAGAAGAAAAATGTTATCCTAAAATCTTGTTTTCATGTTTGTTCTCAAGCTACTTAACATGCATGGTTTATTTTTAGAGAAAACAATGTCAGCCAGATTTGTGCTAATTGTTGGCAACAGTATGTTAGCCCCTCAAATGCTGACAGGGAGACAATGTTTGGTGATTGCAGCCATGCAAAGCTAAAAATGACTTTAATTAAACAATCATGAAGTATACTTTGCAATGTAGGAGTTGAACAGTGGGATTTTTGGTTTGGAGTTTTATTTATGTAGTTTTTTTCACTCAGCTGATTGCAGGTGTCGTGTGACAAATTGGGTCTTGTTGTGTTCTGCCTTTAACTATTATTCCTGAATATATGAAAAAAAAAACCCCAAACTTATCTCGAAATTGGCAACAGGTTCCTCTCCTCATCCTCCTCCCCCTTTGCTAGCATTGTAGTTACTCTATACTGCACTTGCATTTATTTGTAGTGTTTTTTGTTTTTTTTTTTAATTTGCTGTAGTAGGGGGTTTGGTGGCATTTCTTTGGTTACATTTTGACAGGTCCTTCTTTTTTTTTTTTTCTTCTTGGAATGTTTGAAGACCAGAGGTCCCTTCATAGTGCTGAGACTCAGCTGAGTGACGAACACTGACTCTTGCTTTGTGTGTGAAAGCAGAGGGGGTTGGGTCGCAGCTTTCCTGGGCCATATTATGGGGTGCAGCACAGATGGGTCCCTCGCCTTCCTCATAAGCTGCTCTTCCTCCCTTGGGTCTGGGAGGTCCCTACAGGTCTGTGACCTCAGCTGCAGGGGCTTTAGTGGGTCCAGAGAGTGCACAGAATTTTGTTGTTGTGGGAAGGAGAAAGCAAAACTTAACCATTTGGACTCATCATTTGTTCATGGTGGAAACTTTAGGGATGAAGATGTGGTTGATGACCATCGTTTTTTATATGCTCCTAATACCCTAATGAGGTGCACGGGTCACTCTTTTGAAAGCCGTCAGTAACAGTTTCTCCCACAAACCTGAGTGAGCCAACCAGCCGGCTGCCCAGGTCATTAGGATGCTGTGAAGATGCTGCGCTGTGTGGTAGCAGAGGAGTGGGAACTGTGCTGCAAACCTTCGAATTCAGCCTCTCTTCAGGCTCTGCTTGTAATGGCCTCGGGCTCCAGCTCCTTTCAAGATAGAAATCAGCCTCTTGTATCTTGCTGCAACTGCAGAGATGTTAGTGGTGTGTCAGACATGCTGCAAAGGGAAGAGGTTTCTGACTGCTGCCAGCCTGCCCGTGGCTCTCAGTGCCGTCAGCCAGTTGCTCTTTTTGTCCAGAGTTGAACAACACAGTGCATTTCTTGCCCAAAAAGTGTTTATTTTCCAATATTTGCCTTGCTGGCAAAGGACAACAAAAATGGCCAAAGCCTTTAAGATGGGGAAGTGGGAACAGAGAGGAGAAATGATGGATGGAGCTGGCTGGGAGGCTGTTTCTGGCTGCTGCAGCTGCTTGCTGTAGGCTTTTGCTTTTGGACAAGTCGCCTGTAATTCACTGCACCATCGCCCAGCTTGGACTTCCCTGTAGTGGTTTGTGGTCGGGGCTTTTCAGCTGCTGTGCAATGTCGTATGCAGTATGGCTTTCCTGCTGATTTCCTCTGCTCTTAACAGCATGTATTTCCTCTATGTAGAGTGAGTGGCAGCCTCTCAGGAAAAGATATTCAGTGAGCATTGAATGGATGGATGTTTTGGCAAAGAAGAGGGGTTAAAACTGCGGTGGGGTGCCTAGCTTCAGCAAAGGGGGTGTTTGTGTGATCAGCAGCCTCTTGATGGAGAAATTCAGAGCAGCTTCTCCTTTCTGGGCTGCAAAGGCAGGCGTAGCGAAGCCTTGGTCACCCTCCCTGTAGGTGTTTAAGGTGATGTTAATGCTCCTGGCTGAAAATTCGGTTTAAAGTACACAGATTTAAAGTGTAAATCTGTGGAGGGCTGGACTCCGTCTATGGAAGTGTTAGGCGATACATGTAAGACTATCTTGCAAAACTGGAAGGAGAATAAATTGGTATTGCTGGAAGCCAAGAAACTGGAGGGTAATCATGCTTCTGATCATCACATTTGGCTAGCCTTGCATATGTACAATGGGTTTATATGGTCATTCTTATGAAATTTATTTTGTGTCTCTGCTTATTTTTTCCTCAAGTCAATATATTTTTCAGTGCTGCGTTTTGGTTTTTTTTTTTTAACCTAATGTGTGGCCTGATGAGCATCTTAAGTATTGTTTCCCTGGCCTACAAGAAGTGCGGAGAATGCTCCGCTGAGCAGCAGGATGGTGCAGAGGAACTCCACCGTATTTCACACTGTCTCTGTCTTGGGGATATTTGGAAACCCCCAAGAGCCTGCCTTGGCCTTTGGAGGAAGAAGAGCGTTTGCTGTCTGAGGGCACACAAATAGTTGCTGTGCAGCTGATGGAATTACCAACTAATTTGTAAGTGTACTTAGGCACCATGTGGTTTATTGTCAAGTTTCATTATAATTTTGCAAAATCTTAATAAGAAAGTTTGGAAAGGGAAAAAAAGCACACTCAGGAATGATAAATGTTCTCTAAAGTAATATTATTAAATTTATTTTTAATTTAATTTTTCTTTAAATCTGTATATGCTTGTAGAAGTTGATGCTTCTGACTCTAGGGATGTTCTTGTTAACAGCCCTGCGGTCCTGTTGATGGCAATTGTAGTAAACGAATTTTAATAAATACAAAGTTATGATTCTGTTGCACTTCCCCATCCCTATTGAAATATAACTGTGATTTGGCCTGAAATACACCTTTTTACTTCTATTCTGTAGAATAATGAGGCTTATGGGGCTGTGTTTTTCTTTTTCTCTTCCTTGAGAAATCAATTATATATATTATGTGATGCCAGAGTAAACAGAGCATTCCAGAGCAAAGAGCACAGCAGTTTGACTCTGATTCCAGTGTTACATCTTGTCTACCTTAAATCTCTAGCCATTTTAAAACCACTTAGAATTAATTATCTAGGCTTTAAACCTCCCCTTCTCTGGCTCCTGCCTACAGCAGCCAGCCACAGAAAAGAGAACTTGGATATAAATAAATGGTGTTGCACTGCATTCTCTGGTTTGAAGACATCTTTTTTTCCCTTCATTTATAGCCTTTCAAGTGGAATTGCCTATTGAAATGTGACTATTGGTGTTGAATCAAGTGGCAGGGCTCCACGAGGCTTCAGAGTGCTATGCAGTGACAGTGCAGAGGAAATTAGGTGTTTCAAAGAAGTGAACAAATTAGAAGGCAGAGAGCGCTTCTTATGGCATATTCAAATAGAACAGTTTTAAAGGGCCTTTGAACTTATTTTTCAGTGGGTGGGTCAGCGATGCTGTTTAGTTTGACAGAACTGCTCATTCCCCTTTTGTTTCCTTGCATTGCTGGTTTGAGGGGAAGCAAGAAAGGAGATTTTATGTAAAGCAAGCTGACCCCAAACCTTAAATCAGTTGAATTTGGGATTTCTAAAATACTCTTTCTACACTGTTCACGTTGGTCATACATTTCTTAATTGTTGCCTTGCTGTGGTGGTTATTAAAGCCTTTTGCCAGCCACAACTAGAAATACTTCCGTGCATGCTGTTGGCCACTGGAGTTTCTTCCAGAAGGTGACTGTTTGTGTAATGCCTTTAGAGCTTTTTTTATTTGCAAGTGATGGTCATTAATCTGTTCAACCTCTGTCCACCAGTATCTATTTTTAATTTAAAAAGTAGTCTATGAGGAGAAGGAGTTAGTTCACTGTTTTGCTTGTGCATGAAAATTTGCTGGAAGAAAAAAAAACAACAAAAACCCAATACAACAAACCAGGAGAAGGGCTTGTTTGTAGTCGGAGGAGGTGGATGCGCTGGCTCCTTGTGCCATGGATTGTGTAATAAAGCCAACACCACAAAAATCCCCACCAGTGCATAATGAAAATGGGCAGCATGAATATCTGACCCATATTAAAATGAACTGACACCAATATCATTTGTAAATAGATGATTCCCCAGTAAAAGGGGAGAGCACTGAATGGAGAGTGAGGATGCAAATGGCAGGGGAAACAGTGGGATGTTGCTGTATACCTGTTTTAACTCCTCTTATCCCTACTCCCATCTTTCTTCTAAAATGCCTGGAAGTCTCCTGTGGCCATCTTCAACCAAACAGCTTTTATTTTCATTCTTCTCTGTGAGAAGCTGCTCCAATTTTAGTAAGGCAGTGAGCAGAAAAAAATAAGAAACTACTTGGTTGGAGGAAACGTAGCATATCCCAATTAGCCAGAAGAGGCAAGAAGAAAAACATTTGAGAGCAAACCCAAGCAAGCAGCCAGGAAAGCCGGCACTGTTTATTTTTGGCAGGAGCTGCTGAATGGAAGCTGCTTGTAGTTAATGCTGTCGGTGGCAAGACGCAGCCAGGGTCAGGTTACAGCTGATTCAGTGACCAGTAAATGGTTTTCCTCTTTCTCTCTCCTCATTTCTTCTCCTCCTTTTGCACAGACCTTTGGAGGACTTCTCTGTTCCACCCTGGGTGCCCTAGGAGGAAGATGCTGGGGTGGTGAAATCATTTCCAGTAAAACCAGCAGCTTGGTAGCTATTGCACGTTGGAGAGGGGTCCAGCTTTGCCTGTTGTACTGACCCTGATGCCAAGGGAGCTGCTTCTGTTTCAAAGCTTTGCAGCAGCAAAGCTTTACAGGGAGACCCAAACTGGGCTAGTACAGCAAACTGGGCTGGTACTGCTTTGGCAGAGGAGGCAGGAGCTGCTGAAATGGCTTCTGGCAGTGGCTTGATGGTGTGGGATGGCCACGGACATCTGGAGTCTGTATGTAGACCCAGGCTGGGCAGGGATGAAGTCAGCATGCGTCCAGTGTATTAAGTAGATCAGGTCTCGTAATGGCAGAGTTTGGTCACAGCAATGTGTAGAAATCAAGTCTTGTGATATGAATGAAGTACCCTGTTGAAAGATAAATAGAGGAATTCCTTGGAAAACAACTGGGAGAAGTGCTGGAAGATAGAAAACGCATTTGCAAGTGGGTGGAAAAAGAGCCCTTTCCTTTTCCAACGTGTGTCCTCCACCACTCATATCTTGCCCTTCTGTTAGCTGTGGTGGCTGGGTGGTCATTGCTTTCCATGGGGTAAAATTAAACCAGGCAAGATGAAAGAGCTTTCATCACGTGCCAGGGTTGGCGAGAGGGACCTGGGAAGCTCAGGCTTAACTTCCTCACATCAGAAAGTGAGGGTTAGACACCTTTTCTGCAGTGGGTATGATTTGTGGTTTGTTTTTTTTTTTCTTTCCCCATTTCTGCAGCTGGCCTGAATGCAGTTTTTGGGCTGTGGTATTAAGCTCTTTTCCACCTAAGTTTGTTATCTGTATGTTTTTAAAGCATGCTGGTGCAGAAAGAAGGCTATCCGGGGATGCCTAGGGCAGCACTACTCCAGGAAAGGCTCTCAGTAGCTTTTACCATATTGTTACAATTGGCCAGATCTTGGGCGGCCTTTTAAGAAGCAGAGCCAGAACTATGTGCACTATAAATCCTAAAATAAGTAGTGAGGCTGTTGCATCTCATCACGCTGGGGGAACAGCTATTTTCCTGTGCAGCCATCTGAAGAGGACTTTATTCTCAGTGGCAAAGTTTTACTTTTTTTCATGGAGGTTGCTTTTTTTCCTAGGATGTTGTTTAGGGTTGTATGGGGGCCCCTTACCCCAGTTGCATGGGGGGCGTGTGGCTGGCCTGGGTGTGCAGTGGGGCCCAGTGAGCTTGTGGACTTGGCTGGGTGAGGACTTGACACCATGCTGTGTTGCTGTCACTTTGGAAGGACTTGACCACCAGGAGAAGGTCTCTGGAATTGCAACAGGATGCAACAATTTTAAAGTCACTTTTTTTTGCTCCTCTCTGGAATCTTAAGAAAAGATAAAAGTCAAAGTAAAAAAACCCAACAACAAAACCCAACTAACTCCCCTCCCAAACCAAAGCAAACAAACCCCCAACCACTCACAAAGGCAACAAAAAAAACTACCCCAAACAATTTTAAAAAGAAGTTTCATTGTTGTCTCCCTCCAATTGCTCTATGGCTTGTTTTCTTTCAAGGAGGAAAACCCCAAAGCATAATTTGTCTACATTTGTAAATTACAAGAGACTTGCTCTTCTCAAAACAGAATATGGAGTAGAAGTTTAAATATAATTTTGCAAGGTAAATAGTTTGCCTTAGTCTTCCAGTGCAACCGCTTTAAATACTTGTGTTCCCTGTTTTGCAGTTCTTGGTTTGAAGCAGCAAAGAGAAATCCCCCACCAGCTTCCACTGAAATGTGAGCAGGGATCTATTATCTAGCCCACAGTCTAGTGTTTTTATTAATACCTTTTGCTACAGTGTTACAGTTCATTAACACTGAGTTGGGAAATTTTAAATCCAGACAACAAAAATACTTGCTAATTAGAGTTAATGGATAGCTTGTTGCAACTGTAATCTTCTGTTTTGCTTTAATGGTTTAAAAAAAAAACCAAACCACATCTTAAGAAGTAGCTTTTTGTGTGGCAGAACTACTGGAAAATTGGTCATCTCCTGGCAAGGAATGCCCGTGTTATTTTTCTTTCTCCTCCCTACAAATCAATGATTATAACCAGTTTTCTGCTTGTGGTTCCCTTTTTGGCAACTACACAAGAGTTGAGATATGACGTACAGCATTTACGTTTCTGTATGAAAGTGCAGAATTAAGATGCATTGGCTGTAGTGCTGGAGAGCCCTGCTGCGTTTTTCATATTCCCATTTAGTGAGAGGCAAAGACTAGCTGAAGCTCAGTCATCCTGCAACACTTCTGGAAGTAACCAAAAATCCATCTAATTGCTAAGCCAAAAACTAATAAAAAGCACATATGTGCAACTTGCACGAAAGAGAGCAGCTACAGATTGGAAGGCTATTGTAATCTCATCTCAGTGGGGGAAAAATTAAGGATTTATTTGGCTCAAGTTATTTGCTTTGTCTGCTTAGCGGTATCTGATGGGAATCAATAATGACTGTCTTTGTACAAGACTGGTATTGGATTACATTCTCTCCTTTTTCTCTTTGGGGTCTCACTTGCGTTGCTGGGATGGAGTCGGAAGCTGGTATAGGTGAGCTCTATTAGCCTGGCTGGCTGACAAAACCCAGGTATATGGCACCAAAGCTGAAATTTGAGAAGCACCGTCCTTGGGTTTCAGTGACCTGAGCGAGCCAAGGTTTGCTGGAGGGGGCCGTGTGTTCACTGCGCTGCCAGAAGCATTCCCGGTGTGCCTGCAGGCTCGCCCCAGCAGAGCTGAGCCTTTGCTGCCATGGGTGACTCTCAGCCTACCTCTTGCCTTGGCTACTGAAGGGTTTAAGTTGTCCATAAAGGGACTGAGTTTTCCTAAATGCTTCTATAGCATCCACTTCTTATTAGTGATGGGGTAATTATGTGCCTTTTTCCTAAGATTAGGAGCTCCAGCCTTTGCAATGGTACCTTTTAAATACTGGAGGCTCTTGCATTTTGAGATCAACCTGATTTGACTACGGTCACATAGGTGTGGATAGTTACACCTGTTTAACACATACATTGCTGACTTAAGCTGCTTTGATTGTAAACTAAGGGAAGGAAGGGTAAAGAGTTAATAAATATGTTGCCGTGTTTCCTTTTAATACACATACCTGAACCAGAGAGGAGTTTCCAGTAGCGACAGCTCATTAAGTTGGTTCCCTCCATTTAAATGCATTGGCAGTGCCCCCCAGGAGCGGTGGGACTAAATACTAGCTTAGAGAATTTAAATATTGAAACGATTGCTCTTTACTCCTGGAAAAAGTCTTCAGTTACTTCCTTTTTAAAGGAAACGTTGAAGATCTGAATGGAAATGGTCGGTGTCTGTTTCTGGAAAAACCAACATACCGAGCATTTGTTCCTTTCAGAGCATCAACTGGAAGAAGTGTGTAGGAGACACTCATGTGAGGGAATCCGTTGTTCCTAACTGGGCACATGAATATTCACGTACTTAAGAACTGAGTTTAAAGTTTAATAGGCAAGTGTAACTGTTGAGAAAGCAGATGTACTACTTTTAGTTCAGTCATGCAGAGACTTCTCACATGTTTACAGTTAAGGAAGCGGGAAGTCCCATGGGAAGTTGGGGGAAGTACTTGGAAACATGCTGTGGCTCTCTGCTGGATCAAGGCTAATGCTTTTTTTCTCTTTTTTTCTTCTACTAATATTTTGTTAGCCAAAAACCTAAAAATTGCATGAAACCTGTACGTGGGTGCTTCTAGGTGACTTCTTATTCAGAAAGTCCTGGAGTGATTCCTACATTTTCTGGTAAGCTGTTGAAATGACTCTCGTGTCACTGCTCCTAATATAAATCTTGCTAAAGTGATAAAACAATTTGCGTTACCTGGAGCTTGGATGGACCGCCATGGTGTCCCTGCAACACCTGACCCCAAGCCCTGATGGTGTAGCCCAGTTGCCTCTTCTCCCCATAGGCATGTATTGTACTGGGTCGCATCTCTGTGCTTGTTTGCAGCTTCTATCTGAGCGGAGTCAGGAGTTACCCCATCCTAATGCCTCAAGCCCCTAGTGCAACAGCTCTCAGGAGGTGCCAGCTTCAAATGGGGTTTGCTTTTAAAAAAATAAAGTCACTTTGCCATATATTGCATTATTATGTGAAGAGGAATAAACTGTACTACAGTATTATGTCCTACAAATGAGCCTGTGTAATCTTCTCATTCCTTTTCATGGGCTCCACCCACCCTTTGGAGCAGATGGGAGATTGCCTAGCGAGGCTCGGGGAGAGGTTGTGCTGGCCACTGCTCAAAGCACTTTTGGGCCTTTTGAAAGTGGAATTAAGACCTTAAGAAATGGTGCAGTTTGGCAGAAAGACGAATGACGTACTGCGTTTTCTGTGAGCACCTTGCCTCGTTTCTTTAGCAGAGTTCCAGCTCTAGAGCAGTGAACCCTAATGAGCTCGAGCTTGCTCTGGTTCCTTGGTTTGAGGATTACGTGCTGTAGCTGCGGAGATGGGGATGTCTGACAGCTACTTTAGCAGCAAAACAATAACTTTATCATTGAGCGTTAAATTCAAAACAGTGTGTGTTGCACTGAAATACTGCTTTGTCTGGGTGCTGCTTGGAGTCAAAAGTAGATTGAAAGTGAGCTGTTACAGCTGAAATGAGTAAGAGCAGTTATTTTTCATTTGCAGCAGGTAAAATGGAGCTTCAACAGCTCTTAGTTTCTTGGGGTTTTTCGGTCTGGTTTTTGTGTGGGTTTTCTTTTGGTGGCAGTGGCACGTGTTCTGGAGAAGCAATAGGTAGCATTAATAATTGAAGAACTTCCCTAGCTTTGCTTCCAGCTGAGCTGTTTGTGAAAGGCATCATACCACACACAGATAGTACAACATGTTTGGGAAAACAGAGGGTGTTGAACTGGGGCAAAAAAGTGAAACTATCATTTTAACTACTTGAGCAGTGCCTTGCAGCTGCAACCAAGTCCAGGGCCTTGCTGTGCTGGAGTTGGTGTCAAAGACAGGGGGACAGCTTCTCCCCCAGGGAGCTTGCAGTCCAGGTGGGTACATGTAAGCTGCCATTCCTGCCCTTGCTTCCAGAAGGAGAACAAAGGCATGGAGTCACTGGTGTTAACTTGTCTGCCATTGCAGGTTGAACTTGGTGTTGTGATTTCCCTGCTCACCTACTCCATGAAGAATTCACTGCACAAGTAGGGGCGGCTCAGACTTCTGATCTTTTTTTTTTTTTACCAATGGCATTATTTTTGCAGCAAAATATTATGGCGGGGGCTTAGTGCAAGAGGATTGCCATGTATGTGACTCCTTCAGGCTTGCTTTTGGAAGTGTTTCTGAGGTAGAAGGCAGTGAAATGTGTCTCGCAGGAAGGGTTATTTCCCTCCTGCCTGCCTTTGAACAGGTTGGGTTTGATGGCTGAGGAAATGACAGTCTGACTTGTCGGTAAGGTCAGTGGGATCCAAGTGCTTTCTGTTAAATCTCTGTTTCTAATATTTTCTGAAGTTCTTGAATTCAGTCCAACGCTCATTTCCTAGTTTGTCAGGAAATTGTTTTGCTGCTTTATTGAATGAACTGCAAAATAATCCCAAGGAGGGGAAAATGTTTTAAGGAGAGTCTCCGCAATGCTTTAGCTGCTGGTGCCTGGTAAAACAGCGTAGATCAAAGGCATCCATCTAGCTTTTTTTATCCTTATTGCTTTCAGCAATGATATTAAATTGATTCTCGGGCAACTGGAAAATGCTAGGTTGAAGTTAATCAATAGATGCACAGCAATATCTCTCCATCTCTACCAGCAGGACTCTGGTTGATGGAGAAGCTGCTTTAGGTTCGTTGAACTCCGAATGCAGCAGAGGAAAAACTGGTGTGAAGTTGTTCTTCCTCAGCAATTTGGTGGAAGGTTTGAGCTGGGTTGATGATCTTTTTCTTAAGCCTGTTGTTTTGATCTTGTGTTACGGCTGGTTTTGGTGTTGGCTTTTTGGAGCGTGCTTTCTTTTGAAAAATGGAATTACACATTTTACACCAGTGTAAATGGCTTCTAATTTACACTGGTTATGGAAACAAGATCTCTTAGACTTCCTCTCCTTTCATGGGTCATACTTGATATTTACTTTATTATGTGTTCTCTGATAGTGTCCCACCCTCTTGCTGCATAAGTTGTTTTCCTGGAGGCTGGACCTGCCTCTAGCTGAAAATATTGCCAAGCCAAAACTAAATAGCTGGCTCAGATTAACTGCTAGAAAATGTTTCTACTAAATCTGTGTAGGAGGATAGAAAGGGAGAGGCTGTATCCTGGCTGCAGAATAATGCAGAAGTCATAAGATAAGTAACTTCCAGTAAGTAGTAAGCTTTTTCACTAAGTTGATATTAAGAAATGTGAAAAAGTGACAAGAGAATAGTGCACTTTCAGTATTGTCCTCCTTTTCTGCCTGGCCAGGCTTCTGCTGTGCCTGCCAAAGCCCAAGCTTCATATAATAGATGCTTTCTTAAAATAAAGCTGTGTTGAAAACCAGTGAGAGGGTTTAGTGATACTAAACCCCCACCCAGATATGAAATGCTCAATGGGGTTTTTGTTTTTGTTTGGTGTTTTTTCTTCCTGTTGTGGTAAAACTGTCAATGTGATTGGGAAAATTAGGGAAGGGGTTGGAACTTGAAATTTTTTTTTTTAATAAACTCTCAGACTTTTGATGTTTTATTGCCAAGGTAAAAGCGGTGCTTCTGAAGGGCTGCTGAGCAGCTGGGTGCTCTCTGTCACCTCCTGGGCTGTGTACGAGTCCAGAACAATACAGGAAGCCAGTGCCAGCAGCCTTTGCCAGCAGCCTATTAAGGGAAACCCTGGCTGAGGACAGCCCAGATGTCTTGCACCAAAGCCCTTCCAAAGGGTTAAGTAATCTCCAAAGAAATGTCCCCCTTGAGATGCCAGTGTCTGTCTGATCACAGCTTTTACATGAGCAGCTGTCTAAAAATGCAGTGTAACTTACCCAGTTCTTGCTGCAAGGAGACTTTTGTTCTTGCTGTATGACTTGGTGGACATCTTGGGAAGGGTGTGAAACTCCCTCCTGGTACCAGTTTTGGAGCATGAAGGTGTGAACTTTGCATTGGGGCTCATGGCCCATGCAGTGAAGCGAAGCCACATGACTTCCCTGGAGCCAGAGGCAGTGGAAACAGTACTGGAATAGAAGCTCTGGGTGATGAGGTAATATATTTTAAGAGTATTTGCCACAAATATAGCGCATCTTGAGCTTGTTGGTGCTTAGCATCTTCCTTCTATCTGTGCCTCCTGCTTTCCCCTCTTGATTTGCAGCTTGTTGTAGTCCCAGATTGGAGCTGGTACAGTGTGTTTGCTTGGAGAGTCAGCAAAGCTGGACTCCACCATCGATGTGCTACCACCAGTGATGTCTGGAAGGAACACCTGTGTGACTACAAAGCAGCTCCTGGTTTCATCCTGCTGTCAGCCTGTATGATGCAGGCCTCTGGGTAAATGGATGGGGATAGAGGTGTGGCTCAGCAAGAGAGCCTTGCCGTGTGTCCATACCAGGCAGTCCTGCTTATGTTAAATATTTTTGTTTATAAAGTGCTACATGGATTCAGAAGCATCTGTGGTAGCTTTGCCTATTGGTATTGCTCTAGGTAAGAGTTCTCTGTAGGCTTATCTCTATCCCCTCTAAGCAGGGTTGTGTCAGACCTTAATTCCCTTTGGTCTGTGTCATTGAACCACAGCATCTCATTTTATCCCGTTATACAGAGACTTAAGAAAGATATAGCCATCTGAGTGCTGCAGGAGTGCTGGGGCTGGACTTGAGTGGTGCTGCAGGAGGATCTGCCTGAGCCTCTGAGGCAGATTTCTGGCATTTTTCACTCAGATGGGTACCTGCTCCGTCTGCTCTCAGGCTTCTCTCTGAGCTGAGCTCCGGTGCTCATGCTTCATGAATAAAGAGCTGGTGAGTTGCTTCTGGGATCCTTAAAGCAATGCTAGGAGCTGTCTGCTTTGTCTTTTGCTTTTTAAATAATTTCTCAAACTTTAAGAAGTCTGAGTGCAAATTGTGTGATGAAGGAACCTCACATGTTGCATGAAGCCCAGGCCGATTTGCAGGAAGAGTTCATGCTCTAGCTTCTATAAGATTTTGTAAAGCATGTATAAGCATACATATTTTTATATATAGCCATGTGTCCGGCGGGATGTGGATGGCCCAGATGCCTCCCAGGTGCCTTGGGATGCTGCAGAATTTGCCCCGGTCGGGTGCTGGTGAGGGTGCAGGAAGAAGAGGTTTGTTAAGCTATGGCCTGAGCCACTCTGCAGTGTCTCAGATGAGTGGGTCTGTAGGCCATGATCAAAAGAAACATTTTATTTTCTCACCATTTTTTAATTTTAAAATCAGTTGAGCTGATTTCACAAGAGAGCTCTGGATTTTGGAGCTGACTTGAACATCTCTTTAGTTGTGCGGGGTTTTATATTCCCTTTGCTGCAAGGGGAGGGAAACCACCATTATAAGGGTTAATTGTTTGATAGGGTTAATGGCTCTAACTATCAGCTCACTTGACCTGGTGGTCCCAGCAGCTGCCAGTCATGGTGTAAATTAACTTCTCACCTGCAAAGAGTCATCACACTAATTCTCACAGAAAATAAATGGATCCAGCCTCACTCTGCCCAGAATACGTGCTATTAGCTGATGAGGAAGGATTTGTGCTTATTCAACGTTGTGCCCTTTCATCAGCCCAGGTGTCACAAATTTTAATTCATCCTCCCAAGAATGTTGGAGGAATTTCCAAATCTTTTGTTACTGAAACAAACCCAGGAAAATTTCAGTGAGAAGGCATGCTTGGTTGGCCTCCAACAACCAGACATACCTTAGGTCCCACTGTTGCTGCTTGTGGTCTGTAAACATCTGTAGAAGAGAAGTTGAATTGTAATAAGGAGACAGTCTTTTCTAGACATGTTCAATAAATACAAAATAGCACTTCCTTCTCCTTCTTCTGTTTGGTGGCTTGGATATCCAATTCCTGCATATTTGATGAAATCAAGTATATTTTTTCTGAATATCAGATTTTTTTTTCCTTTGAGCTTTGTAGTATGAAAGGTGGGCACATATCGTACTCTGCTTTCTTTTATTCCTGATGGGGAGAACAGTATGCTAACTAACCAAAGACAAAAATACTCTTTTCTTGGACCGAGAAGTTAGGTCAGTGCTAGTAATTTTTAAAAGCCCCAAATCCCTACCATTAGAATTACAGTGGAAGATCTGGCATAGTTTGAATTACAGCTTGCTTAGGAAAGGGCATTAAAGTGAGAGAGGCTTTAAAGATCAAGTCCAGTTCCAGGTGAGAGATTTGCCTTCTGGGTTTCCTTTGACCCGTGGAGCAGTTTATAATAGTGGATTTCTTTCATCGGACTTGCCCTCACTGTCCATGTGCTGTACAGTATGCTGCTGCACTGTAATTCTCTCAGTAATAAAATACTTCATTGTAGAAATCTTCACACAAGCACCGATGCGATGTCTCTGTGGAGCTGGCACATGTGGGCTATCATGACTGTGGACTTTTCTTTTTCTTAAGTGTTTTCAGAAGGCTGAAAAAACTAATATCTCTTGAAGCAATGGCCAGAACCCAAGGGAGGGAGACGAGAGGCACACGCAAATATCATAGTTAAACACTTAATAGGATTTGGGGGATTTTTTTTGTTTCTCCAGATGGATTCTCTTAATTTTTCTGGGGTCTCTAAAGAGCTGTGCCATTCTTCAGTGAAGTTAAAACCAATTAGGGCTGAAGTTCTGACTTAGACTTTGAATTTTCAAGTTTAAACTAAGTCACAGAGTGCTTTCAAGGTCAGTATGTGGTTGCATGCTATGAAATTTAATTGATATTTTTCTTCCCTAAAGCATCGACATATTAGCAGGCAGCTCATCACTTGCATAGAATTCCCCTGGACATCATTAGATTTAACCTGGGATGCTTTTTCTCTGAAGGACTTGTATTCAAACTTTAAACACTTTCTTTTTCCAGAAATAAATGATAAATTCTACTTAATATTTTTAAAGTATGCACTGTGAGAAGTACGGGAGGAAGAGGGATTTAAGTGTGGGAGAGCACACACATAATACCAAGCAGAAATGTTTTAGAAGGAAGAAGATTGGGGAGCTGCAGTTAAAGCTTTTAAGTGAAAAAACAGAATTTAAATGCATAAATATTGCCAAGTTAGAAGTGATTTTTTTGTTAAAGTATTTTAATGTAAAATGACAACATTGTCTTACTGTGCTTTATGGATGGACAGAATGCTTAGAGATCAGTCCCAAGAGCATTAACAAATGTGCAGAGAACAGGCACAGTTAGTGTACATTAAAGCATGTTTTGGGGGATCATTTAAATCACGTCAAAGTAATACACAAAAAGCGCTTTTCCTCTTCAGAGATTTGGACTCTTCTCAAGTTTTGCACTTAGCATCTGAGCAAGATGTTTCAGATTATTAATCACCTTATACTTAAGTTCAGGTTTGCCATAGGTAATGAGATATTTCCAGAGTGGACAGTACCTGAAGAGTGCATTTAATAACATAAAATAACAGAAAAATGATGTGCAAGCCAAATGTTATGTGATTCCTCTGCTGGACTCTGTCCTACTTATTCCTGGCAAGAGATCACGTACCATAAGGGAGCGATGATGCTTCCAGAAATCTGTGGCACGTGATGTGTTTTTCTTCAGCGAGGCACGAGGCGGTGTGCCATGAAATGTCAGCTCCCTCTCCGTTTCATAAGCGAGTTTGTTCGTTCAAGGGAGACAGCAGCATTTGTAATTATGCAGGTGCAGTTACTAGGAGGAGTATCCTGTGCCCCTTTCCAAGTGCAGGTCAAGGTTCTGTGTGCGTAATCAAATATATGACGTAATTTGTGTTTACGTTATAAGTTTAGAGCGAGCAAATCCCTGGCCAGAGAGCAAAAGGTTTTTATTTTCTTACATAGTCAAGCAAAAGGAACAATATCTCTTTTATGTTGATAGCCAGGATTAAATTATTCTTGGACTCATTATTAAATGAAGCATATGATTAAATATTGAAATGAAGACTATTATTTTTCCTATCTGCATTGGAATGAGGAAAAAAACCATACGGATGAGTCAGTTCCTGTATCCAAAGCAGTGGGGGAGAAGGGAGCTGTTTCCATACAGATGCTGAATCCAAGGTTTGGAGCGTGTTGAGGTGATGTTTATATGTGATTTGGTGGGGAACATGCATGAGTTACTCCATGTCACGGCTGTACAGGTGGACCCTTTTGTAGGTGTATCATGAAGACCATCAGTGCTTGGCTTTATGCTCTAGGAATCGGTGCTTTTCTCAAAGGGATCCTGTCCCTGCCAGGAGATAATGATCTCCCAGTAGACTCAATTTCCTACTGCTGACTTACATACGTGTATACCTTTTAAAGCAGATGCTGGCTCAAAACATACACCTAAGTGGATAAATAAATGCAGTAATATTTTGTTGCTGCTGTGGTAGGTTGTAGAGATCCCAGTGAGGTTCATGCTATGCTGAATCCTGCTCGACGGGGATGTTTGACTGCCCTGAGAGCTGTGTCCCAAGGGTCTGCAGAGCAAAGGCAACGGACAAAACAGAAAGAAAGATTATTAACCCCGAACAGCAGGAGCTTGTGCTTCAGGTCTTTGGCTTGCCAGTAGTTTTTTAAGCCGTGTGAAAGGCTTTCCAGAGGTTTGAACCCAATTTCTCTTTTATGACATGGTTACATGAGTATGCATATAAACCAAAAAAACCCACACCACCACCAAATCTTGCCGCGTATTGCTACTTTTGGGTGGGATCGAATGTACTTCTTATGCTGAAGAAGCTAAATTGGTAGAAATGTGCCAGAGAGAGAAAGGTGGTATTTCTGGAAAAATTAAGAATATCATAAGGGATAGAGATTGGGAGGGTAAGTGAAGTTGTCAGGCATAATTCTTGGTCTGTTTAGACTTGCTGTGTATAAATCAGTCTGGGGAAACTTGGGAACCCAGACTGACATAAACGAAAATTTCTTATGGACACAAACTGATGTTTTGGCAATTTGTGAGCTACCAACCTCTTTATAAAATAGTTTGCTTGTTTCTGAGATAGTAGTTACACAAGAAAATAAAATGCAGTGAGGAGTGCTTTGAATGGCAGCTGTATTATGTTATCAGCACCTCCTAATGAGAGTGGTCTGTCTTGCCTGGTTTAGTTTGGTTTCTGCTTTCACTCCTGTGCTAACGTAGTTAAAGCAGAAAGACCCCCTTTTTCCTAAATGAAACTAGAAATCTTTAATTATTTCCCGATGTGCCCACAGTTCTTGAGGGGTTTCCCTTGTGCAATTACTGGCTGTTTCACATGATTAAGAAAATAAGAATTAGAAATGGCAGAGGAAGTCTGTGGACCAGAAATTGTCCGATTTGAAGTTCGCACTGTGTTGTGTTACGTTCTGTGTGGCAGTTTGCAGAGTAAGCCGAGTGATCAGAAAAACTTCATATTGTTGCAGTGTTGTATATTGTTGCAGTATTTTCAAGGCTCATGCTGGTCTCTTCTCCCAAATTACTAATGATAGAATGAGAGGAAATGGGCTCAAGTTGTCAGGGGAGGTTTAGATTAGATATTAGGAAGAAATTCTTTGCTGAGAGCGGTTGGGCACTGGAACAGACTGCCCAGGAGTGTGGTGGTGTCACCATCCCTGGAGGTGTTTTAAAAAACGAGTAGATGTAGCACTTGAGGCTATGGTCTAGTGGCTAGAGAGATGTTAGGATGAAGGTTGGACTTGGTGATCCTGGTGGTCCTTTCCAACCATAATGATTCTATGATTCTACTGTTACCAAGCTCCGTCTCTGAAGGTGCATCAGTTGGCCTTGCGTCGCTCCTGATGCCCAGCAGCTGGGGTTAGAGGGGAGAATGGGTGAGAAACCTGGTCTTTTTTGAGAGGTTAGAAAAGTCAGGCTCTCTTGACTGCAGGCGTAGTAAAGCACCTGTAAGTTTGCTTCTTATTCATAACGTCCTCAGTGTTTCTGTTTGTGCTGGATCTCAGAGGTGTAGATTTTTGACTGCTGCTGCTGGAACCACATGATGGCTCAGAGCTTTTGGTTCCTCTCAGCCCATTGTGGTCCCCTCCTGTGCCTTAGTCCACTCTGGCTTTCTACAGTCTTCATCCTTGTGCTCTTCCCTGAAACAGGGAGAAGGAGCTTCCCAATCATCACAGGGATTATTTCAGTAATGACTGAAGCTGTATGTATTGCAAGAAAAATGCAAGAGTTAGTAGCAGCAATACATGAGTTTGATAAGGCTGCTTCTTGCAGCTATGGTGTATTAAAGCCTATTGCTGCTCTCGGGTTGTTGCTTGCTTGGTAAACTTTCTAGTACAGCTGTTAAAAGTATTTAGTGTATTTCTGCATTGATGATGCTATTAATAGCCTAACTTGGTTGGAATGAGTGGAAGTTGGTGCAGAAGTACAGATAGGCCTTACCCAGGCTCCATTTTGTTATTTTTATTAGTGACAGATGTATTTTGTTGGCATGCTGTCCCGCACAGCTGAATAGCATCAAACTCCTCATGCTCTTGGAACTATACTTGAACAAAAATAAGAAGTTGTTCGGATTGCAGAGCTGAATTTTAGATTGAGTCTACTGGTTGTTCGTGTAGTTACTTAAGAGTTTATCCCCAGCTTGCTGAGCAGTGTTTATAAATCAGATTTCAATAAAGTTTGCAGTGTCAATAAACCTTGCGAATGACTTGGCAGTCGGCTTTTGAACTGTCAGTGGGCAAAGTACAGACGCAGTCGTTCTTGTGTCACAAGCATTACTGGAAAGTCCTATTAGTCCTAAGTGTGTGGAGTTGCAGTTTCTGTGGGTTTCCTGTGCCTGGGACCTCTGATTTTTTTGGCTGTTTTTTTTTTTTTTCCTGTAGCACATCCACTGCTGCGTTGATTCACATCTTTAGATAAGGAAACCCACCGTGGGCTGATAGCATCAATGCCAAACTGGCAACTAATGGAGCAGATCAAATGCACTAGGGATGCTGTGGTCCTCTAGATATTAAAGTTTTCATTATAGAAATGTCGAAATGGGAGACTATTAATTTTGTTCTCTTGACAGTTGTTATTAAATCCTACTTATTTTGTGTGGTTTCAATTCTTCTCAGCTTTGACATCTCAGTGCATAGGATATCCATGCAAAAAAAGCCTAGTCACTCTAGAAGTTACTGACAGGTCTGAAAGTGTTTTTAGGGGGGAGACTTGGGTTTGTTTCTGATGCCAAAATGTCCGTAATGACACTACTATTATCAGTGCTGAAACACGCAGCTTTACACACCTTTGCGGGTTGCCTGCAGTCTCAGGCAGACAGCATCAGCTTCCTCTTCTGAGGTTTTCCTAACTGTAAGTGGAAGCAGAATGTTTTTGCTTACGTGTTAGCACCATTTCTAGGTGGAAAATGATGTGAAAAGGAGACCTTTTTATCCAAATCTACAGTAGGGATTTCCTAAGTGTGTGTAAGCTGGAGTTAGGAAACCATAAAGGGGAAGGTCTGGAAGATAAGATCCTTCTGCTCCTATTAACACTTAGAGGAGGCTTCCCAAGATGCTTGCAGTGAAGAACATTATGGATTTTATTTTAAAGCTATGTCACATTTAACTTCATTGCTCAACTGAAAATATCCCTGTGCTAAATCAAACCAAAGTAATTTTTTTTTCCTCCTCTTTTTCTGCATTGCTGGTTTGATCCCTAGATATAGAAGATCAGTAGAAATCCCCCACTATTTAAAAGGATTAGAACCGGCTGGTGAGATTTCGGCTGTAGAATTAACTGGTGGGAGCAGTTTTACAGTAATAATGCACAGATCAACGTGTGGATGAGTTGTGTGCTTCTGCACCGAGCAGAAATCAAGGCGCAGTAGTCCTTCAGCACATTTCTGTAGTCTTGCCTGCTCAAAATGTGCTTTTATATTTTGTTTGGCTTCAAGATTTTGTTTCTTTTAGAACCTTCATTCTCCTGTGGCATGTACAATTACTTGTATTGCCTTGCACCTCCTTACTTACCCTTCTCACTCTGAGCAGTCTCTTTCTTTCTTAACTCCTCATCTGCTTTGCTGGTTGTCCCTTTGGTGTGGAACCTGTTCAGCTGGTGATAATGATTAATGACCACACCAAGTGTGGTTGTCTAAATTATTTTTTCTTTTTTTTTTTTTTTGTTTTTGTTTTGGTTTGTGTTTTAACTACTAGTCACCTGAAATAGGGCTCCAAACCTTCTCTGGCTTGGGTTAAAAAAGGCCTGTTCTCAAAAAGGAATAATTTTTCTGGCTATGCTTTACTAAGTATATGAGCCAGAAAGAGCTCTGTGCTTTCAGAAATCCAACAAGCCACCTGAAGAGTGAAGTTTCTGGTGACTTGAGTGTCTTTCTCTTGATGTGGATATTGAGCCAAATCTAGAAATGCAGCTTTTTTGTGTGTGATACATTGATGTACATTGGTTTGTTATAGACGCTGAAGTATTTAGGGGTTGGGGAAGGTTCACACACATCATACACAATACTAAATAGCACTTCTGAAATAAGATATTAATTTGGGTTCATGTGTCCAGTTTCATAATTAATTTTAGGGAGAAAATCCTTCTAATAAAACACTGTTTTATGCATCAAGAATTACCCTGAAGTGACTAGATCAGCAGGAGAATTTTCATACTCAAAAATATGAATAATTATTTGTCTTACTTGACCACAACATTGTTCTTCATTTTCAGAAATGGGGTAGTGTATTAGCTAAGGCATGGAGCTTGGGAGCCCTGAATGCAATTAGTACTATCGCTTAGATTTTACAGATACAAAACTGACACAAAGTAAACAATTTGCCTGAGGTCAGATAAAAAATGTGACAGTTAATGGTGTCTCCTTATTCTTTGCCTTGTCTGCTTAGAACTTGTCAGAAGCTGTTCTTTTCCCCAACCTTTTCACAGCACCTAGCACTCTGATTTTGATACAAGCCTTTAGCCTTTGATTTAAGAGTACAAGAGTAATATGGTAAAGCTGATCCTTTGGAGTCTCATGGCATGTAACAGTCGTCATTTGGACAGAAGTAGCAGAAGGATCGCAGATACTCTAATTCCTGTTCTCATGCTGTCAGCTGTCTTGCTAATAGATTCACAAAGCCTCAATGATTAAAAACTTGAGAACCTGGCGCACTCTATGCACTCTAATTAAAAGTGGTAGAAAACTTGAAGCTTTCTTTGAAGGGCCATAGAAATCTGAAGGTGGCTTTGAAAGTTGACTGCTGGCAGCAGAGGACAAGCCTGTGACACTGTGGTGGGGTTTGCTGCAGGGGCAGGATGTGATTCTGTGCTCATCGTACCTGGCCAGCCCCTCTGCAACTCCAACCACCATGTCCAGTTTTCTTGGTACAGTAAACTGAGTTGGAAGCGTTGCAGTTTGACCATGTGTTTTTTGCACGGTACTGCAGTGAGTCACTAACTGTGATGTGGTTGAGTTACTGAAGTGAACAAAAGAAGTGTTCATAAAACTGAAGTTCTTTTCTCTAGCTTCTAGTCCATGAAAGTGGTAGGCTGGCATGCTTAGATTCCATGCTTCGTGGTTCCAGATTTAAAAACAGTTTATCGTTTGCCTCTGGATGGCACTTCCATCTTTCCTCTGTGAACCGATTTGCATTCCCTCTCTGCTTGCTCTAACCACCAGCTGGTGGTTCTGGGCTGTCCATGCTGCAGTGCAGGCTCAGTGTCACTGAGGGAATGGAGGGGGAAAACCTACATATTAGGTTTTAATGAAATTAAACCAGTGTTTAATTAGGAGTAATGAGTAGTGGAAATCTTCACTGGGGCTGGGCAGCCTGATCTCTGTCTAGAAGCTGGGTGATGCTGTAGCTGTAGGTGAGGTGATGGTGAAGGCTGGAGGCCACTGTAGTGTTGACCGTGGGCCATCACTGCTCAGTCAGTGAAAGCCATCACTGCCCTCCTTGCTAAAGGAAATTGCGATAAACCAATGTCAGGCTGTCTCCAACCCTCCAAATTTCACTGTATGGCTTTTAACCACAGTGCTGTTGTCTCTATTAGTTGGTTCCACTCTTAATTCTCTAAAAGAAAGAAACAATTTCAGCTTTGGGTTGGTGCACAGCCTCCTGGCTGGGAAGAAGTGTTGAGGAAATCCCCTGATAAACTCTGGCTTCTTGGCCATTAACCTGAGCTGACTAATGCTGAATGAATCATCTCCATACAGCAGCAGCCTGGGGAAAGATTCTCCTTCCAGGATCAATCCTTCTGTTTTGTTTGGTAGCCTGAAGTGCAGCGGCTGTGGCATGTACAGGGCTCAGGGTATGGTATGGTGACCCTCTGTTAGGATGCAACACGCTGTACTTAAAGGAATATGAGCATCCAACTGTGAGTGCTGGTACCTAACCCTCCCCTGGATCCCACGGAACCAGAAGACAAGTACCTTGATCTGCTAGAAGCTTGATTTTATTAAGGAGTAATCAGCAGCAGATATGTGAGTGCAATTTACTGGGTATCAGAAGGTCTCTTTAAACATTGCACTGAATTGAAAAAGAAAAACTGCTATGTGTGGTTTTGTTTCATTATGAAACACAGCTGTTGAGTTTGTATTTTCCTGGTTTATATTCACTGTCCCCCAGCCATTCATCATTACAGCTCTCTGGAGTCATGGTTGCTCCCCAGTCTCCAGTATTAAAAACCCATCAGAAGAGTCCAGTTGGAATTTTCCAAGCACACATGGCATCTCGGCATCACAGTTCTCATTAATTTTTGTGACATTAAGGGTTGGGATCCCACAGGCAGTCTTTTGGAAATACTTAGTTTCCATGAAGAAAAAAGCAATGAGGGAATTCTTGCCTCCAAACTATTTTTTCTTTTTTTTTCCTTTTTTTTATTCCTTTAAGTGGATAGGAGCAAGCACTTCTGTTAGACCATTTGTGGAAGCTCCCCTCCAGCAGTAAATGGGAGCTGGTGGTGTGGTTGGGAGCCCATAGCTGGCACGCTGAACGCTCGAATTAAAGCAGCATCTCTGCAGGTACATATTTAAAACTAAAATATTACAGCAAGTTTAAACAACTTTGGCAGCATGTGCAAATTACTTGGCAAAAGTGTTAATTTCCTTGTTAAACGTCGTAGCAAAAAGGGCCTTTGATCCCAGCAGCCTGTTGGGAGTCCTTCCTAATTGTTATCAGACTATCCTGTAGCTTTAAACAGATAAGACCTAATTAGCTAAAGTGGTGTTGCTTTTTTCAAAATAAAGAGTGCCCTCTCTATGTTAGGCACCTGTGTTTCTGCTCTTTCAGCTAGAATTACATATTTGGCGTTCTGCCCAACGTATGACTTCAAGGGAGGGCTGGTGTCCTGTGCAGTCAGCGCCTTCCAGCACCAGAGGAGAGGGGGACTGGTGCTTGCATTTGCCCCGTAGCCCAAGCACAACGTATTAATAACCCCCTTCAGATGGAAGACGGAATTTTAAACATTTTTTAATGACAGGAATATGAAGGGCTGCTGTAAAAGTATCTTTATTTTTTGTATCCTTTGCACTTATGAAGAGGGGAAAATTTTATTGATGGAGTAAGGTCTGTTTTGCTTGCCTCAGTATAAGAAGTCTTTGCATCAGAAAATCATTTTAATGATTAATCTGAAATCTCTTTTACTACTTTTTAACCTCAGGCAATTAGTGAGGCCACCACAGAGGAGGAGGTGTTGGAAATGCAATGTTCTTCTGTCTCCTTCACCCATCTGCTTCCAAAGGGAAACTGAAGCATTAAGGATTTGGTTCAGCACCTGTTAGGTTACTCAAAGAAATACAAAGGCTTTACCAGATGTTTAAGAAGAAACATATGGCAGGCAGGGAAGGAGAAACTGTGCCAATTTGTCTGTTTAATCAATCAAACTTGTAACAATCAATGCTATTGTCCATACCCTTAATAAATAATTGTTCCCATCAAATACTGTTTAATGCAACGTAGAACTTCACTAATTGCTCATTGCAGTGAGCAGAATGAAGGATGCAGTAGGTTCTCCTTCCTTTCTTTGCAAATGGGATTTTGGATTTTTCTCGCCCCATGTTTTTTAAGCCCCAAACAAACAAAATCAATTCTAGGAACAGATTGAAACAGGATTCATATTGACTTGCACAGTTTTCAGATGTCACTTGAAATTTAGTTAAAATGAGTATCAGGGAAAGTAAAGAATATAGGTTTAGTTTTGCAAGGTATTTTGTGAAGGTGGATCTTGATTCCTTGAAGTTCCGAAGTTCCTTCTGGATTTTTTTTATATATATATAAACCAGATACAAAAATACTACTTTTTTTTCCATCACAGACTACCACTGATGGCAGTTTATATAGAAAAATATTGTTGCTGTAAATCCAAAGGAGTTCCTCTAGTGGTGTGGCTTGAGTGTAAAAGACAGTCATTTCATGTGGTATCCTGCAGAAACACTTTACACCAGCTCCCATGAAAGATGTTTTAATCCAAGCACATCCAAGGATCAAACCCACGTGTTTCACCTGTCCCCTGGTACCATGGCTACGTCCTTCAGACTTCGGCCATCAGTCAGAAGGAAATAAGCACATGGAAGATGCTTTCTTAGCCATACAAATGTGGAGGATGTTAGGATAAGCAACTTCTCATTGGAGGCAGGGCACGGTTCAGTTCCTGACGCTATCTCACAGTGTTACGCCTTCTGTCGCAACGTAATGATCAATCACAGCCTGCGCCCCGTGTTCCCAGGCAGCCTGCGTTTGCTGAACAGTCAGTAACTACTCTACATATTCTGCTGCCTTAATCCCTAGTGACTGTTTTCTAGTGCTAACAGTGCTGAACAATGGGATATCATGACAGCTTCTGATTGATTTTTGGTTTGGGTTTTTTGTTTTGTTTTGTTTTTTGCCCCCTCCTTTGCTGGGAACTGGGCATTTCCCTGCTGGAGATGCTTACTTAGCTGCCTTTTACTGTCAGGGGTCAAGCACTGCACTGGTTGCTGCTATTATCAAATAACTTTTAACTCTTCTGTAATTCAGAATTTGGCTGAGTTGGAAATAAGAGTATTTCCTTTCTGCAAGTTCAGTGTGTGCTTGTGAACTGCTCAGTAATTAAATCCTAGAACAAGGGGGGGAGGGGGGCAGCATTTGCAGCTCAGGCTGCTCAGGTTTGCTTCAGCTCATCTGTGTAACTCATGCCTTTTCAGGCACCAGAGAGTGTGAGGGGAGCTGAAAGACCTTGTGTCTCTAAAACGTCTCAATTAACACTCTTGGATAACGTTCTGCAGTCTTGCCTTCATTAAAATGCAGGTGGAACTAGTTTTCCTCTGTTTAGGAAACAAAAAAAGCAGTTGTCTCAGTGAATACAGTGTTTGTAGAAGGGGAGTTGGGGTTTGTCTTGGTCTCCAGCAGGTGAGTTGTGTAGGAAAGCTTTTCTCCATAGGCTATAGGAACAAAACGATTTTAAAAGGCACTAAGGTGAGCTAGAGACAATTATTTTTCTTAATTCATACCTTTTGCTGATGTCATGCAAAGCATTGCAGGAAAAAAACTTCCTTAGAGCTGGGTCAGTGTATACTTCAGCTGTCAAGCTCTTTGTGCACGTGGTGGTTAAGTGAAGCATATGCTGATCTGGGTCTAAATATGGTTTTCCTCTATTGCCTGACACTGTGTTAATTAAAACATCATTTTGCTGTAGGAGCTGGTGGTGGCAAGTGCCATTTCATTTCCTTAGCAAAGCTCTGCTCAGGTTGGGCGCTGCTGCAAAGGGTGTGCAGAGCCCGCCTCTCCTTCCACTGAACTATCTCAACACTTCATTCCTTTGACCAAACCGAATTATTAGTGGAGAAATTGGTTAAAAAACAGCTTTTTGAGAAAAGGTGGGGTTTTTTTGTTGTGTTTTTTTGTTTTATTTTCTGTGGAGTGTTCAGTCTGAATGATTTAGGGCCCTTTTTTGCCTACCCTTTGCTCTGCTGTAGCTTGATTTTTCTGGGAATGAAAGATGCCAGAAGATGAAGGAGGAAGGACTGTGTGGCATCTCCTTTTTCGTCAACCTCGTATAATCTTAATTTTGTTTGGACAAACCGATTCTTATTCCCTGGTATTTCCAGACACCTCTTTTCAAACAGCTAGAGGCATTAAGTCCACTGAAGTCCGTTCTGGAATAACGAAATTTAATATTTTGCACTAGGGGCTAAATTATGCCCTTGCAGAATTTTTAATTGTTCTTTTTTTTTCTCCTCCTGACTTTCTGGGTGCCTGAAGTAGGCTTTCCAGCTTTAATCCAGATCACTGGGATTTGCTTATATATCAGATGCAAATCTCTCTGCATCCATAATCCTTCTTTATAAACTGTTGTTGACTTTTCTGTTGATTTCTTTTTTTTTATGCCCTATCTCAATGAGTACATATGTTCTGAGGTTTGAATTTTTGAAAAGTGTATCCCGAGTGAGTTATGAGACAGATCTATGCTAATATGGCTTGACAGTCTGCTGCAAGGTTTGGAGGAGGATTGTGCTAAAAGACAGTATCTACCCTAAGCTCTTGCATTTTCTCAGAAATACAAGGATGAAGAGTTTGTTCCTGCTCTAAAGACTTGTTATTTGTTCACCAGACTTTGAGAACCTGGGAAGTGTTGTGGCCTGAGATCATCAATGCTTGTTTCTATATTCACTTGCTGAAGAAAGTGTAAGGTATCTACTGTGCTCAAAAAGATGTTGAGGATGGGGGTAAGGAGGGGCTGAGTGCTGGAGCCAAGTGGTGGTTGCAGGGGAGGAAGCAAAGTTGGGGCTGTAGCTTATCCAGCAGAAATGGGATCTGAGGGTGCTACATCTCAGTGCTTTCCAGGAGAGTACAACATGCTTCAAATCTACCAGCGTCATAATGGAGTAAAGAGGCATTCTGTAATGGAAATTACTCTGAAGACAGCTGGATTTCGACAGCTGTATTAAGTAATTTGTGAAACAGTGGAAAACATCACTTCCGTGACTGAAAGAAGAGCAAAGATGAAGATGTTTTGGAGTCTTGATTAATTTGTGATCTGATGCCTTGCTGCCCTTTGCTATGGAGGAAAGAAATTCCCTGGGATGACTTATTAAGTGATTAGTTTTATCTTTGTGTAGTTGGCTGATTGCAGTACAATAAGTAATTCTGTTGCTAGTGCTGTTTAAAATTATAGTGTGATCTGGAGGAGAACAGAAGTATAACAGTAACAGGGTAAAACTTAATAGCACTAAATTCCGTGGTGAGAGACTGAAAGCAAAAACAAACTGAGGAATTATATGCAGAGAGACAGAAAAAGATGATTGTAATAATTGAGCAGAAATGGCTAGTCCTCTGGGATGGTATGGATATGGGAAAGACAGCAAGTATTGCTGGGCAGTATCTCCACCGTGTCTGGGAGATCTCAGTGGGAGTGTTGTGCTCTTCTTTGTTGTACGTGTCAAAAAAAAAAAAGTGAATATAAGTAGGAATGGGCTCCCTGAAGCGTGTGCAGGTGATGAGCGGAGGAGGTGGTAGAAAAGCCAAGCATGCTGATTCTGGAATGTTGGGCAGAAAGGAGACACCATTGATGGAGAGGAGTTCCTGGAGCTGGAGATGAGCCTGAAGAACAGGCTGAAATTATGATCTGTGAGTTAGGTTTTGGTTGGAAATGGGATGTTTTAATCTGAAGAGGAAAGCTGGGCAATAACAATGTGATAGGAGTGATGGCAGCAAGAAGCAGGTGATTTTGCTGTGGAGGCGGATGTGGGTAAGGTGATGCTGGGAGCCAGCTGGACCTGCTGATACATGTGGTCTGGTATGTGCTCCAAGGGAGGGTGAGTGCCTTCCCTGACTCATGGGTAAGGTAACAGCGTGGGGTTGTGTTTGACTCTTGGCACAGGAGCGTGCTAGGTGGCAAGAGGAGGGCTCTCCAAGCTCCTTAAAATTCAGAGAGTTGTTTGTTGCTGTCAGGTACTTTCTAGCGCTGCCTCCTGCCTTTCCTTGAAAGGTTTCCTCTGAGGTGCTTCAATCCTTTTCCTTCCCCACCTTTTTTGAGGAGTCCCAGTTTCCCTGGAAACTGATCTGGAAAAGGTGGTGGAAAAGAAATCTACCCCCAAGCCCTTATAGTTCCCTTGTCTGCCCAGATTTGTGGGCAGAGGCGTCTTCCTGAGAAGAGGTGACACCTGTGAAGTTAGTTGTTTCCTAGTCCATGCTACTGGAGACCTGCTGCAGCCTGGCAGAGGTGGCGGGAGAGGAGTAATGCCTTTTTCTGTGTGGCCGGTGGCCTCCAAGTTGGGGTTTGAAGCAGACCCTGCTGCCACAGGCAGCAGTCTCTGTGCAGAGAGGCTCACTTCACATCCAGGGAGAGCTTCTGTGAGATGAACTTCTGTTAATCAAACAGTACTTGGGATTGGATTCAGTGTGGGACAGTCCCTCCTGTTCCTCTGTGTTGATGAAGGTGAAGTTCAATTACTTTGTCTCATAATCTGCATTTAGTTACTCCTAAGGAAAAAACCTCTTCTAACCCCAAGTATCAGTGATCCGTATGACTTACTCTGTTTCTTGAAATCGGAACAGGTCTATCAGCAGCTGCTCTTAACAGCATCTTCTGTGTCTGGTGCTTTAATAGTAGAAAAAGAAAGGAAAACAATTGATGGGTTTCTATCTTAACCAGAATACACCTAATTAAAAAAAAAGAAAAAGACATCCAGATTGTAATAGCAAAATATGCTTTAATCACAGTGTGACCGTTTTATAATGATTCTCCTGTCATCAGTGTAATCGCTGATGCTTTGATACTTCCACCGGCATGGCTTACAGAAGTTGCAACATGAATATAGAAAGCATGTGTACTAAGTTTTGCAGTTTTAAAAGCATCAAAGCAAATCTATGACATGGATTTTTATTCTTTTGTTGTTCATCTGCATATTCTTGCATCTATAGGGAAAGTAGGTAGTGACTGACAGCTTGTGAATACTTATGAGAGTGGTTTGGGTTGGTGCAAGGTGAAAACACTAAGCAGTTACCCAGCATATATAACGCATTTACATGCAGCTGCTTACCTTTTAAGGAATTGTTATAATATTTAAAAGCTAACTTTTACTGTTACGTTGTTGTGGGGTCATTTCCTTGTGCTGTGACAACAACAGAAGTGATGATGTCTTATCAGTGGATTTTTCTTGCTTGAGATCCTTAAACAGAGTTAGGGACTCCTGTGCCATTTCCTTCTGACATGTAGCTCCTACCTTGTGGCAGTCCAGCCCTCCTTCCTTTATATACATCTTGCAAGATGCTGTATGAATTGGAGGAGGTTGGGTGGTAATAAGCTTGCAAGGATTTGTTATCCTGGATGGTAGGATTTTATCGTGAACGTAATGAAAAGCTGCTCCTTGATAGCACTGTCCAAAAGCAGCCCCAAACATCAAGCTCTGTAGCTGAGTGAAGCGCTCGGGGCGACACAGCAGAATTTATCCCATCCCCTTGGTGAAGAGCTTAAATGACATTGTTACTAATTCCTTTTCTAGAAAGTGTGATTCTTCCCCCGTGTTTATCCCTGTTGGTGTGAGGGAGCAGCTTCCCAGCGCTGGGGAGTTGCAGCGAGCAGGCTGTCAGTTTGCTAGGCAGACAATCGAATCAAGGCACTAAAACATGCCACTCCAAAGCTGTTTAAATCATCATAATGCGAATTATGAATTTATTACAATACATATTACCTCAGGGGACAGAGAGGGAAGGGAGATCTGAAAGGGCTGTTTGTAAACATGTAAAACAATAAGTGTTTCCTGTGTTGCCACCGCGACAGGGAGCTCGCTGCTGAAATAAAACCTAAATAAATGTGTACATAGGGAGCAGCTCACCCGGGGCCAGATGGCTCTCGGTGAGTCAGGTAGCTGCTTAACAAGAAAAACCCAACAACAAACAACAATGAAAAACACTCTGCAGATTTGAAGGTCATTGATTTTTATTTTTACATCCCACCCCCAATTTGTTCCTCAACATTGGCCATCCCTATCTCCCCATTCCCATCTCTTCTCCCACTACCCCAGCATTTTTTCTCCCCTACAGACAGCACAGAGCTGCTCATCTCTTGGGGATGCCTGGGTTCCTGTGGAGCTCTTGCAGACGGATATTGTGAAGTGAGTGGCAGGAGCATGCCCAGGGAAGTGCTAAAACAGGGTCATGCTGAAGCCATGAGATTGTGGAGTACACCAGAGCAGCGCTTGCTCAGCGCCTGCAAACCAGGCAGTGCTGAATTTGAACTCCTGGCTCCTTTTCTCCCCAGCTACGCGGAGATGGTCTGAGCTTACTGGGATGCTGGCAGCCTCTGGCTCCATACATCTGCTTCTCTGCATGAGCTGGTATGCTGTCAATTTAGTGCTGGTTTGGAGAAGGTTTGGAAGCCTTGGTGAGCTCCAGCCCCTTGCTGTGCCTCCGGGCTTAGCCGCAAGCGTGTGAGGGGCAGCTCACACTGCAGGTCTCTTGTGAGTGCCCAGTTAGCCTGAACAGTGAATCTTTCTTCTGTGATTTGGCTCTCCTCCTGATGAGGATAGCATGTCATGTAGCCTGTGCAGCAGTGGGCATATAAAGTGGAGTGTGTTTTGCTAAGAGATTTCCTGAAAAACATTGATAGGGCTTTCACTGGCCCCAATTGTTCCCTCTGTGAAAGGCATTTTTTGGTGCTGGGAGAGCAAATCATGACTGTGCTCTCTGATATTCTCCATGCCAGCCTGGCGGAACCCAAATCCTAGTTCCTGCAGTGAGCCCTATGTCCTACCAAGGGGGCCAGGTCTCTGAATGTCACAGTATGCTGTTTGTGGAGCAGAAGTGCTGCTGGAAGGCAGTAAAGGCTCTGCTTTGGTCAGGTTGCCACAAAAAGAAAAGGTTGGAAAACCACAAGTTTACCAGTTCTTCCTAAGGGTGTAGAAAAGAACCACACACCTCTTTAGGGGAGCATCACAAAAAGTGTGTGAACCCTCAGCGTTTCCCTAAACAATGTTTTTGAGTGTATGTAGTGGTTGCTTTCGTTTTTGTCTTCAGTTTTTAGCAGCAGTGCTGATCCTTGGTGCTTGATAGTAGTAGCCTCAGCTGTGACTTCTTAAATGCTGAGAAAGGTGAGAAGATACGCAGCCGCCTTCCCCACCTTCAGGTCCTCACCCCATCAGTGGGCTCTCTGCTCAAAAGCAGGTGGACATCTC
The DNA here is from genome assembly GCA_013400335.1 of Eurystomus gularis. Classification (NCBI taxonomy): domain Eukaryota; kingdom Metazoa; phylum Chordata; class Aves; order Coraciiformes; family Coraciidae; genus Eurystomus; species Eurystomus gularis. The sequence goes on along the minus strand of VZZY01014298.1, from coordinate 120,596 downwards.
CCAATGGTGTAGAGGCAGTGGTGGGATAATGAACTTCAGTTGTTAGTGATGAGGAGAGCCTAACAAAGGAACCTGCAGCTTACGGAGGGATGGCTCTGTACTGCATTACTTTTAGTGTTTGAGAAGTAGCATGTTTCAAGTGAGCTCTGAAGTGGACGGCACTGATTGATGTGGAGGTAATGATTTATAAAGCGGAGAACCCGAGCTTAGTGCAGGCTGCATTGCCAGCATGCTGGCTGTCCTTAAAGGACTCCTGAACATGCTGCACTGCAAGACTGCAGCAATTTGGCTGCAAGCTATATTTAGCCTATTTATTCTTTGTTGGTGTATAATGTGCAGTTCAGTGGAAAACTTGGTCTCTCCAGAAAGGAGATTTGAACTGGAGTCAAGACAGGGAAAACACCATCTGTCTAGAAGACATTTTTAAGTGATTTGAAGGGGAAGGCTGTATATGTAAGATATATGTGCCTGTTGCTCTGGTTTTCTTTTTATTAACGGTTTTTTTTCATGGTCTTGCATCATTTAGTTATTAAATTCTTATAGAACTGTGGACAGAAAAATGCACTTTGTAGTTCAGGTTTTTAGACCAACTATTGAGAAAATAACATTTTTCTGCTTACAGTGAAGAACACCAGTGTTCAGGTAAAAATCAGCTGTGTTTTGAGGAAGAGATTATTCATGTAGGGAGCACCTGTAAATGTTGAGCAAGGATTAGCCTTACTGTGTTAAGGAACAGAAAGGAGCAACAAATACTGTCTCTGTTTTTAAGTGCTTACAGTCTGGATTAAAGGTTTGCAAATTTAATTGGTCATCGTGAGCAGTACCAGGCTCTGCGGCGGCTCCCAGCAGTTCATGCATGCAAGAAATATTTGTGCTCTGCCTTGCCAAGGAATGTGTGCCATCACTTTGAAATTAGTTCAGGAATTACCCCTGGGAAGTGTCTGTAGCCTGAGATGTACTCCCCTGGGATTTCCTGTTTTTAAGAGACATAATCTGGCCGAATTGATCAGCTCCCAGCCTGTGGACTTGCTTCCCCCTCTTTGTCTGCGCGGGGCTCTGTGCTGACCTTTAGGGCACAATGTGAGGCTTTGTTGGGCAAGTTTTGATCCGGAAAGGGCTAAGTCCGTGGTTTTTTAGGTGAGGAAAGTTGGGGGTAGGGTTTCTGTGGAGGTCTTTTGGTTGATGAACTGTTGATATCAATTGGGGAAAATGCACTGAGGGATAGAGAGCAGGTGGCATCTTTTTGTGCATTAGCTCTAGAAACAAAAAAAAATATTAAATGCCATTTGGTCTTAAAAGTCAAATCTTAATTATTGTCAGATTCTTAAGCATTATTTGGCTAATTGGGAGATGCAGTTGTGTGTAACTTGAACAGCCCATCACGCTAACCCAACTGGACATGGTGCTGAGCAGCGTGCTCTGGCTGACCCTGCTCTGCATGGGGTTCGGACTAGATGGTCTCCAGAGGTCTCCTCCACGCTTTGGTGATTAAAGCAGATACTCAGTGCTGGAAATTAAAGCCTGATCACCTTTTCAAATAGGCAATGTGGAAGATGTTCTGATGCTGGCTAGTGGGGAAAAGATACATTCTGATAGCTTTATTATGTATTACATGTTCTGTGTTCATACAGTGTACCTGCACAGTGATACAGGTACCTTAAAATACTGCTGTAAAATGACAGCATGGATAAATTCTGCGTAGATGGTACACAGAACAAAATTCCACCTATTCCTTATGGGTTTCAATAGGGAAAGAGTCTTTATGCAGGTAACATTTTCTTAGTTTTAATAATGTTATATATGAAATACTGCTTTTTATGGCTATGCAGTATCTTTTTATTCTGTTTCTTGCGTGTCTGTTCATCTGTCTCTATAATTATATTTTACTTCCTGGAATTATGCAATCCATCAGTATCGGGAAGGGCAGGGTGGTTAAGGCTTGCTCTGAGACTCATTTGACAAATGCAATGCATTTCTGGCATTTAAAGTTGTATCTGTATTAAAATTGAGAGATTTCTTCTCCCTACCCCTCACCAACTTGCATGATTTTAAAAAACCCTCATAAAATGGAAATCTCAATTTCTCATCATGGTTTTATAAATTTAAAATTTAATTTAAAATAGCCCGTGGCGAGTATTTTTGAATGACTTGTTCTTTGGCTTTGATACAGCCATGCAAATATCAAAGAGTCTGGCTGTAATGATGTTTGATTGCTGCCTAGCTTTTCTCGTTCTGGAGGCTTTCATGGGAGAACTTTAGTCCTGCTTGGGGAATGTTAGAGCAGCACAGACTGCTGTGTGCTCAGGAAGTCATCGGCCCCTGAAATGTGTGTGTGGAGAAGTGCTGCAGGAAACGCCTCTGTGCTTAAAGAGGTGAAAAGCAGAAACCGGACCGTGGTACACTGTTTAAGCAGCCTAAGCTGTACATGGTGGCTCTTAATCACCAGCTTAAAAAAAGAAATAAAATCCAGAAGTATTTCTTAGAAGAAAGAAATTTTGTATGTACTTTACTTAACCTAGGCTAGGGAAGGCTGAAGTAGAATCTGGAGGATTTCAATGGAAAATAGAGGAGACGGGAGTTTTGGGATGCACTTTGACATTACATGGCCTGTATCCACCTCCGTTTTCTAGAAAAGTGAATCTGTATCCGTAATGGCCTAGCAGGTGTTGGGAAAAGATGGTGTAATTTGGTTTTGATGCAAAAGATGCTTTTTGGAAGACAGTCTCTATTAAATACTGCTCAATTTAATGCTGAACCACAATTCGTTCAGACAGTCTTACAAAATATGTTGTTGTGCTTATTAATCCACCCCTGGAGAGCCAGGTGCTGTGTGGCTTGCCATGGGGCAGGCTTCTGAGTCTTCAGAGATGTATAAAAAGTCTTGGGGGGGAGGGGGAAGAAAGAAACAATCTAGATGAGGCAGTGTTTCACCCCAAAGAGTTCACTGCTTTGGGAGTCAGATGCATTTTTTTCTACTGGGGGAAAAAATAAACCTGAATTTTTAATTCTGATGCAGCAGTGGCTTTTTTACCCACTTCTTTTTTCACAGAGTAGTGAATATTGGGCAAGCAGGTATTCTCTGACTCTGCTTCAGCCTTGGCCATGCACAGATACTCACATGTCAGGCTGGATATCAGCATAAAGTGCAAATTATAAATTACAGAGGCACAGTGATAAATGGGAGAGGCTGCAGGTGCACTTCAGCACTGAAGTCTATTAAATCCTTGTAGCTGAGAGTTTTCTGCTCTTCCCTTTTCTTCCTCAACAGTTAAGGATAAAGGCCTTGGGCTTTTCTTCCACCTCCTTGAATTCTTCAGAGTGCACATCACAGTGTCTTTAAACAGTGTGAGACGTGTCGGGGAACTGAAGGCATTAGCCGAGCTCTGGGATTTATTGGCAGATTGACAACCTGATAGGCACGCTCCCTTTCTTCTCTGTTTGTCACTCTTTGATACTTTCCTTTTCACTCTCCAAGGGGAGGGAGGGAGTCCCACTGTAACACTAAATGTCTTCGGCATTTCTACTCTGCAAAAGGCTTTATCTTGGTTTAAGTTTTTTTTTTTTTCCAAGTCTGAAGTTCACCTGATCCTTAAAGGTGCATAATTTGCCAGGCCTCTTGTGATACCTTTGTGTCTTGCAGAGAAACTGAATTGGGAACTGAGCTCATTAAAACTAAATTAGTTTAAAAAAGGGAAAAAAGTTTCTCCTTCATGGGAATGCTTGCAACTAATATGAAAGCCTAAGATGCTGCTGCTTTGTGGGTATGAGGATAGAAAACGAGGTGATATCTTGGGAAGTTGAATATATCTCTCATGCTGTGTGCTGAGCGGTGCTTGGTTTCAGATAGACTCGAGAGAGGGTGGTTGTACGTGTAAGATTGGGACTTTAATCCAGTTCTCAGCTCTGGTGCTTCACAGGTTATCTTAATCTCCCTGTGCATCCCTTCTGAAGCTTTTCAGCAGGAGTGACAAGAACTTTCTCTGCCACTTGTATCTGCTTGGCCTTTTTTATTTTAAAAATATTTAAATCCAGGAGTGCTGCATGTACGTTTTTACTGATTGCATCTACATGCTACTGCTGTGCAACTCGCCTCAGAGCTGTGTCAAAGTTTTCATCCCTAAAACTGGGGCACGTACCAATCAGAGCAATTTATTTTAGCCTATATAAGACAGCACAAAACGTTGACCCTTGGTATTAGTTTACTGTTTCTCCAGCTGTTGCCAGCCTTGACCTGCCCCCCCGCTGCAGCACAGAGCTGAGCAGTGCCAGCCAATATTGCTTACCCTGGATCTGCTGTGTGCAGCAGATAATGCCTCAAAAGCTCCTTCCTCCTGTGCATTTAAAGTACACAGCCGTATTAGAAGATTAAGTTACTTTGAACGCAAACAGCTCCCTGTATTGTAACTTGGGCTGTTTTTCACTTTGTTCCGCTTAAGATGTTGCCAGGACTCGCTGTGACGTTTTTTCCCCATGAAGCAGTTTAAGAGCATGAAATTGTTCGGTGCTGGTTAATACAGTAACCACGGGGCTATTGCTGGTATCTTTAATGTGTAATTTTTCTTGACATTTTGGAGTTCAGGTGAGTTGGTTACTGTGGGTTTGTTTGGGGTGGGCTCTTCGTTGGGGTGTGGGGGGGGATATGTTATTTATGCGACTTCTCTTTTTTGTAGAGCTTCTTTCCTGCTTGGCTTTGTACCTCACCAAACTGTCAGCTGAGGAATGAATACATCTGGTAGAGAAATTAGAGCGTTAATTCCGCAAGATGTTTTTAGCGATACTTCAAGATCTCAATTTGATAGGAAGGACTGGTTAGACAAGGAAACCATCTGATCACTTCAGACTGAGCAATTAACTACTTACCAGCTGGAAAAAAGGTTGCAAGTGATGTGATTCTTCACACCAGCAGCACTTAGCTATTCCATCCACAGTTCTAAAATGCTTTGAACAAGAGATTAGTATCTTGCTCATTTTGCAGATGAGCAAACAGAAGTACAGAGGGGAGATGAATAGGCTCAAGCAGCAGGTCAACAGCAGAGCCAAAAGAATGAATCCCGGCTGTCTAAAGCTGATCCGTTGAAGCCGAGGCAATAATGTTTCCCCTAGGATTATTTCATCTGCCAGTACTGACAGGGCCAGAATTTTCAAGGTTTCTTTCTGTTTCTGGTTTTTGAATTAATTTTTTTTTCTTTAATGTATGGGTGTCTGTGGATGAGATCCTTGGAGAGACAGTGCATGTCCAATGCTTTCCAAAAACATGAGGCTCCCCAGTTCAGGCTAGGATGCAGCACGTGTCATCTTTGCAATACCTATTGCATTGTTTGCAATAACAAAGAGTGAAACCAAAATGCTCCTTTGCACATTTTAAGAGGACTAGTTCATTGAGCCTTGGACCGTTACTGAATGCTGGTTCAGCTTTCTGTTTGTGTTTTCCATACCCTTGGTGATGTTTCACAGCAGATATAGAAAGGGGGGCAGTGGGAGTGATGCTCTGTTGCTCCATAAATCGCAGAGACAGCCAGTTGGGCATCCTGTGCATTGGTGAGAGCTGGGAAACTTCCTGTTCTCCTCCTGGCTCTCACGCTGCCCCTGCTTGGGCAGGGCAGTTCGGTTTCCCCTGCTCTGTACTCCTGGGGCTCTGATCTGATGTAGCTGTTCCATGGAACTGATTCACTATAAATCATGGACCTGCAGCTAATTTTTGGGTTTCAGTTTGGCTGTGGGAGTTCATCCAGGCTCTGCTCCTTGCTCAAAGTCTTGCTGTTCCCCTTGGTCTGTTGTTCTTTAGCTAGGTTTAAAATACATATTGTTGCTGGCATTTGAATCCATATCTGCTCCCAGCATATGCTATTGGCACAATACCAACAGATGCTGTTAAGCGGTATCAAATCTTAAAGTGCAGCTATATTCTGATGTGCAACTGTGAAAATGGCACCGTAGGGTTCCTCCTGTGTGTCTCAGTGATTTACGCGTGAATTTCTCTCTTCAAAACTAAAATATGTTGATTATTTGTTTTTAACATTTGCCTTGTCAAACTAAACTTATAATTGGATTTTGTTTTAAGGACAACCTTGCTGGGGCTGGAGTGGGGCTTGTGAATATTTCTCGCTCCTGTCCTTGTCCACAGCTCCTGTCCTTCCACCCTGTCTCAGCTATGCAGTGTGGGAGCTCTCGGGGCCGGGAAAGCTGGCATTCGGTGCCATAGGATTCAGTCTTCTCTTGCAGGTGTTAAATATTTCCATTTTGCTATTTGCAAGTTGTCACGTTCCGTTTGAAACTCCTAAAAATGCAAAATCCGTTTGGGGGGAATGGAAATTTCAGAAATGTCAACAAACAATTAGCATTGTTGAGAGTGGGGTTTATTGGGAAAAAGTTGAATGAACGCTGAGTTAATATTCTTCTTTCCCTCTTTCCACCCTTATTCTCCCTTTGTTTGTTTGAGATTAAATGATTATAAGCAAACTTACTGCACAACTGACTCTTTGCTTATTGTTCCTCCTTCTATGAAGTGTGGTGCCATCTGGCACATGGACAAGTGGGGAAGATTGATGGCTAACAAAGAGCACCATTCATTTTCTCCTACCAGATTTGGACAGAAAGCAAACGTTTTTAATCAAATCTATATGTTTCTAAGGAATATTGGCTGCTGAAAATTTGCCAGCAGCTGAATTTCTCCCCTTCCCTGCCCTGTGAGAATTACATCCTGCCAGGCTGATTCATGGACGGGGCAGTACAGATGCTTTTCGTCTTGTGCATCATTTTCTTCCATATTATTGAGAGAGCAGTAAGGCAAAGGGGTGTTGGTGCTGAGGACAGAATAGTGGCAGTAGTTATGTGCTGTAGTACGCAGAATCTTAAAATGTAAGAGTATAGTTCTTTTAATGGCCTCGTAATGAATCATGCAAGACAACTGTCTGAACAAAACACAGTTCAATGAAGCAACCAAAACATCAGTGGAAAGTTTTCCTGCAGTGGTTTTTCGTTTTTCAGAGAAAAGTGAATGACTTAAGGATTCCCTTTACCATCCCATCTCCTCACAGTAATTATGCAAGATAATAAAGGAATTTAGGATCCATGGATCAGAGGAAATTCAGCTGTGATGCTCAGCTGGAGGAGGGAGATTCAGCTTTTCCAGGGAGGCAGGGAGGACTGACTTGCAGTACGGAGCAGCTGAGCCGCAGCGTGCTGTGGGAACCTAGACCCCTCGCTTAGGGAGCCTGGGGGAGCTTCTGGGAGGTAGTTTGGCTTCTCTGGAAGGGAAGCTCGTCAACGGCACGATTCAAGAAAGGAGATGATTAAGGAAGCGATGACGTGCATTCTTAGGGTTCAGGGAGTATTGTCTCTGATGTTTATTACTGCAGGTGCTGGATGGCTGCTGGCCTTGCTTAGCTGTGTTTCTTCACTAGGCATAGATAATGAGAAGGGCTCTTGCTCTATGCTAAGATATGAAAAGAAGGAAAAGACTTGGCCATTTGAATATTGAATTCAAATGCCTTTAATAATACCTATAAATTAATAGGATTTCATGCACAGCATTCAAAAGCATTGTAAAGAGGATGTGGTATATGTAAAGATAAAATGGATTTTGTAGCACTTCATAGCTGTGGAAAGAAAATGATTTTCGTTTTGATTTTTTTTAATATATTTTTTGCCTTTGAAGTCTAATAATGGAGTTAATTAGCTCTAAGGACCTGGATTTGAAGCTTTGAAAATGATCCTTTCACTGCAGTGTTACTGAATTTTCTGGAAAGTTGCATCCACAGGTACACAGCCTCGTACAACATACACACGTGTGCGTGTGCAGGCGGGGACTGTAGCTTAGACAGCGGGACGTGAAGAAGGACCTCTCTCTTTTTTAATATTGGAAAGTTCCTACTCTTTTATGAAACAGAACATCTCTGATAAGTCTCTCATGTCCCAGTTTCCAGGTTGGGAAGTCTTGGCAGCATTTTCACCTGCTAGTTCTCATCTGTGACTGGAGTAAGCAGATGATGGTGATGAGGCAGTGTGGAAGCACTGGCCCTCAAACTGCTGAATCAATGATCAGACCCTCCAGGCAGCAGGGACATTTCCTTGGAGTTTGTCCTGCAGCCTCCCCGCTGGAGGAGGACACTGATGTAACCTTGCTTCGGATTGTGCTGTTTGCACTAAGCGTTTACTATGTTTTGCGTTATTGCATTTTTCTTAAATGTCAGCACTCCTTTGCTCCTCTGGATTGAACATAGAGTTATGGATACTTGGCTGTATTGTGCCTAAGGGTTAATTGCAGCTTGTTAAAGGAAAAGATTCTATGAAGATGGTGCTAAAATTGCTCTGCTCCTCCTGCTTTGCTTTGGTGCTGGCAGGAGGCACAGCTTGAAACTGCGCTGCAGGTCTGAGCCTGGGGCTTGGAGCCAGGGTCCCTTGGCCAGGCAAGAGCATCTGCAGGGGCTTGGGCAGCTATGCCAGAGGGGTGGAGAGATGGGTCTGCTGCGTGGTGTTTGAAAGAGAAATAAAACCAATGGAGAGAAGGCAGCGACTGTGTTGACACAGAAAGTTATATTTATATAACAGTTCAGAGCTTAAGTTGCTCTTGAAGCAGGCAGATTTATATCCCTTACAAGCCTTGCTGCATACTGTTCCCCTCTTCTCTTCCTGCTGCTATAAATCTGGATGCTCTTGTTGATACAAATATTCTGTCTTTTAAAGAATTTTACGAAACTTTGTGGGCACTGAATCAAGTCTCATGGGCTTTGCTTTGCATTGAGTGATCAAGTTTTTCCTTTATCAGCCATTAATTTGCTGCCTTTAAATATTTCCATGCTCTCTTTTACCTAATAGGAAATGTCGAAATAAAGTGTATTTCAGACCTGGGGGCATCTGCCGTTTGTGTCTGAAAGAGAAAGCTTGTCTTTCTCTACTTTTCAGGTGGTTGGTAGAACAAAAGTGGTTCTGAAGAGAGTGGCATGGCCAGGAAAGGGTTTGAGATGGAAATGTGCATATTCCCCTCTCCCTTAAAACATGCTGATGCAGCCTTTTAAGAGGACAAAAGCAAGAAGCAGTAGCAAAACTTGGGAGGTTTTATTTTTGCTCTCCTGTGAATCTCCACAAAGACTTTAGCAGCATCACTGAATTAATTTATTAAATGCCAGTGGTGCTTCTCCAGGGATGCCCCGAGCCATTCAGTCCCTAGGAGTGCCCAGGACCAACAGTGCTGTGCCAGGCTGGGGACAGCCCCAACAAGCACTCCTTGGCATATCCTGCAGGACTTTAGCTTGTAGAGAGACTTGGTTTGATGTGTGAGAGCTGAAAATGTTCCAATATTAGTGTTGTGAAGAGAAGTCTCTCATAATCTTCATGTCCGACAGACAGCCGTGGGTGGGCTGGGGAGCCAACACGAAGCTGTGTGTGGGACTGGGTGCTGGGGTGTCCATCCACCCTCTCCTGACTGGAGTTGGTGGTTTTCGTGTCTTGAATGTGTACTTAACTGGCAGCATGGCTAAGCAAGCTGATGTGCAGCCTGAAGAAGTGAAGGGGAGGCTTTCCATTGTCTTCAGTGGGTTGTGGATTAAGTCTCAGGAGAATAATGATATCATGGTTTACTTGGCAGTAACAATGCTAGTAGTGCTGTCTGACTGCAGACAATAAACTGAGCAAGTTATGGAAAACATGATAGCCCTCTCCTGAACAGGAGGAGAGGCACTCAGACGTGAAAGCAATCCTTTTTGCATACTGTTTCTGTGGGAACTTTCAACAGGGTATTTTGACATATGGCTTCTATGTAGATGAAGTGCTAGACCTTAATTAGAGAAAGATATAATGAAATTTCCAGTGAAATTGCTCAGAGTGAAGCGTGGCACCTTTTTTGAAAGTTCCCAGATAGGTACCCATCAGCACCTTTGAGGTGCAGAGATTGGCACCAGGATGCTTGTTGCATGTGAGATGCATTAACTGAGGATTGTGAGTTTGCTGAAGCATGCAGGGCTGGGCACCAGAAACCTTCTTGCTTGGAGATGCCCCTTCTACCAATCTTGTTCTGAAGCTGGCAATGTGGTTTATCAAGTCTGAGGAGGGACATTCTTTGACTTTTAAGTTGCTTAATATGAATGTACTGCACCTTTTCACCATTGTGGGTGTGCTCCTGCTGATTAGACCTGCTGTCATCAGAAATCTTGTGTGTCGGTTGAGGAAATGCTCCAGGTTTGATGTTGAGTTCATGAAGTGGACTCTGGAGCATCAGCACGCTTCCTGCAGAGGAATGGAAACAGAGCAGTGTTTAAATATTCATACAGGTTCTGTTTGCAGCATAACTCCTCCTCCATATGATGGGGGAAGGCTCTTTCCTCTGTTTGCTGAATCTGCTTTTCCTTTAAAAATTTTGGGTAGCTTCATGCAGGAATCAGGAAAGTGAAGGGCGTAGGGGAAAGAAGCAGCACTTAAATAATACTTATCTTGGTTAACCAGGACAGCTACATGTGAACGGCACGGATAACAACTGCTTCTAGTGCACACCACAAAGTCTCTCTGGCATCTTTAATATCACTGATCAAAGCTATCTGATATCAGAGAGGTCGAGTTTCTGATTGCTGACCTTTCCAGCACAGGCCTGCTGGCAGGGGAGACCTTTGACCGGCACAGGTATGCCAGGGTTGCCGAAGGAGTAATGCACAGTGGAGAGGTTTCCGGGGCACGGAGAAAAAGGCAGGGAGTCAAGTCTTGTTTGCTTCATAGCCTTTGACAGAATGGCATATTGATTCTTGCAAAGAAAAGAAAAAAACACACAAGAAAATATTACTTGCTGCAGTGGGTTCCAGCTGACCTGTGTTGTCCCGGATGTTAGTGCTGGTCCCAAGGCAAATGTCTGGGGAGGAGCGAGCACGGCTAAGCCGAAGGCTGATTCTGTGCCATGGATGCAGGTCTTAACATTGCCTCTTGTCCACTGTAATTTGGTGTTAAGTGCTTTGAGGCAGGAGCAGAAATTCTGAAGTTGTCTGTCCTCTAATGGTCCATTGAGCAGCAGCCTCTAGAGGAGCCCCTCGAGAGCAGGCTGGGCTTGGGCTCGATCTCTAGCAAAGCGCGTGCAGTCAGTGGTTGCATGGAGCAGATCCCACCAGGGTGGGAATGGGAACTCCCTGAGCAACCATCTCCTACAGAATTTTTTTTTTTGAGCTCAAAACAGTGGATGAATCTCGCTAAGCCTATAAAATTGTGGAAAGGGCATAATTTTTGTCATTTGAGTAGAAGTTCTTGATGTATTCAGCAAGAAGAGTTCTTGTGAGGCAGTGATCTTGGGACTTCAATATCATGTAATGTTGGTCTCTGACACCAGTGTGCAGGCGGTTGTTGCTGACTTAGAGACTTGGCATTTGTCCAGCTAGCATGAGTGTTTGTGGTCCTGTTTGGTTTCTTTCTTTTGTGGATGGCAACGTGAAATATATAGTTGCTTAAATAAAAAAGGCCCCTTTGTTGCGTGCTTATTTAAAATAAAGTGAGGAAGACTGAATGGAGATTAAGCCAGTGTTTTTAAACTGGAGAAGTGCAAATCCTCAAGGAACCCAGTGGTCTGATCCTCAGAGGTAATTAGTAGGTAGCCCTATTAATTTTAATGGCAGCTCTGAGCTGTTAAAGCCTGGATATTGCCTCTATATTTTAAATATTATTAAATGCTACATACTTTAAGTACTTCATTGCTCTCATTTAAGAAAAACTTAGCTTGTTCATTGGGCACCTCATTTTAAATTATTTTTATTTTTAGTGCCTGTTGGAAAACGGGTAGGCTCTTCTGGGAGGAAAGTTGCTATTAGGATAATTGTACTCCTGCGCTGCTCACAGCTTCAGGGAAATCCCTTCAGTCTGTACTTGATAAGAGGCACTAGGTGATGAAGATGTATGTTGATAATCCTTGGCTTTGAACATTTCTCCAAAAAACAAAGCCATACCACAACACAGCATTGGAGTGACAGATGCTGGAAGCATCATGCGGTGCCACAAGAAGTCATTTGACACTGGAGCAGGAGTAAGTGGTCCTGCCAAGTTGTAACAGCCTTTTATTTCTCTGGCTGGTAGGTCCAATTCTTGGGTGACAGTGGCTGCTTTGAAAGGATCCCCCTTGGCATTTCCAAAAGCTCTCATGTGCTTTCGTATCTTGTGTTTCCTCTTGCTCCCCCCAGGCAGGATCCTGGGATCTAAATTGAGCTTGTGACGCATGTTTAAAAAAAAAAACCTGGAAAATAGAGTTGTTTTTGAAGACCTGATTGTGTGTGAGTTGGTACCAGCAGCTGAAGAGGTTTGTGTGTGGGGGTGATGATGACCTGTTGCAAGAGGGCAGGATGGTGTGGCTGGCTGCCCTCGGGCTGGCGATGCACTGCATGGGGATGTGACCTCCCTCTGGGTTTGGGAGGGGAACTGAGGGGCATTTAACCTTTCCTGGCACTTTGTGACGTGTGAGGTGGGAAGAGTTAGAAACCCCAAGTCTGGTGATTTCTTTGCTGAGGCACTGGCACCCTGTCAGATCCTAAGGCTATTTGACATCCATGGTGCGACATCAATTGATTTTCAGGTGGAAGAGATTAGAGCATTTCTGAGGCTTTTATTTATTGTACTGCTAGATTTTTCTGGGTCGTCTTGTGAATGGGGGTACCTGAGGCCATGCCCAGAAACACCCAGCAGCCTTCTAGCTCCAGCCCTGTGTGCAGTGGGGTTGGCTTTGCTGTGAGACCCTGCGTGAGGAGCTGGTCTGTATCTGCAGGCATTCTGAGGGCATGGGATAGTCCCGAGCGCTCTGTGATGTGGGTAGGAGATGTTTAGGAGCGTGGCTGTGTTAGGGCAGATGGGCATGGCCTGAGCAAGTGTCCTCATGGGAGGGAGGAAGAATGAATTGTGGTGGCAGCCTGCGTGGTGCCCAGAAATCTCTTGCGGAGGGAAACTGCTCGAGTGCTGATCCTTTTGTACTTGCAAGGTGTATTGTACACCTGAAGCAGCTTCTCCCCATAGTCAACACCTTTTCTGTCTGCCTTGTACTTGAAGGTGTGTAGTGTTCCAAAACTTGCCTATTCTTTCTATATCGAAGGGCTGGGAGAGAGGGCAGTAAAAAGAAGCCACTGCCATTTCCGGGCAGCCTTATCTGTCTGGCTCTGACAATTCTTGGTGCTTGCAGTTTCCTGCCTTTACAAATGGCTGTTAAAGCAGAACGTGAGCCACCTTGTATGCAGCTCTGCATGTAGGTCTCCCTTTGCCTCCCACCCATAGGAAGCAGGCTCCCAGTGTAGTTTACATGCTTTATGCCAGCTGATTTTTGTATTAACATAAAATCTCACCCATGCTGTTATCTTCCAAGGGATGCATTTTGAAGGTAGCTGTTACTGGAACATCTTCACAGGCTCACAACGGGAAGCAGAGTTCCTCCAAGATGCTGTGCTTGGCGTTTAGCTGGCACTCCACCGAACACATTGATTTTAGTTGAGCAGATGTCTGTTAATCTTTGTGAGAAGCTACCTTGCCATTCTATCAAGCACAGTGTAGAGGACAGATGTTTGATGAAAGCTCTGAAATATTTAACTAGGATATTTTTCCCCCTGCAGCCGAGATTGCTTGTCGTGCCTATTAATCTTTTACAAGACTTGCATCTGCTCAGAGGTGGGTTGTTTCAGGCTTTGGATGAACTTTGTGTGTATGTGTGTGGTTTGAAAGAGTGGTATAATGAACAAACATGATGTGTATATGAATAAATTGAATGCATAAAGCAGATGAATTAGTCCCTCAGTTGCTGAAAGTCTCTTGCAATAACAATAATAAAAAAATGTTGTGATGCTCCTTCTCCTGTGGGGGTTTACTTCTCTCTTTCAGGGGCATCTTTACCTTCCAGTTCTTATAATTAAGATTTCAATTGGCATGTCCTTAAAGAGAGCTTGTCGTTTCACATGCACGGTCTTGTAAAGCCTGGATGCAGTATTACTAGGTAATGTAGAGCTCATCTCTCCTGCTGTCCCTTTCCTCCTGGTCTCGTTACTAGCACATTTGATTAGATCTTACAGTGGGCGAAGCCCTTGCTGGGTTAGTATAAGGGAAGAGGAAAGGCTAAGAGGTAGTTAACCACTCATCCCAGGTCAGCAGCTCTCTTGTTCATGAAGAATTTCTTTTCAGTTAACACAGTACCATTCTGTAATGCTTAATTCTTCTGCATAAGCTTCTAATGAGTGCCACTTAGGTTTTCATTTATTCTTGTTCTAACAGTTATACTTTCACCATAGCTGGTGATGGGAGCACAATAAAAGCCTTGGATGACAGGGCAGATAGAAAAAGCCAAGAAACTACAAGCATGCAAAACTTCCCCTCCCCAAAGGAGTAGCCTTGTTGGGCAGTATTTTATACTTTGTGTTGCACTTCAGAAAAAAAACCTCCCTAATTAATACTTAATAAGGATTAATACTTTAAAAGTAATTAAAGCTCTCTGAAACACGTTTTTTTCTTCGCTGCTACTGACTTAATGGCCTATAGTTTTTTTAATGTCTGTTCTAGCCTGCTTTTCTTTGAATGTTGCAATTCTGAGCTTAAAGTCCAATATTGTCTTTTAAATACCTCATGGATGTAATCCAGTTTTTGTTTTCTTTAAAATTGGTTGGCATGTGAGTTCCTCTTTTCTTTTCTCCATGTGTTAACTGAATCAAAGGAAAATAGGAAATTGTCACATAGACCTATTTAATTTCCCCCTTCTCCAAACAGATAAGTTATTCACTCTATTTTTAGAAGTAAGAGTAACACCAGTTTGAAAGTAATTTAGCACAGCCAGAGTTCTACTAACCACTTGGAGAACATTTCAGGGCAATCCCATGAGATGATGGTGTACGGTGATAATTGTGCTTTAGCAGAATAGGTCTATTTGATGAGCAGCTCAAGCTCAGATGCTTCTATCCTGTCTGTGCTTTAAGGTCTGGAATTAATTCAGTTTTAAGAATTAAGTTTTCTTCTCGGCGTATTAATATTTTATGTGCAAGATTAACTTGCTTAGTCTGTAAAACTTGCTAGGTATTTTCTGTTTGTATGAACCTGCCTAGTTTGAATGATCTTGTTCATTTCACAGAAAGTGACTACAATCCCAGCAATCTCTTGTCTGAGTAAATGCTCCCCGAAAATGTCCTCACTTAATTGTAATAGAAAATTAATTGTTCAGCTGTCTGTCTTTTTTCATGCCTCATGTATTCTGCCCGGTAACATTCTTCTTCCATATGATTCATTAGTCTTCAGATTGCTTAAAAATATCCTGGACAAGGAAGACATATTATCAAAATCGTAACTATATTGGCGGATGAAAATAATTTCTTCTCAAGTGTCTACATACATGCCAAGATCCCATCATGCATACAGAGAATAAATGAGTGGGCTTGTGAATGAACAGGCTTTTGAAAGGCTGCTTTTGTTAATCGCTAGCAAAATTGGTCAGAGAGCTTATAGACTCTAAAGAAAAATCTAATGGACCTTCTTCAGAATTATCACCTTTTGCTCATTGTCGTGATGCTTTTTTTAATGTAAGAACTCCTTGTTGTCCACCTGTTCCTTCTGTGAAATCTCTTATTCTGGGCATCAAATCAACTGTCTCAATGCACACAATAGCTTGATAGTCTCAAGTCTTGAAGGCTGCTCAGATGAAGTAAAATGTAGTAAACGTTTTGGAGATACTTATAGAGTTGCTATATTAATCTTATCAGATAGTTAGAAATTTTTCATAGCCTGTTTACCTGACATGCACATCTCTCAGCCCCTGACTGCTTGTTTTATAAAAATAAGTGAGATTTCCTAAATCATCAGTGCTGCCTGAGAGGAAAAATCCACAGTAGGGAAATTCAGATTCTTATCTGAAGCACACTTGTTTCCTTGTGATTTGCCCTGATTTTCTTGTTTTGCAAATCAGGCCCAGTTGAGTGAAACCATCTCATGGAAGAGGGGTGGGAAGAGAATTCCAGCGGAGATCCTGAGTGTGTGCTTCCAGCTGCTGCCGGCAGCTGGAGAGCTGGGGGGACCAACTTAACGGCTCTCTCTTGTATCTGCTTGGGAATGAGTTCTCTGCTAATGGTGTTTAGCTGTTTTGATGATGTGTGAGCAAAACGTGGGGTCTTGAGTTTAGCTTAGGGATGGTAGAAATGACAGAAGTGACAGAATTTGTCTTAAATGGTGAGTGTGGTTGTGTGTATGACTTGGGCAGAATAACTCTACAGCTCTAAATCCAGTCGTTTTGCTGCATCAAGGGACAGGAAGAGACAGGAAAAAATCTTGGGGACCTGAAGTGTGACCTCAGCCCTCTATTTATACGTGCTAGGTCTCCGTCTGTTCGGCAAACATTCCGAAGTGGGCATGAGTCACGGCGTTGCTGTCAGCAGGCTCGGCTGTGCCCTGGGTGTGTGTGTGCGTGTTGGTGGGATGAGTCTTCACGTGGGGTGACTGGGCAATGGATCTCACTTTGGCAAAACAATAGTGCGTGTCAGGCTTTCCTTTTGGTTACCTTCATCGGTTATTATGTAGGACATCCAAACTGTCTGTCTAAATATGGCGAGATTTAGTACAAGGAGTACTGAAGGAGTACAAGGAAATTAAAATGGAAAGCGTAAGCAAGGCAGGCATTTATAAATGATTGAACTAAATTATACTCACTAGAATGAGCTGCAGCTGTGACAGCGATGTTTCTTTCTTCAGGTAAATAACATTAGCCGTCATTATTGGTTATGCTAAAAGGCCATAATTCCACGTTAACATGCCTTATTGAAGCCTGATAAGTCATAGCCTAACCTCCATTACCAGACTGCCCATAAATATTAGAGATACGTGGTATGGGGAAGGTAAGGAATGAAATCTGGTTTTGATGCAGCAGTGTCAGTGTTCGCTGGCCTCTGATGGGACAGAGCTGAGTCATTTTAGAAAAAAGCAATTCCAGTAATGCATATGATGACTTTCCAGTTTTACTTAAGTGTAAGCTGTATTGTCACCTATTCACTTTTTTTAAAGAAAAAAGGAATTGTTTGTTCAAAAAAGCCTTGATGAGTTTTGTACATGAGGAAATACAAACAAGGTTCAGCTTTGAGGCTGTGAGTGTGCTGGGCTGTCGTACCACAACTCCAAGGCCACCGTTGTTCTCGCTGCACTCAGTTACTGCTTTTTGTGGACAATAAAACCACAGGCTGTTGAAATTATATGGTATCATAATGGAGTCAAATCCACATGCTCAAGTGATCCTGTGTGTTTTTGACATTTTGTTAAATTGATGAGTAGGTAGAAGGTTGGATTTTTTTTTTCCACTTGCTGCTAGAGATTGAGGGAAAGCAGAGAAACAGAAATCTTTCCAGTTAACTGTTCCTAGAAAAGATAATTGGAATTTTTACTTTTTCATGCAAAAGCAGTCGAGGATGTACGCCATTTTGGATGGCATGGTAGTAAATGACCCTGTAGTCTCTTCAGTTTGAATTTAGCTTCTGAATTCATGTTGAATTTCAATCACCATTTGTTTATTACAAAAACATTTAGACTGAAGTTGAAATCAATGGATTAGCTTTGTTTTGTGACCCTTTCAAAAACACTGCATGCCAAATCCGCTGAAACAATTTCCATTGAAAAGCTCAATGCATTTTTTTCCCTCCCGGTTCTACATGACAGAATGTGCAAGAGTAGGCTTTTAATATTTTAAAGTAACAGGAGTGGCAAAGAGAAGTGTGATACTGTTACATGGCTGACCACAGGTGACTGTCTTCCCAACTCTGCTGTCTTGTTCCTTAAAGTTATAATAGGAGTAATTAAAACGGCAAGAGCAACACATAGATACCTGTCTTGGGCAAAACCATCCCTGGGATGGGGTGGGAAAGGCAGTGCTCTGTGATGTATCTAAAAGGTAAATAATTTGGGGCTCTAATGGAGCAAAAGCTGGGAAAATCCTGTCTGGGAGAAGGGGAAGAAACTTGAGACGCAGGTGTGTGAGTAAATCAGCGTGGAACAAGTTGGGGCCCGAGCTCAGGAAATACCGGTGAGAACTTGCTGGGTGCAGGGAACAGAGGGAGCCCGTCCCTCTGCCCCAGCTGCGGAGATCGGTCGGTCTGCGGCTGGGGAGGACGTTCCCAGCAGTGCAAGGATAGATGTACTTGTCGTCTTTGCCCTGAGAAAGCAGAAGTGTGCACAGCATTGCTCTGAACTCAGCTATGGATTTGCAGAGATAAGAGTGACATTTATTTCTATCGCTCTGTTCTGTGTTTTCCTCTGATTCAGGTTCAGATTTTCCTGGTTTTTTTTTTTTCATCGCTCTCAGTTACCATTTTGTGTTTTCAAAGGTTGTTTTCCCTGCCTTGGATTTATTGACAGAACATGAGGGAAAAATGAAATGAAGCAATATATTTTGCTTGTCATTGTCTTGCTGTCAATTGAGTCTTAGTGGTACCATTAGTCATTTTATGACGCATTAGCTTACCCGGGTGAGTTTTGCTCTGCTTTCAGTGCGTTTGGCTGAATTTTTAAACATGTTTTTGTGGGTTGCCATACATCCTGAGACTGAAAACTGTGCTTTTCATAAACGCAGTTACTTCTTGTGCTTTCAAAGCTTTCCTCCCCTTGCTCCCCTTCTATCAGTCTGTATTTGTGAGAGCTCTCCCGGGCTGGAAGTGAGCTTTATCTTTGTTGACACAATTAGTTGGTTCACTGTGTGAGCGTGACAGCGACAGTACACAGGTCTGGTGGAATGCAATTACAGAGCAACCCCAGATCCCCAAAGAAAACTGTAATAGTGAAGATGACCAAGGAATCTTTATTTCTGCAAAGCTCTGCACTATAGGGATGCATGTGACAACCCCAGAGCTTATTTTACTTACATGAGCGTTTAGAATGGTTGGCTTTGTTACATTTATCTTGTTGGTATCCAGTTCTGCTCCTAACCAGGAAGATCGCTGTTGTAAATGCTCAGTGAAGCTACTGGTGAAGTCCAGGTGCTTAGAGCTGGAGCTGAGCGCAGTACACTCTGTGCTTTCCTACTCCTTCCTTGCAAACTCCAAGCACAGTAGAAATTTTTCATGAACTTTATATAGCTTCTTAAGAGAAACTGAAGTTTCTTTTCTGTGTGTGGAAGCTGTGGAGTTCTTTGTGTGTGTGCGTGCAGCTTATGATTCCTATTAATAACAATTGGTTTATAAAATGTGGTTGCTGGAATTGGCAAGCGTGTATTGGCAGCAAGGCAACGCAATAGTGGAAGAGCTGAGTGCAAGCAGCAGGCTGTTAATGCACCCCTACAGTATCCTTGTTTGTGCACTTCTAAATGATTATCTTTGGAGTATGCTTGCCTTATCTGCCTCTTGGGTTTCATTGCTAGAAATGTGAAGATTCTGATAGCAAGCAACTGGATGACTTGGTGTAGTTAGTTGTATTGGTTAAAACAGAAGTGTTAAAAATTTTCAGTGAGAACTTTCAGCTGAAGACTACAATTACAGATCAAAAACTGTTCCTAAAAGCTGACTGTGCTGGTTAGGGAGTGTTAAATATGTCCCTAATCACAACAGTTTGAGCACTTTTTACAGCGATCATGCATCTGCAGCTGAAGACTGAGAAATATCTGTGTAAAGCCTCTAGTAAATCACAACTAAAGGGCAGGCGGTGAAGAATTCAAGAGCAGAGAAAGAGAGCACATGGGTCAAGTGAACTGTCTTTTTTGCTCGAAGTGAAGTTGCAAGCCAGGTTTTTGTCCCCTCCACATGCTCCTTGCCCATGGGCTTCTCTAGATACCAACTTATTTGAAAGTAAAACTTGTTTCCATCCGCTCCCCCCGACTGTGAATCATACTGTTGTCTCCCTTGGCGTGAACCCACAACTGTGTCTCCACAAAGTGCAAGATCAGACCGGTCCGGAAACTTAGGCTGTCAAGTTCAATTTACAGAAGGAGGATTTTTATTTAGTTTGGTTTCTTCAAATGCGAACATCAGGAAGACAAGCCAATGGCATCTACCACATTATTGCTATGTTGTGTTTAGGGTTTTAAAGCTTACTGTAATACTAACACAGACTGGCATCTGTTTTGTTTCAGCTTTGGTGGTTGAGACTTACTGAAAAGCACCATACTTTTGAGACCAAGTCAGATAATATGGGGAGAAGGGTCGCCAAGCAGCCCACTCAACATGGTACTGTTACCCCTACTAAAATATCTCCGTGGGTGACTTGGATGTTGGTAGGGAACTTGCCTGTTGGTTTGGAGGAAAATTCTTTTGAATGTAGACAGTAATTTCATAATTAGCCCTTAAAATTACATGGTAATGAAAACTTGGGAAACATGAAAGATTACAAACATTAAAGCATATGTTTTATATTTCAGCTATTCTCATCTTGATCCTTCTTGCTGCCCTTAAAAAAGGAAGTGAAAAAGACAGTGTGCTTTGAGTTAGTGTGAGGACTAGTTAGAAGGGTGAAGATGGTTAAAAGCCCCTACTGAACTGGCCATAAGCACAGGCCATGGGGATGCTCTGAAAGGACAGTGAATTACTTTTGCAGTCAGAAGTGTGTGTGCGCTGAATGGGTAGATTTAATCTTCACCATCTTTACCATTAATTGGTGTAAAGTTTAGTCCAGGTAACAAAACACTGATACTTGTATAGAGCACAGGACTTCCTATGTCTTGGCATGAGCTTTGTGAGCTCAGGTAACACTTTGAGAGAACAGAATTCACAATTTAAAAAAAAAAAAAAAAATCACCTCTGAAGGCTTGCTGAAAGGGATGTAGAACTGTTTCCACAGCTGTTCTCCACTTAGATTTTTCATTTTCCTTGTAGTTTCCTGTTGCTCAAAAAGAGAAAATCATGACACTGGAATAAACTGTTGTACCAAGTTACTAACATTTAATCTTGGTTACCCCTACCCACAACCACCTGGTTTGGCATTCCAGTTGCCCGAGTTGCGTGTATACAACTAGTTTAGGAACATGCAGAAATCCTTCTTTTCAGAAATGGCCATTCTAAACCATCTCAGTTCCTAATTATAAGGCCACTTAAGCTCAAACTATTCCGTGCTTTTTAGACCTTGTCTGCAGGAGACTGCACCTATTTACTGTGTTGTTCTAAAAATCACACCTTTCTGTTTAAGTTGGTAGAACCACATGGCTGGATCAAGCCTGATAGTCATCCTCCACCTGTCAGGAATGTCTGTGTCCAAAGTTAATGGCCTGAAGCTCTGTAAGCTGGAGCTGTTTGGGGCTTCCTTTCAGTCTCAGGTACTTGAGAAAAGGCTTTCATCTGATAGACATAAGAAGCGTTTTCAGCATCCCCATTGATAATTGACTAGGTTGAGTCATGCATCAAAAACATTCAGGAAAATCAATTTAGCAGTCTTTAACTTGGTATTGTAGAGAAGGAAGATACAACTTAATTGCTTTTCTCTAATAGTAGAGGTGTTTTTGAAACTGTGTTGAAAAACATTTGCATTAATGTTTAGTCTAAACAGTGTTTAAGATATTTTCCATCTAATTTCTTCTGCCTGTTTAGGCTTTATTTTTAAATGTCAGTTTGCTTTTCTGTAAAATTACCTGTAAGGTGATGACTAGCATCACAGCTATACCCAGCAGCTTACACCCTTGCATATTCCTAGGGCCTTTAGTCAAACAAACAAAAAGACTAGGTAAGAAAAAAATCCTTTTGGGGAATGCATTAGTGAAAGACTCATAGGATCAGCAAACGTGGTCTTCTAAATTGTAATTTTCCCATCAAATCGTGTGGGTTTCTTGCCTTTGGTTTTGTGGGGTTTTTTGTTTGTTTTTTTGTTTTTTGACTCTTGGGAGTGTCTGCGTGAGACTTGGAAGCCCAGCTCTGCCTCAGCTCTAGAGGAAAGAATGGAGTTGCTGCCTTCCTTCTGGAATAGATACTGCTTGCCGAGAACCCAAGGCCAGTAGGTCCCTGTTCTAGAATACCTAATGGAGTGTAGGCAGTTTCTGGCACCGAGGAGAAAAATGCAAAATAGCACTTTTCCTTGGGTCTGTAATTGCACACGTATGATTATTTCTGAGAGAGACAGAAGCATTGGAATTTAGCTGTGGAAGTTGAACCTCTGGCACACAGATCTTGCCTGGGGTTTGTGGTGCCAGTGATGGGCATGTCCCGAGCCCATCAACACTGCAGAAAACAGCCTGGTCGGTTTTGAATCCATTTTCTTCTTGGCTTTGAGAAGGACTTGTGTTACTTGCTGATTGTGCACTCAGGTGCTCTGGGTTTTGCCACAAAGCAAAATACTGGTCGGTATTGCGAGGTGCTGCCAAGACAGCAGAAACTCAACTCAGGGTATGGCAAGGTGCTGAGACTCCGTTGTGTTTAACACCTTGTTGAAAGAGCACTGAGATCTTAAAATCATCGATCGTGTCATCATGGTACTTTCCTGCCTTTTGTCACCTTTAATGCCTGTTCTACTTAGAGAAGTGTTTTAAAGCTTGGAAATGTTAACACTTATAGTTTAAGTATCTCTTGAAAACATAACAGCAAAATCACGGATTTGTGTATGACAGTTGAGCAAAGTTAGACTAGTGCCATCTCCAGCTGAAATTTTTGTTCTTGAAGACTTACTGTATTCTCTAAGTTCAGGCAGCACTTAAAACCCCAGTGCTTTGCAGGAAGTTCTTTTATTTGCTGGACTGCACCATGCTGCCTGTTGAACCTGGTAGCCGGATGTTCACTTGTTGAATTTATCTGAAGTGGGGTATTTTCTGGCTGCTGACACTATTCAGACCCCTCAAATCCACAAACTCCCCTAACACTGGGAAGAGTGTGTGTAACAGATGTACCTCATCTTTTGCAGGTGGTCTAGACTGTCATGGTGCTTTAGGAACAAAATGTATTAATAATTAATGTTCATAACACCACTATTATTATTATTAACATTTTTTATTCACAGCTGCTTTGATCCTCTGTTCTTCAGTCTCAGCTGCAGTGCAAGAGCAGCGTAAAACTCGTGATTTGAAGCGGTGGTGGGGAGGGGGAGCGGGGCAAAGGGAAGTTCCTCCATGCAGAACAAACACAGCACGTGAGAGTGATTTCTGCTGGGAAAAGGGCAAGGGAAGGGAATGGGGAAAAAAAGATAAAATGTCTCAGAGGCCAAGAGTGCCTCTTTGTTTAAACAAACTTTTGTAGTTAAAAAAAAAAAATTATCAGGTTGTCAGAGGGTGAAGGGAGCTGGAGGGTGAAAACATGAACTCAGCAGCACAGGCATGAAGATCTGGCAGCCTAAGCTGGGGTGGGATTGCAGTACATCTAGCCCAGGCAGCAAGGTGGAGGTTTCAAACTTAACCAGAGCCATTTAGCTCCTGTGACAATACTTGATGCCTGCCTGCGAGAAAGCCTGGTTTTTTTGATGTATCCGTTGTCTCCTGAGGGCTGCAAAGATCCCAGCGTGCATGTATGCCAGGGAGGTAAGCTCTTAAATGGGCTTGCAAATAGAAACCGTACCCCAGTTTCAAAGGGGCACTAAGTAGGGAAAAAACCTCTGCCTAAACTGCTGGTACGAGACCGCTTTATTCCCGGTAGATTTCTAAAATACGTATTTCCAATACATATTCCCAGCATTTACTGGAGCGCATGCCCTGAGCCAAGTTATGATATTTGTCAGGTTTTTGTTCCCAGGGCCAACCCACCCTCAATGTTCATTAGCAAATAAAAGCACCACATGACCCACACACTTGGCTTGCAGCACCCCAGCCATCTTGTTAGCATTTGAAGTAATAGTACAACTCGCATAGATTTCCCAAGCAAGCTCAGTAACTTTATGTTTGGGGAGTTTGAGCCAACTGGTCTCACTTCCAAGAGAAACACTGCATGTTCACCCACTTAAAACAAAAGACAGAGGAAAAGGGTTTGTATGGCTTGTGTTTTCTAGTTTTTCTCCCATGGGGCTATATAACTGTTCTCTTGAAATTTGTTTTATGACAGAATAGTGGCTTCCAGCTTTTTTCTTCTTGAGTTCCCTTAAAAAAAATAAGTAAAAAGAAATCACTGAGGTGCTAGTCCCAGCGGAGGGGATTTAACCGCACTTGGCGATTGGCTTGTGATGTTCATAGTTACCTTTTGCAGACTGGTTGAGAAGTGCTCAAAATACTAGAGTCTGGAAATCAGTGCTGTAGAAACTTTGCTGCGATTATGTGGCTTTCGTACCCTCAGAAAGGGACTGGCTATTTCTATCATATTTTCCTCCATCCCAGCTTTGGATTTCTGAAAAGGCCGGGAGGAATCAGAGGGTTGCTGGTAGACCTGACCGGTTTGAAAAAGCTAATGGAGTATGTGCTTGAAGCAGCCTCTGGGGATATTGATATATGAACATCTGGTAAAAATTAAGTATTACTTATTGCAATAAAAAAATAAAATGCAAGGTGGCTATCTGCCAAGAGATGGCTGATGATATAGAGTGGATTACACTGTAAGCTGCACAGAGGTCCATGCTGATGCCTCTACCTCAAGCCCTTACAAGCCTAAATATAGCACAGGTAGTACCTGCTGCCACTCCTCAGGCTTACCCCAGCCCCACTGAAACAACTCTTCTCTAAACCCCTGGGCATCTGCTTTCTGAAGTCCGAACTCGTACTGTGAAGTGACCTGTGACCATGGCAGATGATTCATAAACACATGTATTTTATTTAAGTGGTCAAATTGTGATGCCTTTTAGGAAGCTGGTCTTCGTAAGTGGATTTTTCAGAAAATTGGGTCCCTGATTGTGAAAAGGGGCAAAGATAAGTTTAAAAACCAGTGAAAATAGCCACCTGGTATTAAATAGTTTTTTTTCTTAAACATTGCATCTTCTGTTGATGGGTCCATGCAGTTTCTGGCTTTCAGTTTGCATTTATGAACTCTCTTGATGCGTTCTTCTGTGTCTTGGCCAAATTTGTTTCAAGTCATGATGAGTCTATATTTTGCTTGATTAAGGTAACAAGTCTGTTTACAATGCAGCAAAGTTTAATTGTTTAGAAACCCAGACCTTTGGGTTCCTTAGGAACTTCAGAATTTTCTAAAGAGCTTAATAAAATAAAATAATTTTGGTGAATTGACAGTGTTCTCTATTAAAACAAATTGGACAAATCATGTGTTCACTGCTGTCAAGTGTCAGCAAGTGGCTTGATTAATGCAAAGTAATGTCGTCTGCCTGACTGTTTGTAGCTGTCCATAAAATCTTGAATTTGAATGTGGGGTTGTACATTAATGAGCTAGGGGACTCTTGACAATGGTCCAGCACTAGATTTTGACTGCTGTTCAGAATTTGGAAAAGTGAAGATTAAAGGATTTGATTTGAATGTGCTGTCTTTGCGAGGGAGAGAACACTGTGTGCTTGCAAGTGCTTTTTAGCAAGGGGTTTTGCTTTGCCTGGTGTCTTCAGAGATGGCATGTCATGCTTCAGCCCAGAGCTGATACTCCACTACTGACCCTTTGCCCAACTAGTGCCCCACACTTGTAGCCCTGTCCCACCACCAATGTAGAAGACTAGTATCTCAAGAAAGTCAAAAAAGTCCATACGAGCCTCTGTTTCACAACTACTCTTTTAAAATATAGTGGTGCAAAGCCATTTTGATGGCAGAAACAAGCCACAAACATGCGGATTGTGGGCATAATTTAAGTGTTTAGCAGCAACTTTCAGTGTCTCTTTCATACACTTTTTTGATTAAACTGCAGAGAATTGTGCTTACTTTAAGCAAGTATGGAGTACCACAGAACATGATGAAATGTGTTCTTTGCGTATAGTTACGCAGTTGCATGACTGTAGTCAGGTTTTGCACATACAGATGTCACTTCTGTAGTTGATGAGCATTAATTTGCTGGAAGCTATTTCTACTTAATGATGGCCTTGGATATTTGGTATATCATTCCATGCTTATCAGAAGGACTTTCTGGTTCCCATAAAAGATGAGAGTTCTGCTTCATGTGAGCAATTTTATATGCTGTCACAGAGCAAGCAAGGTTCTTTTGGCACCTGAGCTGACGTCTACAAACCTACCTGGGTAATTGCTTGAATAGTATTTAGTGCCCCAAGTGTACAATGTGCTTGCCAAACACAGGAAAAATGTATTTTCTCTGAAAAGCATCTTTCAGGTGCACTGTGTGTCAATCTCTATTTATTTCTAGTCTTTCTCACTTTCCAGCTGATCTGTGACCAATTTAAATAAATTGACCTTTGGGTTTTTGGAGATAGAAAGGAATAAAGATGCGACTAAAATGTCATGAAAACCGCTGGGTTGACTCTGGGGATCTCTGCACCACGTTATCTTCCCTTTTATCTAAAACTAGATTCTCATGTGCTTTGATCTACAAACATGCTTTTTTATGTGCAAATGGCCACTAAAAAGTTTACAGATTCACAGCACGTGTGCTGTGTAGGGCTCTCTCAAGACTGCTTTTGATATGTGACTATATCCGCAAAAAAAATCCTTGAGCCCCTAAGCGAGCTTACTTTGTATGGTAATACCTGGATCTTACACAGTGCGTTTTGTCTCTGGGTATTGAGGGTTTTTAAAGGGTTTGGTTTCATTTTCCTCATTTTACAGACAGGGAGAGGGAGTGAGAACTGGGAAATAGTTGTTCAGGCGTGGAAGTGAGGAGACAGAAGGAATAATTTCTATTGCCAGAAGGGCTGGGGAATGGGGGCACAAAAAGCAACTGCCATGCCTGAAAACCCGGTCTTGTACTCTACAGTATTGCATATGTTTTTTCTTCTGGGCACGCAAGCCTACAGCTGATATGTATGGTTTACTTGAACATTTATGTTTATTTTGCAAAGGCTTTTAGTAGCTTGTGAAGACATGTTTATTGTGCCCTAAAATCTAATTTTCCCTTGCATGATTTTCAACCTTTGGAGGACTTTCAGTCGAAACCAAAGCCTGGTCTTTCTGTTTGGCTCTGGCAGATATTACAGAGGCTAAACAAAGGAAAAAAAAAAATCCATGGAGCTTTTCTATTTATTTGTTCTGTAGTCTTACTTGAGTTCTGGTGGAACAGGAGTGTGGTGTAAGACTGTAGTGAATGCAGTACAAGTGGTGTTGGAGCAGAGAAAGGAGGAAAAGTATTATCTTTCTGATTGCATGTTTAACTATGCATCCTGGTAGCTGAACATTTTCGGGTGTTTAACTAATTTGTTGTAAAACAAGGCTAGCTGACAGCAATGTTCTAAGGAATCTTAACTGGAAATAGTCATGCAAATTACTTGGCACCTTTCAGTGACCAACAAAGCTATTAGTTTCCTTGGAGAATATTGAGAGGAGCATTAATTAAATCAAGAGGAATGGGCAGGAAAATGAGTGGTAGATAAGCAGCTGTTCAGAAAGAAGAGAAAAAAATATATTCATCAAGCAGGACACACAATTTGTGGGGAGGGGGGAGATCCTTTAAATACTTGGATAGCGGCATCCAGTATGAGACACCCCTTCTTCCCAGATCTTTCCAGCTGTCTTTCGCAAAGAAGCTGGGACCAGGGAAGTGAGCGCTGGTCTTGGTGACCCTTCTCCACTAATGCCTTCCCTCCCTGCCGCCTCCTGAGAACTGGCACAGCTTTCCTGCACCAGCAGGTGCGTCTATCCTGCCATCTGTACTGCATGCGAAGAGGCAAAGGTGCCAAATTTCAGCCAGGGTCTGGCAAGAGACTTGTTCTGTTTGGGGTGGGAGACTGAGCAGAAGTGGAGCTCTTCCTCACACACCTTCCAGCGTGCCTTTCTGTACACGGTGCTGCCTGCTTTTCTGGAGTGCCTCTGGGTGACATGGGGTGAAGATGGTGCACATAGCACGGAGCTGCTGCATGAGTAGTGTGTGGGTCTCTTAGTTCGTTTTATTGAGTCAGGCAGAGCAGGGAACTCAAACAGCGAGGAGGCAGAGAAGAATCGTAATACAGAGTGGATAGCTACAGCCCTGATATGTTCTTCTTTTGCTCCTCTTCACCTGCTAGCAGCTTGTTTTTGCCAGTGCACTGCTCAAAGCTGCTATAAACTGCAATCAAACTCAGTCTTGCCAAATGCAAGTTAAAACGTCAGAACATTTGTCAAATCCTTTTTTTAAACTGCAAACTTCTAAGCCACTTTCCCCCCCGGTATTTTCTCCTCGTTATGCTTTTTTCTCCTGTGATTCATGAAGTGACCCTGTGCTCCTGTGCATGAAAAAAATGCAAGCATTATGTTCATAATGTGTAAGATCACACAGAGCTACTTTTTGCTGGCACATTTGTACAAGCTCCTATTCTGCATATTGGAATATTTTCATGCTGGCTTCCAAAATTCATGAGCAAGGGCAAACTAGGTTTTTATGTTGGACAGAAATCAAAGGATCTGGAAATGTAGCCAGTGACTGTAGAATAAAAGCAATTATCACATGCAACAGTATGTAAATGCGTTTATTAGGAATGTGTATGTCCCTTGTTAGCGTGTATCTCAGTGCCATGGTATCTTTGATTCTGACAATGGTCTTGTGAAACATAATAGCCCTGTTTTTCCCATTTTGCAAAGCTTCATCCTAAATAACTTCCCCTTCAAATTAATTCTCTTGGCCCCTCTTCAGACATGCTATTATTTTCTTTTCTTACCAGCCATTTAGTGATGTGGTTGACTTTGGTTTTCATATCCTGCAGGCCAAATCAACTACTTCCTGAAAAATATTTGACCAAGGGGAAATACAAGGCAGGACAGATTTAGGTTGTGCTCTGCTTTCTGCATGCAAGCTAGATGGTGATGAGGCAGGAGAAGCTTGTGGAACAGCTTCAGAGGCAGCTGCACCAGTGGGGATGATCAGGAAATTATCTTCTGGGAATCTTTCAGTGCTGCCTCTGTTTAGAAAACAAACACCTCTCACTCCCTCAACTATCAAACAAATCCAAGGTGGTGTGTTATGTAGTAGGGAAGGGAAGTTTACAAAACCTAGGTAAGAAAACCTGAGAGCTGGTTAGACAGAGGTGATGTGGTGCAGGGGTGCTCTGTAGAAGTATTTTCTGAATCACCAGGAAAGCTTTTGTTGTTGTCTTTACCTTGAACCACATCTGTGCAACATCTGTTGTTTTAAAAGCACATACCTGTCATTAAATGTACATAATTAAACTTAATTTCATCTGAAACTGTTTAATTTTGTATAATGACTGCACAGGCCTGTTTTTTCTTCTGTGGGGAAACTTTGTTTAGGAGTACACTTACAGCAAGCAAGTTCTAAAATGTAAGAGCAGCAAAGCTTTTGGGCTTGAGAAGGGTGAAAATCTCTGAAGAAAACACCTTCCACTTGATAACAGGTTTCTGGCAGGAAAGATTTCTTCATGTCACGAAGTTTGTCTGATCAAACCAAACGTGCCATTTGCGTAGCAGTAGTTTAAAGTGAGTTAAATAGAGTATCTGTATCGTGTTTGCTGCCAGAGCCTGTGCAAGGCAAGGGGTGCAGGTCAGTCTCTCCATGCCTGTCTCCTACGGCCACCAGACCATCACTGCTGAAATGCAGTGTCTGCTGAATTCATCTCCTGTCCAATTTGCGAAAGCTGTCCTGAAGGCTGGAAACAGGAGAGAGCCACGAGCTTGAGCCAGGGCGGCTTTGGGAGAAGGAGGAAAGTAAAAAGCTCAGGCTGCAGCTTGGGATATAAAAATCCCTTCCTTCCTGTAAGCAGTGGTGCAGGGACGGGGATCAGTGCGGTGACCGGTGTTCACCCACTGGTGACTTTCCCACCAGCTGTCATAATGTTATTCTTTTCAGCAGCCTCTTTTGTTTTTGTTAAGAAATTATTTCAAACATTTCAGCCCTGATCCTGTGAGAAGGAATTAAAAGTTTTGGCAGCTGGGCTTTATCCGCTGCTCCCTTCCCTCCCCCCAAAGACACTCCTATGGAGCTTTGGTCTTAATTACTGTCTGCAGCGTCCCAGGCGCTGGATGGGCGCAGGGCAGCCGCGTCTGAGTGATGCCTGGGTGAGTGGAAATGGCAATGCCCTGTGGTGAAGCAGCTGTAATAGACTTTTCTGCTGTGAGTGAGGGAGCCCTTAATAAGAATTGAAGGCTTATTCATGCTCTTGGACACGGTTCAAAAGCTGGCGCGGGTTTTCGTGGAGTATTGTGCTGGGGATGCACCAGCAGCATGGCAGGCACGGAGGAAGGGGAGGAGGGGTGTCCCCCGTCCCCTCTTCACTGCCTCTTTAGCTGTTCGTTGAAACAAGGAAAGGGTTAGTAGAAAAGCCCTGAGGTCTGTCTCACTGCATGTGTGGTTTTTTTTTCTGTCTGGTGCCCTGGCACTGCTGGGTGTCACGGCCAAGCTAACCAGCGTGTTTAATGTGCTTGGGGGAAAAGCCTGGGCTGAGCCCTCCCAGCTGGGCCCAGGCTGGTGGGCGCTGCTTGGCAGAGAGGATGTAAGGGCTGGTGGCTGGGGAACAAGGCCGAGGGCCCAGCCTGTCCTTCATCTCTCCCCGTCAGCAGTGGTGCTCCAGCTCGGCTCTGGAGGACAGCTCGCAGCTCCCCATCCCCAGCAAATGGGGCCTTGCTTCTGCAGCGCTCCCTCCCTTCAGAGGTCGCGCTGCCAGGCTGTGTCCTGGGGCTGCTTTGTCCTGGAACACCCTGAGTCTGGGGTGCTCGTGGGCCGGGGGCCATGGTGAGCACGTGGGGAGGAGAGCAGCGAGAGGTGCCTTGGGGCGTCAGTTGGGATGAAATGTGAAGTTTGTGAGGAAAAACTTGCATTTGAGGGTGAAACTTGGGACGTGGACAGGAGGGGAGAAGAAGCAGGGCTGAGAAATGAAGTCCTAAAAAAGTAATGGGGTGCTCGTGGAAATGGGAAGGTGGAGGCAGGTGGTGGCTACAGGTGGAGCCAGGCCCCTGTGGTAGCCCTCACAGGGGCTCAGCAGGTCAGTTTGTCTCGGGGTCAGTAGGGTCCTGGGCGGGCTTGGGAGGCTGTGCTGCTCTGCGAAATGGAGCAAGTTTGGAACCGTCTCTGTCATCCCTGCAGCAGCTGTCTGCAAGCTGCCAGCTGCTGACCAAGGGTGCAAAGAAATTGTCGATGAAAGCGAAAGTACAATAAGGACACTCAAATCAGCTGGTACGAAGTGAAAAAAATTGAAGAGGGAAGAGAAACACAACCAGGAGAGGGAGGGTGTGTTGTTTCTGTTGGAGCAGTGCTGCTTCCCCAGCGTGTGTGAGGAACAGACAAGCTTCTTTGGCGCTTTGGGATCATCAGTCTCTAGAGACCCTTTTTCTTTTCTTTTTTCCTTCCATTTTAATTTCATACAAAAGCTCATGGCCTGATGTGGTCATGGCTGATTTGCAAGTCCCTGCCCAGCCTTTTTCTGGTCAGGAGGGTTGTGGATCATTCTACTTCCAGGACTGTTTGCTCAGGGCCTTGGTTTGACTCCAGTCCACTTGCTTCTTAGTCATACTGGCAGAAACTGTTATCTGCACTTTTGCCTGAAGTTAGGCTGTGATTTTTCTTGTTTTCAGAGTGATTTGCCTTGTTCCTAATATAATTTAGACAGGGAAATGTAATCAATCAATCAGCACAGTAATTGCCTGTTTAGCATTGACGACAGTTGAGAGATTGCCTTGTGTTTAACAAGTCCTCACTGGTGGAGGCAGAGCACAGAGGTCAGCACCCTCTGACTCCATGGATCCATTCTCTGGGGGGCTTACATAGCTCTTTTTTGGGGGATGCAGGGGGTGGGCAGTGCAGTTTAATTTGTATTGCTTGTAGTGGTGTAGTGTTCTAGAGAAGAATGATGTCAGCGAGATGTGGGATCTGGCTGGCTGCTTGGCTAGCACATCATCATAGGAAGTATTTCCAAGAGAAATCCTAGTGGGATCATGGTCAGTTGATGTCTCAAGTTACTCAAAGATTCAAAAGTGGTGTTTGCTCATCTCTGACAAGGTGGCATGGGAGATGTCATCCAGAATTTCAGCTGATATGGAACATGTTTTGTAAACTCTCTCTCAAGTATGTCTCTGAAGAGGAGGATGGACCAGTGCATTGAAACAAAGGGAGAGGAGAGCTTGCCCGTAGAACTTGTAGAAGTCAAGGAGTAACGTCAGTTGGTAAGCAGACTATGAAGATGGAAGATTTGCTTCCAGTGATGTTATTTTCAAAGTAATGAACTTTGTCAGGTAGCAAGACCCTAGTGGGTTTTGGTCAACCTACTTTTCTTGTCATCTGCATAACATCTTGCTGTCTGGCAGATGTTTGCAGCACTGCCCCAGAGTCCCTTTTCAAAAAGCAGTAATCCAGAAAAATGGCAGTTCCTGCAGAGAAGCCATTTCAAATAATTGGTCAGTGAACCACATAGTTCTGCTTCTGTAAAACCACTACTTCTGCTAGTTGCAATGCTAGAAACATGTTAAAAATGTACAGCTTTGTCCCTTCCCCCCTTTTCCCTTGACAGCTGCTGTGTGGTGATCCCAGACAGTTAACTTAAACTGCCATTATCAGTGGGAGCTGACTGGTTGTGTTCAGCAACCACCAAAACCTCATACATTTTCCCAACAATTTTATTTCAGAAGTTCTCCTGACAACAAAGCAATAATAAAATATGAAATCAACAAACACTGCTTGAGATCACAGCAGAAAAATAAAATAATGAAAAGGTCAGTAAGTGGCATTAAAATGTAAAATCTGAGGCCACATGAAAACAAACAAGTTTCTGGATAGAAAACATCAGTGGATTTGAGCACACCAGAAATCTGAGCTCCAGTCCAGATGCCTGCAGTTGACTGTGTCCAATTAAACCAGGGGCATGTCTCGTTGGTAGGAGGTTCTCAGTAATACCGGTATGAGCGGTTTTGTGTTTCACATTCCCACACACGTGATGTGCTGTACCACTGTAGGGTTTCTAAGATGGCTGAGCCCTTCCACACCAGTGCAGGCTGTCTGGTTCTTGTCGCCTTCACCAGTTCAGGCAGTTGGTTGATCCTTGAGTGGCAGGGAGCTGTTTTGCAAAACCTCAGTGTCGGTTGTGCCAGCACAAGATAGTCTCCTCCCCCCTGATTTTGTGAAATGAGGGTGTTAATTTCTTCTGCCATTCCCCATTTCCTGATGTGAAGGGATGTTGAAATAGTTGTGCTGCCACAACTTGCAGCAGGGAGCATATAGTGGCATGAGGCTGGGCATGGGGTGGGCACCAGATGAGAGAACGTGACAGGAACTGCTGCAAGCCACTGTTGCTGCCAAGTGCATCACATCACCCAACCGCAGCCTGAGTGCTACTGAAAGATTCAATAAATATTCAACAGCAGAAATGTGAATTAAATTGTGACATTTGCCCATTGTGACTTAAATAAGAAATAGTTAATGTAGATTTGGACATCTACTAGGAGGGTGCCTGTAGCTTGCTGCAGAATTCCTCTTAGCAATTGAATTTTTTTCTTCTTACTGTTCAGACTTCCAGGAGAAGTTTTGATATTTCGTTTATGAAGCCTGTTTAAAGACAGTCTTTCGACTATTTAACACCTTAAAAAAAGGGAGATACTTCCATTGCAGTCTAAACAGAGGAGATGAGCACATCTTAAACTATTGAATGTCATTTAAGAACAGCTGATGAGGATTTTATTGTGGGTCATTGCATGATTATAGTCTTTTTATTGGGGTATACATTATTAGGTGATGTACAGAAACGAAGACAAGATACGGCTCTAGAAATTACACCAAAATGCTGCATCTAAACCAGCCAAGAAGAAAAGGATAAACCTTGTCAGGTCCCTTTTCTGAAGACTCTTTAGAGCCTTGGGTTACATAAGAAATGAGTTGCCAGGTTTCCTACCTTGCTGGCTCCTGGTCCAATCAAAGAGGGCACTTGCTCGCTCCTGCCCATCTCCAAAGGCTCTCCGTGAACACCAGATTGCAGAGCAGGTGCTGTGTGACTCTGGCTCTCTAGCGAGGTGATAGAGTGCTTTTGCTTGTGTTTTGCAGCATTAATTCATCTATGTTATAATTTAAATAGATTCCTTGTTTTCCAAGATGGCTTAAAAAGAACACCCCCAAAAATCAAAACCCCAAGTTGTGTCTTTATCCATCCAATTTTCACGACCATGAAGAAGTTGGCACCGCGCTGCCTGGCAGTGTGAAGCCATGCATTGCCAGAGGGCTGGCAGGTATTTTTAGCATAGCCTGTTTGGCAAGGAAAGGGAAAAGTGTCCCTCTTTCCCCCCTGAAAGGAACAAGGACTGCAGGCTCTGGTGTCCTTGCGTGGTTCTCCACTGCTGCTTTTTAAAGTCTTATTGGGGTAACTGGTTGCCTTCACCTATTGTTTATAAAGAAATGTTTAATGCATGGGCGCTCCAATTGCCACAGCTGTCTTAGCTTTTGCCTTTCCCTGTCTGCCTCTCCCTATTTTTTCCTCTCTTTGTCTCAAATTAGCGCCACAATTAAAGTGTGAAGCCTGCTGGCAGCTAACTAGTAATTACTGTACAATGAAAGAGAGGAACATCTGTCAAAGCTAGGACAAGATAACAGCTGTAATTGATTGCCACATCATGGAGCTTGACCACCAGCAGATGGCTGGGGCCAGTTTTTAATAACCGATCGCAGCGGTGGTCCCTGGGTTTCGGTGTGCCTCTTCCGAGGTGACCGTCTCTGAATTACACCTGTTCAGAAGCAGCCATGTGGAGCTCCATCCTTTTGCTTCTTTATCTTATTTATTTTTAAATCCCATCTCACCTCTGAAGCTGCACCACAGAGCAGCATATGCCACCGCTCTCGCTAGGCAGGGAGGAGCAGGGAAGAGTGAGTGAGGCACTGGAGCTGCAAGCGATGACTCGATGGGAATTGGCAACACTTGGCGTGCTGCGGCGCAGGAACTGCCTCCAGTCACTGAAGCACTTGCAAAGAAGCACAGAAGCAAGTTCAAATTCACTGCAAAACAGAGGGATCCCTTCAGAGGCAAGCTTTTAAAAAGCAAATGAAGGAGGGAGCCGTTTACTGCAGAACATGGGGCTCCTGCATCAGAATTAAATAGCTCGTGAATACTTGTCCTGTGACTATAGAGTTTGGTTCCCCCATGGTTCGCAGCTCCTGCTCCATCTCCTGTATTGTGTCTTGATGGCAGAGTTGACAGGAAAAGGTCTCAGTTTATTACAGCATCGCAATTCATAAAACCTGCAGACAGAGACTAACCGAGGAACCGTCGTTGTTTCCACTATAATGCTGGCCCTCTGTTTGACTGCATCGTTAGACCATGTTTGTGGCACATCCTCTCCTAGTCCAGAAATGCTGCTGAAGAGGTAGAGAATGAATAATCTGGAGGGAAGGTTGTAACTTTTATTACACATAATGGCGCTTGCTTTGTGGTAGCAATGAGCTAAGGCCTGATGAGTCAGAGCTGCCCTTATTCTGTAGTTTTCCTTTCCTAGTCACATAGTTATGTACAGAAAGCACATGGGACTTTTCTTTTCCAATGTCTTCAAACCCAAAGGAGTAAGTGTGTGTGGCGTTGGGGCTGGGGAAATCTGTTGTTTTCCATGAGAAAGCAGAATGTCTTGATGTAAATGAATTGCAGAGACTGGATGTGAATCCCAAACTCCGCAGAGAGCCTGAATAGCTGCTGCCATTCAGCTCTCCTGGTGTTCAGTCATAGGGTTAATTGTTAAACAATTAGTGCTGCATTTCAAAGGCAATAAGACAAATTAGCTCAGGTATCATGAGCAGTTTCACCTTGCTCACTACCTTTCTCCCATCCTTGCAGAGACTCAGTTGGACAGAGCTTCCTGGGTTATTGTGTAAAACAGCAACTTGTTTTAAGCAGTGCAATCTGTCATTAATTCAGCTAATAAATCACAGCGTAAGAACAAGAGTCCTGCAAGATTAACATCTATAATCAATTGGGAATTACAACATTGGCTTTCATAGGCAAAGCTGATCGTTAAGTCATGGAACATTTATTACCTTACAAATCTGCTTATAAAAAGTGTTGACTTGAAGCCTTTATAGATTGTACTTATTATTATCAGATATTCACGGTTTTTTGATGAAAGGTTAAATAACTATAGTTGTTGTGCTCTGCTTTTTCATTGAATTTCAAAAAGCAGTGGGCAATTTTCTAGAGTAGATGGAAATTTTTGTGGAGTGATCCTATTGAAGTATGCAGTTCTTGTGAGTCGCAATCCTCTTAGCATGACAATACCTATGTTAAACGTCAGAGGAGGCAAAAAACATCTTAAGCCTTGAAACAAACCTTCAAACCATTTTTGCTGGTGCAAACTGAAGTGAGGCATGTTATTTTTCCCTTGCAATGGGATAATTCTATTGGCGCCATTGTCAAGGCTTTTGTATCCTGTAATAAGAATGTCTGTGGAAGTTTCCTGTTAAGAAAAACATTAGATACCTACGCAAAATAAAACACAGTCCAAAGAACATATGGTACCAGGAGCCCTGGATCTACTGTGATAGTTTGGAGTTTCTCCATCCCTAAAATTAAGCACCTGCTTAGGTGAGAACAGGGATTCTGCTCCTTAAGTATCAGTATAATTTCTGCTCAAAATACCTAGAAGTGAACCGGACAGTGTGTACGTAATACTAGATTTTTGTGATGTGGTGGAGTTGTAGTTGTTAATTTAGTTGAAACTGTTACTGGATATCCCAGCAGCAGCTTACTCTGAATGAGATCCAACAGCTGAATCTTGGAGATAACTATCAAAGTTTCTGTTGTGTTTTTCTTCTTTTTAAGCTGGATTTTTAATAGTTGCAGCATTTAAAAAATAAATATGCTGATGTACAGATATGTCTGTAATTGGTCACTTAGAAGCTGTTCAGGTACGTAGGAGTCATTTCCTACCTTGTGGACAGGGTGCTTCTCTAGGCTGGAGTGTTTGTGAAATGCAGAACAGGTATCTAAAGGGTCCTAACCCAAGTGTTGGTGTCTGTCTTAACCTGAATTGGGAAGACCCCTACTTTTTTATACTATATATGTTGTTTCTTGCTGTATAACCACCCTATTTTTTTAATAACAGACGAGCTACAGGTTAAGCCGAAAGGTGGCTCAAAAGCAACAGTCAGTGCAGTAGATGCTCGGCGTTTGAGGTGCGAGGTCTGGAGCCCAGCTTGATGGAGGCTGAGGACAGGAGAGGAGGTGATGTCAGCATCTGGGGCGAGTGCCAGTTTGGTGCCATTCATGCTGCACGCTGGCTGCGCTGCTGGGCTGGCAGCGGTCTCCAGAGGGAGTGCAAGAAAGTGAAGAAACGGAGGGGGAGGGCAGAAGATGTGGGGAAAACAGCTTTGAAAAAAAGAGGAGACAGAGTAAATGCAGGAATCAGTAAATGAAGAAGAGCCTTTATGTTGTGTGGACAGGGTGCAGTACCAGCTGGGACTACCTGAAGCCCTTGTGCAGCTTCAGAAATCAATTCACCGTCCCGTCACCCCTGTGCCTTGTTGGTGGCAGCTGGGGGTTAGTGTCCTTTGCATTTATATGCATTCCAGAGTGGTGGAGACAGCGGCAGCCAGCACACTTGACATGGAGAGCCCCTTTGTGCTCCTGACTCCAGCGTGAGCAGCAGGTCAGCGAGTGAGCAGAGTTTGAATAAGCAGCCCTTGTGTCTTCATATGTCTCTCTGATCCCTTGAACAAAACCAGCATACGAAAGGCAGTAAGGCAATGTGAAGGCCTCCTAAATGTCATCGTAATGTCAGCAGCACTGGGAGCAGAGCAGCCTCCAAAGAGCAGAAAGCTTTGTAATATTTATAGAAACAGAATTTGTTAAAAATACATTTGCCTGTTACAGTTCAACCCTTTGGAGTCTTCACTCCTTTCAGCTCTGGGAGTGGGTGGTGAGTTGAGAGTCTCTGCATGCGTTTCAGGTTGGGTTTAAGTTGTTGCAGCCAGTCTGGGTGCTTAGCAAATGCTAGAAAACTGGTGGTTTGGTAACTTTGTAGACAAGGCAACAAGCATGGTCCTTCTGCTGAAGGAGCTATTGCTGTCTTTCTCCATGTAAACATGGAGGGTCTCAGGACCTGCTTTGCATTTGCAAAACAAGGATAAATGTGGTGCAAAGCAGATAGTGACTTGTCTTCTACCTAGGAGTCAGAGGCAGTACATGGGATGCCTGGCACCCTGTTCCTGGAAAACTGTCTTGTCTCTTGGTAGCTTGGACTCTGGAACTGGCTGCCGAGAACAAAGCAGACCTGTCTGCTTGTTTTTGCAGAGCCTGCTGCCTTTAGCTGCACTATCATCATGGTATGTCTTGTCACCATGATCACAGGCATGTAATGCTTTTTACAGCCTAACAGAACAGTCCTGGAAAACAACCAGGAAATGGAGCGAGAGAACGCTGTGAAATTATCATAGATAAACCTGCCTCTTGCCCCATGTTGCGCAGGAATCCCAGCGATGGCTTTTCTCTTCCGTGCTGCCCATCAAACAGCAGTGGTGGCTGGCAGCAGGCAGGCAGTGGCCCTGACCCGAACGATCCCCAGCGTTTCCTGGCACACAGCCCCAGCCTGTTCAAACAACTGGGAGATCTGGTCCATGTGTTGTGGGGAGCAACTTTTGCTCTTAGCACTGTTGGAAGCACTGCCACTTAAGGGCATCAGATGGGGTCCTCACCCAGACCAGTCGTCTGAAGTCAGGAGCACCTATGCAACAAAAAATTATTTCCTTTAGCACAGAAGAATTGCTGTTTCTCATCCTGCTTGTTTATTTTTTTACTTGCTCTTGCTTTCTTGCCCTGTTCCTTAAGTGTCAGCGTTTCTCCAGCTTAGGGGAGCACTCTTTTAACATGATCAGTCAGCACCACATCCAGGACTGCTAAATGACAAATGACTGCCTAACAAATGCTGTGAATTCCTCTACTTTCCCTCCCCATTCCCCCATTCCAGCTCTTCATTGCTTAAATTCCTGATGCTTCTAACAAGCAGGAGGCTTGAAGATGCATTGATTTCTGCTTTCCAGCTTGGTGCTATGGAAACCTGGGCTTGCTGTCCCATTTACCTGAGTTTCAGTGAGGTGGAAAAGTATCTCCAGTCCTACTAAGTTTATGTTGTTTGGATTGATCAGGCAGCTGCTGTGTGGTAGAGCACAGTGTAAGGTTAGATATGATATAGTCCATTGTGGGAGTAGGAAATCATTCTTTTGTTCTGTGTGTTTGACATTACGCAACATTTCCTGGTACCAGATTTGCTACTGTGCTGCCCGCCTCTCACTGATGTCTTCTTGTGTGAGCAGCATGCTGGTAGAGCAAAGCACTTATTGCCCCTACTTGCTCAAACCATATGTTTCGCAAAGTCATTTTCTCCCTCTCTCCCCACTGTTCTAAGAAGGAAAGATCCAACAGAATGTGTAACAATTCCTGCTCGTTTCCCTTCCCTGCATATGGAAGTCATTGAAAAAGACACCACTTTAATATTGTGCACTCAATACTGGCAGAGCTCAGACGTCGAACTGAACCCTGTTGTTCATGCCTTGCTGTCACAGGAGGCAGACCCAAAATCTGGGGAAGGCAGCTGGCCAAAGGTGGTAGCCACACGAGCTGTCCTGGGTCCCGGCTACGTCTACCGTTGTTTGTGGGTTAGCACAGCAACGTCTTTACATTCCTTGCCCCCTCTCACCATCACCGCTCACACTGAAAATCCAAGCAAGTGCGCGTGGCTTTGTTTTACTTGCTCGAGATGGCTGCGCAGTGAATGGATGGAGCGGCGCTGCCCGGTGAATTAATAGTGTTTCTCAGCAGTTAGCGAGTGCTTTGATTACAGTGCTTTTTTTCTTAATGACCACTTGACTGCAGGTGGTGAAGGATGGCTTTAAAATGTCCTTTTAAAATTACTTTCAGACTCCAGAGAGAAATGTGGAATTGTACTTCTGTCTCCTTCCAACAGAGCTCTAGCAGGGCTGTGTTACCTGCTTGTGTCAGAGAAATACGCGCACCTTTTTGAAACGTCTCTTTTATCAGTCTCTTCTTGTACATTTTTTCCCTGTGGGCAACTAAATTACTCTGGAGGGAGGAGAAGGAGGAAGATTAGTGAAACGAGTGTTTATCTGTCTTAATTGGTGCTCTGTTGACAGAAATTATTTTGAGTATTTGCTGCATAATAGTTTCTGTTCATGTAAATTTTTTTTTTTTTAATTGACATGTTTATTTCTTGCTCTAAGTTATTGGTACAACTTAGCACACAGCGGGCTACTGATTTCTTTCTGCAGCCAGACACTTGGTGGTTCTTTTGGTCAGTCACTTGCCCTCCGTTTGTCTGTAGGGTTCCCAGAGGCAGTATTTCTGGTGCAGGTTGGGCAGTTTGAAGCAGGAGAGCTGAACCCTGGGAAGATGTTGGCATCACCTTGAAGCACCACCAATAGAGGTTTGGAGCTGCAGTGCAGACCTTGATCACGAAAATAGTGTGACTGGACCCGGGATGGCTGCAAGGAGGCTTCAAAGAAAGATGGTGGGAGGACATGTTGTCTGCAGAACTGAAAAAGGACCCCTTATTTTGTCAGGGCCTCAACCCTGGATGTTACCAGAAGGTTAGAAAAGAAACGATGGGCGGAAGGGCTTGAATGCTGAGAAAAGGCACTTCTTGTTTTCGCTGGGTTTTTTGGGAAGATTGCACTAGCCTGGTTTGTTCATCCTGTGATGCACGTGAGAAGTTGTGCAGCAAAAGCTCAGATTTAATGCACCTTGCAGAGGAAGTAAAGTATCTCATGGGGTTTGAAGGGGTTTGTGGATTTGTTTGGATCTTGTCTATGTAAAAAACCAATCTAGTTCTTCTAGCCCATATCTTTCTGGAACAGGTGCTCAAAAACTGCTGGGGTGTTCAGCAGGAGACTGGCAATATGTTTCTCCAGGAGCAGTGTGCATTAAGGTATGGTACACATTGATGTCCAATGCTCAGCATGCTGGTGCTCCTAAGCATCCCCACTTCACAAGCCAGAGGTAGTGTTCGGTGTAAAATTTCTCTGCAAAAGCGCTTTTATACCTTTGTGGTGCTGTACGATTGTGCACCAAAGGAAATGGAAGTTTGTAACACAACGCAATGTTAATATGTGAAGAGGTGATCTTCTCCACACACTTAGGAGAAGAGGTGTCTTTGTGGTGTCGTCTGGGGTTTAAGTTGTCCCTGGTCATTAGGGCTTTATTTTTCTAACTCTAAAGTGAAAGTAACACATGGCCGTGGAGGTGGAAGGTTGCCATCGCTAATGCTCCCAGAACGCTTCGGAATCCTTCTGTGGAGGATACTATAGTAGATGGTCTTTCAGGCTTTGTGATATTGTACTAACAGCTTCCAACACCAGTCCCTGCCATGCCCTGTTCTCTCCCTCTCCCCACTCTGCCTTGGGTTTTTAAAGCAGTGCAGCAGGACCGTTTCAATTTTGAGCAGAACTTTTCTAATCTAGTGTGAAAACACGCCTGCCTCTGTGGTTTGCTGACTCTTTGGGTAATGTCCCTTTAAAGCAGCAGCTGCTGCCAAGGTCTGGACGCCGTGGTCACTCAATCATTTAGAGCTGTGCTGTAGCTGAGGGCTTCCAGCTTCGCCTTTTGTTACTGTCACACAGTGGGACCTGGAAGAGAGCCAGGGCTGCAGGCGCCCATTGTGCAGGAGAGCCGCACATCTGCACTAAAAGACGAAAACTGGATGTCAGCTGCCTGAGCAAAACTTCTCAGGCCCTGAAAAGGGGGCTGGCAGGTTTTGGTTTTTTTTTTCCCTTTCCTCCTCTTGTTGGTGCAGCCGGGCTGTTCCAGCATGTTTTGAATTCTGATCGGTTTCTGTGTTTTTAAGCTCTACCTTTCATTTTGGTGGAGGGGATGGTGGTGGTAAGAGAAGCGTGGCCAGAATCTTTATAACTGTAATAGACTGCAACAAAAGGTCTATTCACTTCTTGATGAACCAGGGATTTACGTGCATTAGTCCCCACTCCTTACGGAGAGGGGAAGACTGCCTGATGAATGGACAAAATTCCTCTATTCTGTGCACCCCTCACGTCACTGCCCCACACCAAGTCAGTCTGTGGTGTCTGACAGGGCTGTTCGGTAATTGGGAATCAGCAAACTCTGTGCTGGGGTTGTGGGGGAACGAAGCGTTTCTGCTCTTTGCTTTCGTGAATGTTCACGCAGAGCAGCAGGAGGTCTTTTATTTATTTTAGCTTCCTATTAATTTTAATTTTCAGTCCGAATGTGTGCAAACAAATTAAGTAGGGATGGGTTTACATCACAGCCAAGATACTTGTTACTTGTGTATAATGTGTATATATATAGTACAGAAACACCATGCTTGTCTCATTAGTGGAGTCAGAAGTAATTGCTCTGAGTCTGAACATTTATGTTGTAGCAATGCCCCGCAAGATTTTAAAAAAGATCCATGCTGCTGGATGCTGTGTGAACATGCGCAGCCTGTCTCAAAGACAGTATTTGCAGTGGTAAAACAGCACATGATAACAGGGTGGAGCAAGCGAGAGTGAATGGGTTGAAGAGCTTACGCAAAAGTTCCAAACAGAGCTGGATTTTTTCCTTGGGTCAAAAGAATAACTACTTCTCACAATGTATTTCTCTACCCATCCCACCCTCTAGTACTTCCTCAAAGACTGTGTTCCCGAGAGATCCTGAGATCAGACGTAGTCCACCGAGTCAGTCTTCTCGGTGTGAGTGGGCTGAGCCCGTGCCCTGTGTCCAGGGCAGGACTGGGCTCCCACCAGCCATGCCCTGTCCAAAGCCGTCGCAGGGCAGCGCGGTTGTGGTGGAGACCGAGCGTGGGGCTTGGCCCATCGCGGAGCTGCTCGTGACTCTCAGGGCCTCGAGCGCCTCATCAACATTTGAAATAGCTGAAGCTACTGATGTAAAATATCTTGTGAATAGTGTGAAGGCCATATTTGCCATCTTGCAGAGTTTTTCTGAGAGCATGTGTTGACTGGGGAGGATTATTCAAAACAGCACCATATGTGTATTTTATGTGGTGTGATACAGAGGAAAAGACCAACTCCAGTGGCATCCGGGCCCTTCCTGTCAGCTAGTGCTGCGGAGGTCTGACCCTTGGCGTGTGCTGCCGTCCTTTTGTACTCGTAGAAGTTTGGTGGGGGAAGATAGGAAGAAGTGTGGCTTTCCTTTGAAAACAACATGGAAGACAGGAAGGAACAGCTTGTCTGTAAGCAGCCTTCTACTGATGCAGATATATTTTCCATTAAGACACAACTGGGAATCATGTACCCACGCTAAGGGCAGAGCCGATGCTGTAGTGTACATGCTTTGGTGCTGGAATCCTGGTCTTCATCCCGTTTCCATAGTGCTCTGCTTTGGGAGCTCCTTCATTCAGGCTCTTGCATGCTGCCAAAATATGAATATATTTCTAGGGACATGGGAAACACTCAAGCTCTTCATTCCTACCAAAAGCAAGTTCTCTGAACCATCTCCTTGAGCAGGCCCATGTTTTTGTTTCTTCTTTTAACATGTAAGCATGACCCTGTGCTGCAGTTCATGAAGTCAAAGCTGTGAATCCCCATTCCCCTGAGGTTTTCTACTAGCTGTCTTCATCTCTGGGATAATACGCCAAGAAAACTCTCGGATTTATGAAACCACAGCCTGACTGGATTATTCTAGCAGTATATTTGGAAATGCAATTGGTCTCTTGAAACCAAAAATAACAGTGCGCTATCTTTCATATGGCTCTCATACTGCTGATACAGCTAATGATTAGAGAAGATTTGGAAAGAGTTATAGCAAATCATAAAAATAAATCTGAACTGAGGTAATAATTCAAGAGGAACCTTTGGGAAGTCTAGGCACGTCATGTTTTCTTGATTAGAGGTCACTCAGCCTTCATACTTTCTCACTGTAGTCAGTTAATTCTGTACAGCCTGCATGTTCGTGCCCTGTATCCAGTCTAACTGAACTGAAGCTTTATTTTTCAAGGGATTGTGTTTTGTAGCATTCTGACAGCCTACTTGTATAGTTATTGACAGCTGTAGTTGAATTTTGGAAGGTGGATTATTTCTCTTTCCTTCTTTATACCTTGCCTCAGCATAGCTCACCTGCAGTACAGCTGGGTACAGCTGTCTTGGGTATTGGCAGAGACGTTGCAGAGGCACCACGGAATCCAGCACCACAGGCTGAGTGTATGGTGGTATTTTGGTTGCAGACATGGTGCCTGAAACACCAGACAGAAATCTGCTTGGAGAATGAGAAGATTGATGCTAAAATTAGGGATAATATAGTCTACGGTGGGATTTGATTTCTGAAAGAAACAGCCGAGTTTTGATCTTGAGGATCATCCTGCTACTAGCAATATTTAAATGGGTTTTAATAGGCAGGAGTCTGAAACAGGAGCCCCCATGAATTCCTGATGTGTTCTTCTTTATAATTACTTGCCATGGGAGGGGGTGTGGGCTGTGCGTGTTGGTGGTTGACGATGTGATGGTCCATAGCTGATACTGGCAGCCAGGGTCTTTAGATTATGCAAATGACCAATGCATTA
This sequence comes from Eurystomus gularis, assembly GCA_013400335.1. Classification (NCBI taxonomy): domain Eukaryota; kingdom Metazoa; phylum Chordata; class Aves; order Coraciiformes; family Coraciidae; genus Eurystomus; species Eurystomus gularis. Next base: position 76,297 of record VZZY01014298.1, on the reverse strand, counting down.
TTAGTGAGGCACTGTTCAATTTTTAATGTAATACATGGGCGCATAGTGATATTACTGCCATTATTTAATTAGAAAGTTGTCTGGGTAACCATTGCAATCCTACTTTGAATTTTTGCATGTTAATAACTGCTTTATACAAAGTTGGGAGTGCCTGGTTTTAATAACATCACATGTGTAAATACTGTTGTCTTCAGATTGCTAAGACCTTTTAGCAATACTGAGGGGAGTGAAGCAGTCTGTATACAAATGTTTAAACTTCATTCTGACCTTGTAAATCCTGTTTTCTCCCCAAGTGCAAATCTGGTGCAATGCAAACAGCAGTGCTTCAAAAATAACCCTAATTAGCAATTAGCTGCAATAAATCAAGCTTGGATGGTGTGCTCAGTGCCGTTGAATTTGATACTATATTATGGCACAAGTTGTGTAATAGACATTTAACTGTTGTAGCTGGTAGTGCTGCTTTTCTCACATTAAGTAAAATATCTAAATGCCATGTGAGCTTCAGCAGCAGTTTAGCTGATCATATATACACTTCTCGTTCAGTGGAGACATGCTGTCTGCATAAAGACAGCAGATAATCTTCGATAACTGTGTGCTCCTGTGGTACCGATGTCTTTATTCAGTATTAATAAATATAAAAATTCAGCCATTCTGGTTTCCTTCTGAAATGCATCAAGTTCAAATATAATGATTTCTGATATCAAGCAGAAAAAGGGAGAGTCATTAGAGGGATCTGGGGGCTAATTGGGCTTGTAAAAATGCAAATGGTATTTTGATGATGTTCTAACCAGAATGACGGGAAGTGCATTTTTATGGCCCTGGATACATGAGTTTTCTGAGGTCCTTTAGAAGTAACTGGAAAAGCTGTTCAGCATTTTTACAACGTGTCTCATGTTGTTCATAAGTATTGGAGATGCGATTCTTTTTCTGAAAATGAGAACGTGTGGTTTTGCAACAGACCTCGAGTGGTTCTGTGTCTGCAGAACTGGTCTCGAATGCGGAAAGATGACAGCGGTCACCACAGCGGCAGCGAAACACCTCCTCAGCACAAGGTTAAAAAAAACCACATTTGAATTTAACATTTTCACAAATTTGCTGTTAATTTTCCATAGCAATGGAGCTTTAACGCAGCTCTTTGTACAGCTGTGGGACTCCAGCACTGCTTGGGGTCTGGAAGGAACAGCAAAACTGCTCCTGTCCCCTGGACCCCTTTGGTAGGGAATTGCCCTGCAGCTCTTGAGTTCAGGAGGGTGGCTGTGAGTCCGTCCACAATGGTGCTCTGGGAACCGAGTGACTAATGGGTGCTACACTAGCAGGTTTTCATTCGTTTGATAGTATTTCGAGGGTGGAATTTTTTTGCTGGCAGTGGTTTTGTTGTTTTTGTTTCCTTCTGGCTAGTCTGGACATTGATTGCACAAGTGGGTTCTTACTCACTTTGAATAGTCTTTGAAACTTTGTATCACTGTTAGATCAATATTTTGACACTGCAAATGTGGATTTTTGGGGTGATTTGCCGTAGGTTTTGTCTAATTAAAATGTCAGTGTAGTATCTAGAAAGCAAATACTGATGAATCAATGTCTTTAAAACCAGCGATATGAATATAACTTTATATTTTGCATACCTAGCATTTTACATAGTGCTTTTGTTTTGTTCAGTGCTTCTATAAGCTAGATAAATATTGCTGTTAGGCATCTCTGTCAGGTGCTGAGACCAGGACCCTTTTCCATCGATTCCCCATCTCATACCACAGTTAGATCATCACATTGATGGGATTTATCTTTATTTAAATTTGCCACAATGTGAGCAGTGTGACCTGATGATACATTCAGGGCCCCTAAGATGGCCATAATTTGTTTTCTGACTTGGTCAGACAGTGTGCTTTTTTTTGTTTGAAAAAGTCAATGTTATATCATTTTGCAGGAAAAGATTACATTAGTGTCTCCTACACCTCAGTTTCTTTGAAAGAGAATGTAATTATTGGTACTAATTAAGACACTGGGTCCCTAATTTATCACTAGCTGTGCTCTCAGTGTAGTTTACCTGATTCCTTTCTTGATTTTTATCTATGCCTTACGGAATAATAATGCTCTTCTTATAGGTCACCCTTCAGTTCAGGAATGGGTTGTGCATTGCTGAGGTTGTATCGAGGCGAGAATTGTGCTGTGATGTAAGGAAGCGGCAGAGAAAGGCAGGTGACCTGAGGTGTGATTCTGTTGTTGTGAGAACTCTTGGTGGCTCTTTGTTCTAGTAGGTAGGAAAAAGCATCGCACATTGCACGATCGAGTGGCAAAACGGACTGTTCATTTTTGTGAGTTAATGAGCTTTGGGGAGTAGGAAAAATATCATGGTGCTCTTGCAAGGGAGTCCAATAAAAACTCTTTAATTCTAGAGGTACAGGTGGGAAGGCTTTTTTATGGGGTGAAATCCATGAATAGGAAAAGCAGAGCAACTTATGGGTGATGATTTAATCCATGTGCAGAGAGAGCATGTGTGGCTTTTAATTTGAAGTAAGTGCTTCCTCTGGGACTGTTCTTAAATCTTTTGTTCTTATCATTCCTTGTTGTTTCTGCTGAGCTTTCCTGTATGTCATCACGCCAGTGAGGCTTGTTGTAACTTTAAGGGCAGGCAGCTGCTTTTGGGACAAGCTGCTGTTGTGCTGGTCCAGGAGATGTTTGTGGTACTGACTGCAAGAGGGCTGCCTGCTTGGCCAGGCACCAAGGTCACCTGTGTGGGTTCCTACCCTCGGTTGTACTCTTCTGTGTATTATAAAGTAGATGTGACTGAATTCATTAGTCAAATTATACTCTCTGTAATACCGGAGTTGTAGGATTTGCACCAATCTAAGAGGAGTGATGTCTTTCTCTGCATATTTTAGGTGTTCTGATAGTGTGCTTTGTATCTGTACGCAAAGACCTTCTCAGTCTATTTTGAAGAACAGGTAGTTTCATTTTGGACACTACTTTAAAGGATACTGGCTCGTGTTCAAGTAATAACTGAGATCCCTTAACTCCAACCTTAATCTGGAATTTGTGTTGTCTTCTGTATAAGCTTACTCCACTCATAACTGAGTGTATGTCATGTAGTAACAAAGATGCTGATAGCGTTGTCAGCACCAGCTGTCCCTCTTTGCAGCCGTTTCTTGTACTGAATTATTTACTACTGGGATTTATGCTATGTATATAGCGTAAAAGTTTTATCAGTTGTGCATGTAAACTAGTACTGGATGCAGAGATAGTCTCCCAAGTGTTAGACAAATGCTAAAGGGAAGGACTTTCATTTAATTGGTTTTATCTGTGGTTCCAGATTTATTCATTCTTCTCTTTATCTGTAGTTTAACAAATAATCATTCTCCATTATTTGACACATTATATGGCTGAGTAATTATGTTCTAATTATGGAATCCCTTAACCACAAGGTATCACAAAAGGTTTGGGCCTTTTATTAACTGTAGGCACATTCCGTGGGCTCTTTTTTTCAAATGAATGTAAGGATTCCCAGTACTGGAAACTTCGGATTCATAATGTGTTTCGTACTGTTCAAGCAATGAAACAGGAATGAGTAGTGAAAAGAAGACTAGGAAAGATTGAAGGGCAGCTGTTAGCCAAAAATCTTAGGCTAGTGCTTTCAGTGCAGCCTGCAAGGATCACACTACCTAAACTTTAGCTGAACTGAAAGGGAGAAGGGTATCTGACTCATAAAATTACAGCATGATGTATTGAAATGTAAGTAGGAGATTTCAGTGGTTTAATATACCTGTGACTAGCATCATTTTTTGATGACTTTTTTCTGGATGTCTTTAATTCTGGAAAGTGCTAAAGCACATCTGTTAGGTGGCTGTTAGAATAGCTCAGTGATTCTCCAAAGTGAAAGTCAGCAGATGATGTTTTAAAAATAATAATAAAAAAACATTAAAGGCTTAAAATGTAGTGAGCACAACCCTAGCCAGGAGTGTCAGTGGCAGCCTGGTTGCTGTGTCTCTTGGCTGGAGTATTTGAAATGCTTTCCTTGTAGGTTTAGGGCCTTTTGTTCACTGATGCTTTCCTGCGTAAAGGCCTCATATTGTTTTACTAAATGTGTACAATTACAGTTGCCTCTCTTATATTTGTACAATTATTTCCAGTAATCATGTTGTTTGAATGTTCATTTAGATGACAATCTCGTTGTCTTTGCACTGGGCAGTTATGTGGCAAGACTTGAGAGCGCTTGAAGAAAACACTGCTGTGCTAGGAAAGCCAAAGGTGCCTGGTGTGTTAGGTCATTTTTAAGTGGTTTGAAAATGTTAGCGAATGCACAAGCCAGCAGCGTTACATGCTTTGCCAAGGGAAGCGTTTGGTAGCTGCCAGGTATTCCCTGCTGTATTGGAAATCTGCAGGGGAGAAATGCCTGCTCCTCTGTCCTCAGAAAGGCTGGTGTAAGGGCTGCGTTATCTGATACTATCAAAGATAATGTATTGCACAGCTTCAAATTCTTCTAAAATGTATTTCCTAAAGATGATAATGCCCCGATTTTATTGTCATGTTAACATCTTGCATCTATTAAGTCTTGGACCTGTTATGAGGTGCTGGCCGCATTCCCAACCGTGTCATTTGATGCTGTTTTGTTTGACAAACACGGGTATGTAGCTCGCAGTTGCCACGGTGTGAGTGGTAAGTGATAAATGGCAGGTATGGTGCTTAGCTTGGGGACTGCTGAATTGTTTCCAGTTGTCTTCACGGTAGGTGGAGGTGGTGGGGGAAAGCAAGCTTGAAAAAAGGTTTTGGGGGACTGTGGGATATAGTGGGGCAGGAGGGAAATGGGAAAAACCATTCCTGTGTATGTGTATAGGAGCTGGAAAGCCAGTTCCATCTTTCACCTTCATGGGAGTTAGACTTTTTTCTTCCATAGGATAATACCCCTTTTAGCTGTCTGGATAAATGTCTAAGAATTGCACTGCCTTCAATTTTAGAGGAGAATGAAGGAGATTTGTTTTCTTACACTTGAGCTTTGCTAACTGGATATAAAAAATGTAGCTTCTGTCAGTGCCTGGGACGAGGTGAGGGCAGGTGTGTACACGGCCTTGCTTGTCAACCTGCACAAGCTCAGGAGGTTCTCTAAGTGTGTTTGCCAGGGTAATCTTTTAAAAAGAAGTGTGTGAGGATTTATTTATCCGGTAGTCTTCAGGCAGAGGTATTCAGAGATTGGTGTCACATCTTCCTACAGAGTCCATAAAGAAACAGCAGATCATGGGTAATAAATACTCTCTCTGCTGGAAGAGTTCAGAGGGGGAAATGCATGATCGGATCCAGAGGTGGACTGTCCTTTAGTTACCAAAATTCATGTAGAGAACCCTTCATGCAATGAAGTTATCCAGTCTGGGATTGCATGCTAGGTATTATTTCTTTTTAAAATTCTGGGGGAGAGGTGTCCTGAGGAAGAGTCTGTTACTGCCTTGCTTGTTAACGGGAATTGTGCTTCATTACCAATGGGTAGAACTTGGCTCTTCGGAGACGTCCTATTAAATGCTTTAGGGAATAGGTCGTACATGATGTGTTCATTTCCTTAGTATCGTTCCCTATCACCAATGCCATTAAATGCACCATTACCAGCCATCTTATGTAAATGATTTTCCCAGTCTTTTCTCTTAGTTCAAAATACCCTTTTGAAGGCCTCTTGATTAGTTGAACTCAATTTGCTCAAAGGTTAGCATGTTAAATTGGTATTTGGTTTTCATTAACCTGTGCAGTAATATCTTGTCATTAGGAAAGGCCTTTTGCAGGGTCTCCATCATCATTCATTTCTTGTAGCTAGGTGCTTTGCTTTTTTCTTCTTTTCTATCTGATTCATGCTGTCAAGGATGCTGCCTTAAAAAACAACTTGTCCTTTGTATCATGTAAGAAAAATCTCTATGGCAGCATGTTAGCCCAGAAGTGCACTGTGTAGTGGGTTCAGTTAGCAAAAGCATCTGTTTCATTCTGGAATTTTTTTAGTTAGTTATTAGGTTTTGGTGAGATGTTATTGTTACAATTCCTTAAGAGTATTTATTGCTTTGCAGACCAAGGCTTAGATCAAAAAATGACACTATAAAGAATAATACTACGAAGAAAGATACCTTGGGAAACTGGTCACTTTTTCTGTAGTGGTAAACTTTCAAGAAGCGCAGACTAGAAAACTCAAATCATACTGCTAAGAAATGATTTTTCTTTTTTCTTCTTAAATAATGTCAGCTTGTATGTATATCTGCAGGAAGGAATGTAAAGGCACAGTTCTAAACGTGTGCCTGCAGTAGACTTCTGACTAATGTTTGCACTGCCTATTACCCTGTAATTGCTACCTATCAAAACTGCATTATATTAATATGATGGATTATCTTGGGTGGCTCAGGCTTCTCCTGCTCCTGTTCTGCCCAATGCCTCATTTTGAAGTACAGTCATGTCTCTTCCTCCTGATGCATCTCTCTCCCTCATACCAAATTGATAAAAGCAACATATTTGAACATAAATAAAATTAATGGAGCAATAAAACAAAAGAAATTGTATTCTACTAAATCCTCTGTTTGCTTTGCTTAAAAAGCCAATACGTTTTTCTAGAGATAAAGAAAAGCAGCACAAGACAAGCTTTGAATCAAGTTAGTTTCTTAGATGCTTTCCATCTCAAAAGAGGGAAGTGTTCATTGGAACTCTGCTTTAGGAGAGCTGAACCAGCAAGTTAATTTTTGGTGCCCAAGACTAACAGAAGGATATGAAGTGAGATTTCTTCCAGTGCTGAGCAAAAGTCAAAAGTGTTGGAGAGGAAAGACGGCAAATTTCTGTCCGCATAGAAAATGTGACTAATAAGATTTTTCTCTTGTAGGCTGGAAATTCAGCCTATTCATAATTTATTAATTTTATCAAATCATCCGTTCTGGCTGCAGAAACTGTCTTGAGTTTTGCATAGCAGAAGTATGTAATATTTGAAGCCTTATTTTTAAAAGTTATTTTAAAAATTATACTACTTGTAGAAAGATGTGTGACAGTGGACGACTTAATGCACTACCCTTCCCTTTCTTAGTAATTTCACAATAGCAATGTGTGCCTCTGGAGTTGCAGCAGCAATAATACTTCCGCCAAAGCGCCGCAGGTTGGTGTCATCTCTTAATGAAAACTGGTGAGCAAAGCAATTTCAGGAGTGGCCGTGTGGCGTTCTCTGAGGTCCTTTACCTATGAGACCATTCTTCCCTCTTACAGAATTGCTCTGATATTCTTGATGTCTTCAGATAACTCTATTCTTCTGATCTGCCTGAAAGGCATTAATTGAACAGCTGTACTAAGGTAGAGGGAGAGAATAAGGATTTTTCAAGGCTGCTCCTTAAGAAGTAACAGCAGTCACCCTCCAAGAGAGGACACAGAGGGGTCATCGCACAGTCCTCACCCACCTCTGGGGAGGCTGCAGGAGAGGCAGACCAAGACTTATCCTGGAGGTACAGAGTGAGAGGAAGTGTGGCCTGTGCACTTGAAATTTTATTCAGCTTAAGTAGTAATGTGGATGCTGTAGGAGCCTGAATTTTCTGTGCAAAGCTTTGCTGTATTAAAAATGTTATAGAAACAATAGAAAAACTGTAAGAAACAAACCTGACTCCTACCTTACAAAAAAACCCCCAAGAACAGAAACAACCCAATCTATTATGCTTCATTAAACAGGGATTTAGAAATCCCCTTAATGATTTCCTTTTCAGTTCATTTACCAAATTTTTGTTGTCTTTTTTTGTTGTTAAATTACACAAGTTTGTTATTACACTTGAATAATAACAAAAGAAAGAAATAGAACCTGATTAAAATGTGGATTTCCTGGGGAATGTCGCTTTACCGGAAGAATCAACTGTTGTATTTTGAGGCATCACAGTAGTAGATGCACATGTGTTTGTGTCTAGGATATGAATAATTTATATTGAATTTTGTTCAGAAATAAAGTTAGGTTGGTTTGAAATGGAAAAAATATTGCTGAAGCTCATGAAGGGTTAAGGTGTCTGGTTTTCCTTCTACTTGTTAATCTCATTTGTAATTGTTTGTTCTGTATTTGCCCTTTCACTCCTAAGAATGGCTTCACTTTTTCCAGGCTAGTGCTGGTGCTGACAGAAAGTGCAAAATTTATCTTCTGTGTTGCAGAGGCCTTGGGCTGTCAGCATTCAGCAGTTTTAGCCTTTCTGCTTAGGCTAGGTAAGCAACTTGCTCCCAAAACACCGGCAGAAATGCTGAAGATGATGAGGATGCTCTTCCTGCCCAAACGTGTGCTAATAAAGAGCTTGGCAAAGAGATCTAAACCAAAGCCCTGAAAAATATTGTTTCAAAAGCTGACAGTTTCTCTCTGGAATGAGCCCTAAGTGAAGCTCTGACTTCCTTCAACCCTAATCAGTTCGAAGCAAGATGTCATAAAGTAATCAGGCTCGGCTTGGAAGTATTGCCTGGGATTGTTTCAGGCCAAACTGCCAAGAGCCAAGAGTGGAGCAATAGCTTGTTGAATCTAAAATCCGAGTTCACCTTTGATACCTCTACATTCCAGTTTAAAGAGCTCTTTAAAAACGCTTTCTTGCATGCCTCTCAGCAGCACTGTGTGGGCGAACATATTCTTTTAAAGAATTTGCTTAGGGATCTAAGTGTATGCTTTTTATGAATAGAGTGTTTTTCTAGGTTGTGTGGCTGTGTCCCCGGTGTCAGAGGGCTGGTTGCAGAAGCCGGATTGCTCCGTCATTGTGGCCGGGTGGCAGAGAGCATGGCAGGGGCCAGGTCCTTGAATGGGGCTCCTGGCTTCTCCAGTAACCCAAATAGCAGCTGACTGAGTGGGAATCTTCAGGGAGGGGTGGGGAGAAATGTCATGCGGAAAATAATTTGCAGAGCAGACACCATCAGCATCAGCTTTTCCTATTGCCGTGCTCCAAATTCACTGGGTCTTTGAGTGTGTTTTTAGTTGTTTTTTCTTCTTAACGTTGCTGCTTCTGGCTAAGGACTGAAGCTAGGTCAACTTAAGAAAAATAATCAATTGCTAAATATTAGGCCAAATTCTGTTAATACATGGTTTAGAATAAACTGTCTCGCCTGTGCAGCATGCAAAGCATCCTTCGTTAGCCAGGTAAGTAGGGCCTTTATGGGTGAGCTGGGTTCTGCTGTCTCCACACCCAGCTCTCTGGTGCTGGAGCCCATCAGGGAGCACTTGGCAATTAATGCTCACTCTGGGTCGGGTGCAGCTCCCCTGCTTCCACCCTAAACCCAACGGGAAAGGGAGTAACTTCTGGGAGAGGGCAAGAGGGAGTGGGACATGCAGGTGTGGACAGCAAGCGGAGGATGCAGAGCACAGCCTGGAGTTACATACACTGCCTAGGCGCATTTTAGAGTGCAGATTGTGATAGGGATTGCTTAGAATAAAGCTTTTGTGCCTTCACTATTCAGCTTCACTTGGAGGAAGGTATACCAGCCCCTCTGTGCTTTTATTGGGTTTATTTTCCTTTAAAACCCTTTTGGAAAGGCAGAATCAGAAACTAACTTGAGAGCAGCCAGGAAAATGAAGCAAAACAGTTGCAGGCATAAGCTTTCAGCAGGAACAGCTGGCACAGGCACATGTCCAGGCAAGTGACATCTTGACTTGGAAAACCATGTGCCACTTCTGGTTGGGGTTGTGTTGGAATCCTGGGGCCAGTCCTGAAGGTTTGAACCCTGTGGAGATTCTTCTGGTGCTGAGAGCTGAGCTGGGCAGGATCATGTTCAAACAACCCCATCTGTTTCTTTCCCCCAGGGTGCTGTTTTCATCCATCTCCTCTCCCTCAAAAAAAGAAACTTGATTTTTTTTTTCTTTTTTTTTTTTTTCTCTCCTCTGGCTTGTTTGGAAGAAGAGGGAAGGAATGGGCTGTGTGAGAGAAGGCCAGGCCAGAAGAGAGCGGCTTGGTACGTGTCGTGATACAAAACAACAAAAGGGAACATTTTCCCATTTCAGTGGCAGCAGAGCTGCTTATCTGTGACTGTGCTCCTATACCTGTCATCCCTTGTGATCAGAATTATTTCAGCCACTGGTTGCAGAGTGAATGAAAGTGGATTTTCCCTTTCCTGCGTGTATCTGCTGCAGAGCAATGATTTGTCGCATCGGTGTACTTAATGGCATGTCGTGCTCGCTCTGTGTGTAGGAGTTAGCAAATGAAGGTATGCCTTCAAACACACGTGCTAGGGGTAGCTGACTGTATGTTTGCTTTTCAGCAATGAAATGTGCTAAGAAATAATTTAGCTCTGGGGTGAAAACAGTACCTATAGATGAGGCATATGAATATTCCTGAGAAGGAGATAAGGTGCCTGATTCAACAGGACAAGAGGTAGTGGCCAGGGGAGGTTGAGGTTGGGTATTAGGAAGAAGTTCTTTACTGAGAGAGTGGTTGGGCACTGGAACAGGCTGCCCAGGGAAGTGGTGGAGTCACCATCCCTGGAAGTGTTAAAAAAACAGGTAGATGTGGTGCTTCGAGACATGGTCTAGGGGTCAGGGAGATGTTGGACAAAGGTTGGACTAGCTGATCCTAGAGGTCTTTTCCAACCTAAATGATTCTATGATCCCTTTGGGCCTTTGCTGTGGATTAGTTATGGGTGACTGTAGTGATGCAAACTCAGTGGGATCCATGTGAGAATTGGGTTGCGTTGCAGAATCATCATGAAGCACCTTGTTACTTAATGCTCAGCAATGCAAGTTCTATCAGCAAATTGTAGTATGTTATACCAAACTTAGACTTTCTAAAACTGTGGATGCCAAACAGGCTTCATTGGCAACTGAAGTTTAAAAAGGTGTAAAACCTGATCATTCACATGGAAGATTTTGCTGGTTTTGCATAGCTGTTTCATCCTTCCAAATCTGCTCTCTCAACCATCACACCTTCCCAAGCCTTCTTGATCAGAACTTGCTTCCTCCAAAGCACTGGTTTGTGTTTTGACCAGGCAGCGATGGGGACTCTTTCTTCCATGCAGCGCTGTCTCAATGTCTGGAATGTCTTTTTGGTCTAGAAGCTGTGGATAATTACCAAGGGTCCATTAAAGTTGATTAAGAACATCAAGTTTATGTGTGCTGCAGAGCAGTGGATGTATATGAAAATTCTTCAGGTGTCCACTGGGAAATTGGCAAGAGGTCACAGAGGCAAAGATTATTAATCCATAGAGCCCTTTATTTTTTTTTGCAAGGTTTCTGGGCAAAAGTAAAGGAATACAAAATAGGCTGTGTTAGGAACAAAATCATCCCCTTCCCCCACTTGTGAACTCTGTTATGAATTTAAACTGAACCCATAATACCATTGGTATTTTATATATATGTTCATTTCTTCTATTCTTTTTATGTTGACCAAAAAAAAGGGAGTTCAGAGAATTTATTTTAAATGATGTATTATTTACACAGTGGTAATGGCTCCTTTGTAAAGATGTCTTTTGAAACTTTTTAGCATGCATATTATCATTTAAATTCACACAGAGAGACTATTTAAGAGGTGTATTACAGTGTACATATGCATTTAGGAGCTTGTGTATATTATTTTATCCTAATGGGTAAGCCATCTTTTCACTGTGTATTTAGGGACACTTAAATCCTTGGATTATTCAGCAGTTAGCTTTGCAAGCTGAAATTCAGGAGAATAGTTACTATTTTTAAAAAGAAAAACGCACCCCAAAAATGAGGGGAAAATTAGCTTGTCTTGTACTGTTCATGGGCAGGTGGACCCTCTAAGAATCAGTCCGTATATATTTTGCACCTAGAGCTATTTCCTTGATGTCAGGAAAAAAAATTAAAGAAAAAACCCGCACAGTAAGGAAGTGCTGTTAGTCCTTGCCCGTGTTCTCTTTGCACTCCCTTCAGGTTCCAGACAGAGAGGAACCTAAACAGTTTTAATGTAAGAAAGGTTTCTCTCAGTTCTTGGCAGTAGCTCTGCCTACTAGGAAAGCAGAATTGCATTTTCTTTGTCAAAGCTGCTGTCATTTTAAGTAGTGGGAATTGGAAGGTTTGGGAGATGCCACTTCGTGAAGACATAATTATCAGGCTTCGATCTGGTCACCTTTTGGATGGAGGAATACCAATGACCAGCTTAGTTATGATCTCATTTGGTGTGTGTGTTTTCACTGAGACCAAGAAACAATATGTTAAGACTTGCTTGCTTTTCTTTTTTTAAACTGCCTACAAACACAGAACTGCTGACACTTTGCATGAAGCTTTGCTGTCTAGAAATAATACAAATTCTGCATTTCTCTCTGTTTGCTTGTTTACTTTTATGAGTGCTAACATGAAAGAAAACAGACTCTTTCTCTCTGGAGAATTTGTCTGCTTCTGGGGCAGTCTTGAAATGTACATAGCAATCAATGCTGCTTGTTCTTCAAGGAACACAAAGCAGCAGCTTCCAGGTAATGGTGGGCTGATCCCTTGTTCATATTTAACAAAGCGTTATCTTCATATTTGACGCGGGTCAGGCTTATGAAATAGGGACAGGCAGGGAAGCAGACTCCCAGCAGCTTCTGAGGCAGTTCTTTCCCTTCCTAAATCATCCTTTGCATAGAGGAGCAACGTGTTCTCCTTGGGACGCCTCCTCCCACCCGAGTAGCTGCTTGTTCTAGGCTTTCAGTGGGTTTTTTTAAGGGTGCAAATCCATGACACCTGCAACTGAATTCAGGACTAGAGTGGTGGCTGTAATGCACTATTTTTTTCTTAAAAGAACTGTTGCTGTTACTGCTCTGAAGTCCCTTCAGATATTGGCTGTAGTATGTGGAACGGTACAAAAGCTGGTGAGCAGTGAAAAGAACTGGAATACAGAAGTTATTTCTGTTCAGTTGTGGTCACAGAACTGAAGTTTATAAGCTGCATGCAGGTGCAAAAAAGCATCTTAGAAGCCTTGGACAGCATCCTCTGTGCATTGCCTGCAGTCCTCATAAAATGAACTCTTTGATATGCAAAAAGGAAATGGATTGGGTTCAACCACCCGAGACAAGGCAGTTCAGGCAGCGAACGCTCAAGCAGAGAAAGCAAGCGTGTCCTGAAGAATGAGCCACTTGTACCTACCGAAGTCAAGCAAGCAGATGTCTTTCTGCTCACTCGTACTCCACAAATACGGTGTTTGCTGCTGTATAAGCAGCTATGCAAGCTGGTTGTTAGAGTATCTTTTCATCAGATGGCACAAACCTGTTAATTAGCACAATCTATTGCGAAGAGGAGGAAGATATACAGCAGAAAAAAAGCAAAGCAGTCGCTTTTATTAAGTCTACAGACTTGGGGCATGGCCTCAGACAAAGTTTGTGCTGGTCCTCTGTAGAATTACAGTTGCTGCCATCTGAAATGCTGGAACTTGCATCTGTGTCTTTTTTTCTGCTTTTGAGGGTTGTTTTTTGCCTGGGATATTTTTAAATTGTCATTCTGACTATGCAGTTTTTCTAGTACTCAGGTGTACCCAGAATTTCTATTGTTGGCAACAGAGGGACTGCTATGATAGCAACATTTTTCAGCTTTAGGCTGGTACTAATAGTCTGCTGTGAACCGTGGAACAGAACAGACGCATCAGTCCTGCTGATCGGAGCAAATGCTCTTCTCTTGGAGTCTCTCAGGTTGGAAGTAGCTGAGCTTAGTGAAGGGAACACCCAAACTACAAGTCACTGTTCTGCTCTTTTGATTTTTGACATAAACACTGTAATTAACTTTTGAGCACCATCAATTTTCATACACCCAGTTCCCTGGAAACGTTAATGTATGATAGCAAAGGCATAGACATTTATCAGCTCTCAACCAAGTAATGGATGGGTCTGTGTCCTGAAAAGTGCTTTAGGTTTTTGACACGAAAGTGTTACTTACCATTTTCCCAAATATCTAATAAAACGGGGGTGAATGAAGAGACAACGCTCTCAAAAGCATGAAGTGTCAAGCTTTTGACTGTCTTTAATGGGTCATTTTGATGGCTTTCTCCAAACCCCAGCTGTTCTGAATTAAATACTGGTAGGTGGATGTTACAGAATTTGTCTTCTGCATGAGCAGAGGGACTTTTTCCACCCCCACTTTTCAGGCTGCTATTACCACTACAAGAGACTTGTCATCCTACACTTAAGGAAGCCAGATTTTTGGCCTGGGTTCAAACATATGTTTCTCTGCTGCTGCCTCTGTGCTCTCTGATCTACCATTGGAAACCAGTTTCAACTGATGCTCTTCCCCAAATTTTCTTCTACTCCTGAAATGTTGGTGTGGGTTGGCAAGAAAATTCACATCTCCGCAGACCACTGAACTTTTGTATTTTATGGCCACTTAATACATTTGTCAAACTGTTAAAAAAACAAACAAACAAACAAAAAATAAACCAACAAAACACTATAGTTAAATGATCCTAGACATCAGGAAACTGTACTAAAAAAGAAAGGCACTCTATTTATTAATAGCAGTATTACTATTATTTAAAGATGTAATGGAGAAATGATAGACTGTCCATTGGCTGCAGCGCGTGAGTTTCAAGGACCTGAATTCCCATGTTAGCAATTTGTACGGGTTTGTGATGCTTTCTAGTCAGTGTGAATGTGACCTGCATCTAAATGAAAGCAGCTGGTGGAGGCATGAAGTGGAAAGCTCGGTGTTTAAACACATAAAGACTGGCTGCTCCAGTGGGCAGACAGTGTCCTGGGACCTTTGTGTTCTCAGCTTTTGAAAGTTTTAATACCCAATTTGGGAGAGTAGTTAAAGCAGCCGATGCTTTGTCCTGAGAATTTGTAACTGTGAGGTGCTCAGATTGTTTCAGCCTGTAATGAAGTGTCAGTGAGAGGATGCTCAGTGGGGTTATTTGCGATGTGTTTTTAAAAAGTGCCTCTATCTGGAAATACAGTAAAAAACCCCACAAACTTTTGCCGTGGCTGTGTGAGAGGAGGCTGTAACTTGGTGAACTCCCAAGTCAGCAAGCTGAGGCATGAGGGACAGGGAGTAGTTAGTGCTTTGTATTTACCCAGTGAGGAAATATTAGAGGATTTAGCAGCTGCTTCCTTGTGTGAAGTCAAGGTTTATTATAAGGTTTGGATAGTCTTTTTTAAAAAATTATTTTGTTATAAATAACTTCAAATATTGCATTAAATAAGAAGAAAGGCCACATCTAAAGTCCCACTGCTTGATGAGTATTTTTCTTTACTAAATTATCAACTTATACAATCTCTCTTCATGCAGATACTCCCTCTATCAGTAGCTCCCTACTAAGAAATTATTTCGTCTTGCAGTTGGTGCTGCTGGGGTTCTCACACTGCTCATCCATCTCGAATTTGAGGCAGGGCTTTGCCCTGGTACTTGGCTGCTGGCCCTGCAAACCCGGCCCTTTGGGGCACCGCAGGAAAGCTTTGTTCCTTAGTGGTGATAAACTCCTCCACCCTGGACACCGCGTTACAGTAATTGCAGGGGACTTGATCCATTGACTAAGCTCACGGTGACTTTACTGAACCATTTCTCACCCTAATTTCTCTAGTCCTGAATTGGCACCTTTAAATAGGAAGCAACTATCAAGTGACCAAAAACACAAATTCAAGAAAGACTGAGTGGAAACTTAGTGGTTTTAAATCTACGCCTTCTCCCAAATTTGGGGAGTACATTTGGGTCACCTCTAGCAGTTTTTATTGGATTTGTTCCAGCAGTCGGAAGAACACACTCCTCCTGCTGTAGCACGTATTTGCCAGACTGTGGAGTTCCCCAGAGCCGCCTTCTTACCTGTTCTGGGCATCACCTCTCTGTTCCTACCTGCCAGCTGCTAGCAGGTGGATCACAGCTTAATCTTCCTGTAATGACGGAAACAGCGGGAAGCATTTGTGCCAAAAAAGAGGCATTTTCAAGTATGTATTTATTCAGGGCTACGTTTTCCAAGAAGCAATGTAAGTGTACAATAGTGGATGTAGGTACATTGGTACCTTTTCATAAGGCTTTAAAACGACTTTCAAGCAGATGCTGAATGACAGTTGGGTGCTCTGTTGAAAGTATTTGAGAAATGTTGGAAGAAAACAACTAGGTCAGGTTTGATTTTCTGAGGTTTTGTGTATTTTTTTTTGGAGGGATATGTTTTGTATGTGTTGATTAGCAAGGTTTGTTCATAAACTAATACAATTCCACAGTATTTGAAATTTTTGCAACAGGAAAAAACCTTCAGTTAGCTCTGTAGCCTTTCATTCTAGTAAACAGCATAGCCAGAAATGTTGCTAGCAGGCAAAAGCCTGTTTTCACTGGTGCTGAGACAAACAATGTTACTTATAGCAGAGTCAACAGTGTATGTTTACTCCAGATCTCTGTTTGAGAGCTCTCAGCCCGACTGGGGGGCATGGGTTGCAGGTAGGGCACCGTTGTCCAGGGGCTCCTGTGGTTTAAGGGGTTTCATTCATTTTCTCTTCGATCACCCCTTTCCCCACATTTCTTCTGGTTTTTGTTGCTGTTGGTGTTCTCTGTGGCCCAGGGCAGGGTGTGTGTGTATGTGATTTAAGGGAGGATTTTTTGAAGAAATAAGGATAAATATTTTCCAAATTATGTCAAAATGTGATACATTTTTCAGCAATCTGACATTTCAGGATAGAAGCGGATGGAAACATTGTGCTTCAACAGGCTCATCACGGTGATTTATGTAATGTTACCCTTGCAGTTAAATGCCTAATCTGCCAGATGATGCAGTAGCATGCTTAGATACATTTTCCAAAACCTTAATTTTGTCTGTTCTGAAGGAACAGTAGTAACAAGTTGATTGGGAAGAACAACACAAAGAAACACCTATTAAAAAAAAAGAAATCCTCCATATTCTCCCAGGAGTGAATGTGGGCAGGGCCTTGGCAACTTCTTTTTTTTTTTTTTTTTGGCAACATCATCCCACCCGGCTGCCTTGGGCAGTGGTCTGTCTGATCTCCAGACAGCAGCAGCAGCTCTAGCTGGCAGACTTAACAGATAGTGCATTGCTTGAAGTCAAGGGAAGGCTTTTCAGGGACTGAAGGAGGTGGATAGCCTTGAAGTTCTCAGGAGGAATGAGAGATGTTTATTACTGAGGAAAACTGTGTCAGGATTTCGTTTGTGCTTTTGGTCTAAAACTGAGAATTAATTTAAGCGTAGCTCCAAAAAAGTAGAAGGCTTTGTGGTTGGAAATGCAAATCAGGAGGAAAATGGAAAGGACTTGTTCAGGAACCAAAGCTCTGAGAAACCCTTGTCTTTTTGCTCCGCTGACACTCTCCAAGCCTCAATACTAATGTTTCTTTCTTCCAAGTGCTCCTCCTGACTTGACCTTTTTGCCTTTACTGATAAAACATTGTCCAAGTCCTTCTCATCTCTTGATGGCTTCAAGCCTCTCACTGCTGACCTCTTTGGCATAGCTGTTAGACCTTTCCTTTCTCTGCTCTGCTTGCACGGTTGTTCAAGATGCAATTTGGATATAATCTGGCTGCTTCATCTCTGGTTGTGCCATCCCTGGAGTTGCTGCATTTGATTAAAAAGAGCAAGAGGACCACCTTCAGAATTAGTGTGAGTAGCAGGCAAGAGGCTTGTCCTAGGAAAGCCCAGGTATTTGCTGAGCAGGGAGATCTCAGCTCAATCGCTTATTCCTTTGTTCTTCCATTGCCCGGCCTGCTTTGGCTGCAGGTGCTCTGATATCAAAAAGGCTGGTTACTCTACTGGTGGCAGTGCATGTTTGCTTTATCTTTAACCTGACAAGCCATTTGTGCTCCAGGGCATGTGTAAGAAGAATTAAATATAAACAGTCAGAGTCTTCTCAGGTTAGAAACAAGAAAGATAGTGCAAAGGGATTAAGGATTAAAGGAAGAACAGCCATAAGCGGGATGGAAGGTTCGTTTATGCACTTGGCTTCAGCTAGATAAATATTTATGAGCAAAGGGAATGGCTGGTTGTAAGAACGCCTGGGGTTTGTATAAGCAGAGCAAATATAAAATTCTTCAAGATTTTGGCACTATTGACATTCAGAGATTTTTTTTTTTGGCAGCTTCAAGGAGTTAGGAGCACAGATACCATTAACACCGTCATTAGCTAGATATTTATGGCCACTCCAATTCTCTTCTAAAGTTTGAAAAGATATTTCTTAGTTGAGATGTGCTCGATCAACTTCGGATATTCTTTTCACTTACTTGTCTTCAGAGTAAGTTTTCTATTCACGGATTTTTCCCTGTGGTGTGTATATGTATAACGTGCTACTCTCACCGCACAGTATATTTTCAGTTTGTGTGGATGCTAATGGAATAAGTAGTACAAGGTGGGAGGGCTGTTTGACCTGGGAATGTTGTTGCGTTTTTTGTTTTGTTTTAAACAAATGAAAAAAAGGCATTGAGGGAATTGAGAAATCTGTTGGCGATGGAGGTGAAGGGAAGATTCTTTGAAAAGGAGATGGTGACACTAGTCCAAATTCCGGTGAAGTTTCAGGGAGATACTTGGGTAAAGGCTGTGGGGAATTGAGGCACGTTTATTGTTTGCCTTCAAATACTACATGATTATGAGAGAGTATGCCTGCACTCAGAGTGATTTGGTGCTTTGGCTTCTCGACTGGCAGCAGTCATTTGCACAGTCTCAAGTGTCTACATTGGTTTTAACCTGCCAACCTTTGCCAGGCGACATAAAGGCTTTACACTGACATGGCTAAAAACATTGGCAAGCATCAAGAAAGCTCATTTATATAATTTTTGTGATAAGTCTTCTTATGAATCTGTTCAAAACCTCATTTTGCAGAGATGAGTCAAACCTTCGTTGCAGGAGTGTTTAAACAAAACCTGTATGGGGCAGCCATGCACTTGTAGAGCTTTCAGAGCTATTGCTGGAGCTGAAAGAAAAATGAGGAGCTTTGCCTGGTCTGTGTTGCAGACTCGCTTGAAGAAGTCCTGGTGGCTGTTCCTGTCAGGATAATGGTCTTGTCAGTTCCAGTGACACAAAAGCCTCTGAAAAATGACACAGCCAAAACCTGCCAAGTACTTTCCATAGTGGTCTGACAGTAGTGGTGGAGAAAACGTAAGGAAGAATAATCCTCAGTGAGCGCACAAATTCCTTGCAGAGTTGTGTGGGACTGACATGAGAGAGCTGTCAGCTTCGCTTGGGCTGGATGTTGTAGTCAAGCTCCCAGTCTCTGCTACTGGGACTAGCTCGCCCAGGCTCACTGCCTGCTTACTGGCTTACTCCAGCCTATTCCTGCCAAGTACAAGGAAAAGCAACACCCTCCTTCAACCTTGGGATCTGCTTAGTGCTGGGGATAAGGTGCTATTGAGGCTCTTGCTACTGTGTAATATGCAATGCTGGCCATGAAACTGCCATTTTATATTGATTTCCTACACTCCTGCACGAATTTGCTATTAACAGCTCTATCGTGCTGTTCTTGTGAGAAATTCCAGATTGTCGCCCCTGGGGAGTTTATCCAGGGCTGTCTTTATAAAGCTTTGGGAAGTGGGAAGGGGGATCTAAGTGGGAATTTAATTTCTCTGGATGTGGGGGAATTAGAGACGCCTGTTCTGCAGCTAATCTTAGGTTTTCTTTCTGCTTAAATGTAATTCTATGCCTTTTATTTTCATCTTTAGTATGGAATCTCAGCACTGACAAGGACAAGTTGGTCACCATCTCACTATTTTGTAGGTGAAGTTGCTTTTGTTTTCATAGGTGTCATTGATCCATTAATGTTACCTGGATGTTGTAATACTTCAACTTCAAAGGCACAACATTTCTTCACCTGGATTCTGTATCAGATGTGGTTTTGTGTTGTGGTATAGGCTTGTTGAAGAATTGGGTTGTTAACCGTAAACATCCAGGGACCCTGGTTTGGGTCATCAGTCATTATAAGGAAGGACAAACCCTGCTAAGACAAGAAGGACGTGCCTCGCTCCTGAGTCATCCCTGCCTTTGTGTGCAGGTGAGACTTCACAGCAGACCAGGAATCCTTTTAAAAATGTCTCACTAGCACAGAAAATAGGCATATTTCTTCATAGTACACAGACACAGCAAAAATACATTTCACTTTTTCCCTTGTGCTGGCTCTTCAGACCCCTGAGTAGCATTAAAGTGTGTGGTTTCCAGATCTTAGGTTTGGAGTGGCTCAAGATCAAAGTTATTTTAAAGGTTAAGCAGCATGTGATTTTATGCCATCAGGAGCACTTCTTAAAGAGCAAAATTTGCTTTGATTGAGAACTAGCAGCAATCTAAGAGACAAATGATAGAAATTGTCATTGACTTCTGTGTTATGTGAGCGTGGCGGTACTGCTGGGAGGAAGAGCAGTGCGGTGGCAGGCACCGGTGTCACTGAGATGAGTTCCAAGTTCTAGACCCAGAGGATTCAACTAGGTACGTTTAAATATTGTGCTGTTAGTTCAGAGCATTCCTTGCATCCCTTTTCTCATGTCTGCTTGTCCATCAGGGACTTTGCTCTAGTAGGGCTTGTGGAAACACGATGCTGGCTGTGGTTGTAGCTTTTCTAAGGGGCTACTGGAGCGGCAGAAAGAGTTGGCAATTACGATATTTTGGTATAGAGAAATGTGATGTAAGCACAGAATGGGGAGTGTGAGGTCTAGCTGGTGGCAAGTGGAGGTACTGGCTGGTTTCCTGATCCATCGTTTTGTGGAGATGTAGAAGGATGGGTGCATTGCATCACTGCACCCCAGCTTCTTGTCTATATGATCTTCTGCTGCTTCTTCACCAGAGCAACAGGTCCTCATTTACAGTGTACTTTTTTCTAGGATTTAGAAGAAAATATGGAATAACCCCAGAAAATAACTTCTTATAGATCAGCAAGCATTCTCTTAAGCACTTTGTTTTCATCAAGTAGGGCTGCAAAGCCTGGTTGTCCTGTGCAGCTGCACGCTGTGGGTGGGGTGAGGCTTGTAGCTGCATGGCGGAGCTGGCTGAGCTCAGGCTGGGCCCGCTCGACGCTGTGTAAGCAATGGGGCACGTCTTGCACGGTCTTGTAACTCTGCTGTCGAACTCATTTGAAGATGGTTGTTCTCATTGTGCTGATATCTCCCTGCATTACAGATAATCTAATTCTATCATGTTAGGATTAGGGGACCCCACTGAGAAGAGTTAAGAGGACCAGCTGCTCTGTGCTTCAAAGGCACAACCCTGGTTTATCTAATCTGGAGAAGGCCACCCTACATAACCCTGAGGAGTTCCTTCTGGGAGCAGGAGCTTTCCCTTCCTCTGCTGGATGTGCTGCCAGTGCTCCCTCCAGGCACACTAACATGGCAGGTTTGTGGACCACCTCGAGCAGCAACCGCCAAACCTGCAGCTCTGCTTTCCAGAGGGACAGTGGCAAAGCAGGCAGCTGGATGTGACCCTTGGCCACTTAGAACTATCTACATGGTAGCTGGTAGCTCTGTTTTTTCTCTGAGATCTGTTGCACTCAGCTGTGAAAGCCCCAGATACTTGATTCAATATATTTTGAAGTTGAGTGGTTTTGTTCCATCTTTATTACTTTGTTAATGCATATATTTAAGAGAAGCAAAATAAGAACTGAAGTCAAAACTAACTGGAAGGTTTCAAAATTGGGCAGGCAAAAAAGAAGCAGCTTCAAGAAGGTGTGTTTATAGTAGGCCCTTAGGATAGCCCTATTTAACTTCTTTTAATCAGTGACCTGGGGGTGGGGGGGAGGGAACCCCAGAACTATTAATCATAAAGTCCTCAGATAACATGCAGATTAGGTGCAGTGCAAGATAAGGAGCAGGACCTGAGTGACTGGGGATTGCTTCCTGAACAATGTGTT
The DNA here is from genome assembly GCA_013400335.1 of Eurystomus gularis. Taxonomy (NCBI): domain Eukaryota; kingdom Metazoa; phylum Chordata; class Aves; order Coraciiformes; family Coraciidae; genus Eurystomus; species Eurystomus gularis. Next base: position 54,626 of record VZZY01014298.1, on the reverse strand, counting down.
CTGATGCAATAAAATGACGTGCTCTAGAGAGAAAATGAGAGCCCTTCTTGTATAATGAGGAGGTGGAGGAGAGGTAGCTGTCTCCTGAGAAACAGCTATCCTGAAAGAGGCTTGGGCGTTGAGATCGATAACCATCTGAACTTGAGTTTTCACAGCCTGGCTGTGCCCAAAGTTGAAATCCTTGAAAGTGTAGTCAGAGAAATACTGAGCTGAGTAGGTCTAAGGTGATGATATGCCCCATATTTGGCATTGGCACAAGCGAATCCCATCCTGGTGCTTGAAGTTTAAAAAGGATGTTTAAAGATTGGAGAGACTTCAGAAAAGTGTCATGAGAACGGTTAAAGAATCAGAAAATCTGTCTCACAGGGAAGGGCTCCAGGAGCTCTGTCTGTTTTATTGTAGGAGGGTAAGGGGTGACAGGATTACAATTTATAAGAGCCTGTATAGGGAAGAGAAATTTGATAATAGAGCTCTTCCGTCTGGCAGTCAAAACGGTAATGAGATCCAGTGGCTGGAAGGCTATAACACTGATACATTTAGACTAGAGATAAGCTGCAAAATTTTACCAGGATGAATAATTAACGGCTGTAGCAGTTTGTCAAGTATTCTGGTGACTCCATCTCTGGATATCTCTGCGGTGACCCTTTTTAAACAAGAAGCTGTGTTTCAATCTGGGATTAATTTAGACAAGTCTGGTGGCCTGTACTGTGGCAGTGTACCTGCAATGAGGAGTTTTGAGGCAGGAGATTTTTCTGTTAGAACAGTCTGGGGATGAATTCTGTCCTTACGGATACTTGAAGAGTCAATGCTGCTGCTGGGGTATGTGAATTTAAAGACTACTCTGTGCCCTTACCATTTTTCCACCTTGTTGTCAAAGGTCTTGTATGGTTAGAGCTTGCAGGTGCTGCTACAGCCCTCCCTGGGAAAAGTCCATTTTTGTGGTTGGCTCTACACCAAAAGGAAGCGGATCTCTTTTTCCCTGTCATGCTGCTATTTCTCAGGATTCAAAACCATCAGGGAAGTAGCATTTGCTGTTTTTTCCAGGATATTGCAGTTGCCTTGTAAACTGATGGATGCTCACTAGGAACTTTTGAAATGGGAGAGAAGGGGCCACTTGGCACCTTTGGTGCATTGGACTCTCTTGTTTGCAGTGAGGAGGGTTTGTATTGAACTACACCGATGTATGTTTGTGCTGCAGAATGATCTGAGCCTTCAGGTTTTACGTGGCCGTAGAGGAGCCTGCTTCCATCTCCAGCATTTCAGGGGAATGTATCAGCAACTGACATTCGTGTTGTTGAGAAAACATTGTAATATAGGTGCATTAAAATTGCTGGGGCTCTAAGCACTCTAATCTCATACTTCTTTATGAGATTTGTGCTTGTTTTGCTTATATGTCACCAAGTGGGTCATGACTCAAATTTAGCCAGTGCTGTTATTAATGCTGGAGCAAGTCTTCAGTGGGCTATTTTTAGCAGCCAGGGCTGTTGTTGAGAGCTTGCGATTGCTAAAAATGCCTTGGAACGATTTCACAAGCGATACTGTCTGTGGTGGAATTTGCGCACCAGCTGTCTGTCTTCAGGCCAGTTGATTGTGTTGACACGTATTCCCTGTGATTTGTCATCTCTGACTCCCGCTCTGCGATGGCTGTGACAGGCGTGCTATCAGTGTCTGAAGGGAGAGAGTGAATGAGGGGGTAAGTGACAGCACCAGCCTCGCTACTGACAGCTTGGGAAACGCTGAGATCGCAGAGAGGACTTTGGCCTCGTCGATATTTGATTTTTCTTTTGCCGCCCCATCTCATGAAGTGCACTCGTTGCTGCCATCTTCCCCAGGAGGTATCCATTCCATGGCTGAGGTCTTTTCTTGGATCCCATCAGCAGTATTTTAAATGTTTTCCTGGCTTAAGTGGCTTCCTCCAGGCAGAACAGTTGCCGAGCTTTATTTGTTGCTGATGGTGGCCTTCTATCCTAAGGTATGGCTCTCATGTAAGCCAAATTTTGGGAGAACTAATGCCCCAAGAAACAAGGCTTAAAGGTGGGATCACTGAGAACTGGTTCTGGGTTTTACTCAGCTGCTGACTTCTTGTGTAGCCTGACAATGGTTGATTCCGTTTTCCCATGAGAAATGACAGAGTAAAGGAAAGGTGTGAGATTTGCACACCAAGTAATTGAATGAATAAGACTGATTACCCACTGTTTATCCTGGGTACCTTTTAACCTGCAGAATAAAAAAGACTTGCTAATAGTGGTAAGTGCCCTCACTCCCATAAACTACACCTGTGACTATTTTCTTGGTTGAAGTTTCTAGTTCAATTAGTGAAATAAAAGGATGTTAACTTTTCTCAAGGGATTTCAAGGCATTTCAGTGCTGGAAATAGAGAATCATGGCAAGCCTTTATGTTTTGTGGCTGAGAGGTGAGGCAAGGCTGCTGTGGTTAAATGCCTATTAGTTAATTTCAGTTTTTCTGTTCTGTAACAAATCTACTTATGAATGCAAACAGTACAAAAGTTTCAATTCGCAGACCTTCAAAGTAACCATTTATTATTGTCTCTTGTACTTTAATCTGAAATACTTGACCGATATTTTAATGTTACACATATGTGGATTTCAAATAAGTGTAAAAATATGCAAGGAAGGCAAATAAGCAGCCGGTAGTGATTAATAGTGCTGTAGTCTTTCTGCCTCTAGAGACTTTGATTCAAACCTTGGCCCAATGAAATGAGGTTGGGTTTAGAATAATTCTTAGTGGATTTTTGTCCATGTTACAGATGCCATGGGACTTATCTGGCACTGGGATACCTTCCTTGAGTAAATGCTGAATTAGAGAATGTGTTTTAATAAGGCTTAATGGGGAAATGTGTCTGTATGGATGATGCTCTGACCAATTTTGCACCACTTGTCTTTATAAGCACTAGGTCTGGCAGAAATTTAGAAAAAAGAAAAATGGGAAAAAGAAGAGTGATGTAGAAACTTATTAGGGGGTATATTTATCACTTGCTGTAGAAGAAAGCACAGTCTCTCATCGCTCTCATTGCAAGTCCGTAATGGTGTTTGTACCATCTTGTTTTTTATATACAGTATTGCATTTCTGCTCTCTAGCTCGTGAGTTTTGCCACATGAGAGAGCCTCTGTTCTAGCACAAAGGGATCTTTTTCTTTCTACATCAGTCTGAGCCAGACACCGAGTGAGCTGTCTGTCCTGAAGGTGAAGGGACTGCACCAGCAGCTATCGGGAACGCTTGGAAGTCCTGTGCGCACGCTCCTAAATAATTCAGCTGGCAGGTAGCTGTGCTTCCGCTCGCTCCTTAAAATGAGAGCGTTATCTGAGAGCCTGCTTGAGGCTTTTTGGTCCTCAGTTCAGAGGAGGGTATTTGAATTGTGCCTAAAACAATTTATGCCAGAAAGAGCTTTTGGGACAAGAAATGTTTGGGACCTTAAGCCGTGGGGGTGCAGCTGCCCCACATTGCAGAGGTGATGTGGAGGGCTCTCGGCCCCCGTCCTGGCACAGGGGCTGCTGGGGACCTGCACAGGCTCTTTGCTTCTGGCTGCTCAGCAGCTGGATTTCTTTGTGGGCAAACTTGCTGTAGAGCCCAGATCCGTTTTCTTTAGTGTGCATGAAAACTGGGGGGAGGAGGGGAAATACGTAAAATTCCGGCACTGCTCTCAAAAGAAAGACATCCTTCTGAGCCCAGCTGTTTGAAAATTGATCTTTATTTCCTTTTCCCTTCCCAATATCTATATTTTCTTCCTCTCAGCACTTCCTTTCCAGTGACTTGCCCATTTTCACCTTGGCTGAAGGCTGAGATTAACTGTGTGTGTGTGTGGACTGCGCAGGCAGAGGCAGCCTCAAATTCCATATTTCAATATTAGGGAAATGTGCCAAATGCAATATTCTGGGGAGAGAAGGCAGGCAGAGAAGGTATGTTGGACTGACTGATGGAGCAACTTCTCAAAAATTCTGTGATACAACTACTCCTGCTGCCAGGGAGGTGAGCACGGAGCTATTTGTGGGATTTCCCTGACTCTTTTTGTCACTTGGTAAATGGACCTTGTGGTATGATCCCAGACACTTGGGGCCAGAGAGTGAAGAAGAAAAGCAGATTTAGGAAGTTGCTTGTTGGCAACTTCATGTTGCACTTTTGCAACTGGTTGACTCTGTGCCTTGCGCTGGGATCAGAGTGGTCTGAAGCTGTTTGGATGGTTGGTCGTGTTTAATTTTTAACCTGTCAGTATGACTAATTTATGAACTAGGCATTTGTGCACGCTGCCTTGAATTCTTGCAAGCCTTCATGACCCAGAGGTTCGCTTCAGATGTCTGTTGGTGATCTCTAGGAACTGACCTACCTGGATTTTTCCTTGTAGTTGATGGACAGAACAAATTTTGAGTCCCACTGGTTCATTTATTTAACAGCTTGTTTATACTGTGCGGGTTTGTCTCTTAGGAGTGGTGTCTGTGATGAAAAAAGAAAATGCAGTAATATATCTTAACTGATTAATATGAAGGTATGTGTATCAGGCATTCTAAAGCAAATGTGCCTACTGCTTCTAAACCACTGTTTGCCATTTAGTTATTGCTATGAATCTCTTGACTTTGTGATAACTTACTAGTTCACCTATTTAACCTGCTATAAAGAGATTCAGGACCTGGAGTTTTGTGTAATTGTTTTTTTATGCTCCTTCTTTAAGTTGTTGGAGGTAGTTGTAGAAAATGCATTTTAACGATATACCAGTTTTGGGGGTTCTTTTCTTCATAGTTAAAATGCTTCCCCATGGGAACTAGGTAGGGGTAACTGGCATGGTTATTTACACAAACAACTTAAAACATTTATAAGAAAAAAGACAGTCTGTGGCACATGTATTGCCGTGCAGGGTCAAGCTTTGCAGGCTAAGATCCTTTTTTTTTTTTCCCTGTGAGGACGTTACAGGGGTCTTAATACAATGAAATCTTGTCTCTTCATTCTTTTCTAGACCCAAATACAAAGTAAATCAGCTACTTCTGCAGAAGTATTCTTTGGGGGGAGAGTGAAATCCTCACTGCTGAGTGAGTAAACTCAGCTGGAATAGATTTCCTCTTCCTCTGCTGCACACAAGTACTTTGCTTGCTTGTTTTAAGTCTACAGCCCTTAATAAACCTCTTAATTTTTGTGTGGTTGCCTTTAATTCACAGTTCTCTCTTTTAATATTTTTTTCTTTCCTTCATCTCTGCAGCCAACAAGCTGCATTAATCCTTTCTGTACACACAGAGTCTGTTGTTGAAAGTATTATCCTTTGCTTTTAGGGATCAGATGTCAAAAGTGTAGAGTTTGGGATTCTCTTTTTTCTTCAGATGGCTATAGTGTGCTGGTCGATACTGTGATTTATTTATTTTATTTTTTTCTTCTTTGCACATAGGATAAATTATGCTTTTCCTGAAGTACTTACATAGCCTGTCTGAAAACTCTGTAGCCCAACATAATGGTTTTAGCTTTGTAATGAAGAGTTACTTTTCTTTTAACAGATAAACAAAGGCAGAGAGACTACAGATGCAGATTCATTATCCCTGTAGGATTTTGCTGCAGCAGCTGCTGATGGTTTAACTGTGATCAATTTATAGTTTACAGTAATCCATCAAGTTATGAACCGCAGGGGCTGTGGGCTGGGTAAACTCTCTCCTGTCAGCTGTACTTGCGCAGTGGTAATTCCAGCAGAAGGGCAGGGAGGAGTCAGCTGGTGGCTCTGTAATTAAATCTAGCTGAGATCACAGATCCCCAGAGCATTAAGGACGCACCTGGGCATCACTCAGTGCCCAGGCTCTCACAGCTGAAGGGATAACCCAGCTAGCTCGGCATGGTGGCCAGTAGTTTGCTCCTAGGAGTAGCACCCAGTTCAGGACCCCTGCGTTGCTGCAGTGCCGCGGCTGTGTCTATTTTTGGTGTGAATTTTGCACCTTCTGTTACACAGGCTGTTGTGGTGGTGTCCTGTGGATGGGGTGGCCAGCTTGGAAGGAGGCTACTGCACATCGCAGTCCACTGTGACCAGCATTGCTCGAGCCAGTCATGAAATAGTCCCAACCAAGCCCCAAACTTTGTGCCTTTCAGATGTCGACACTCCAGAAACCTTGTACCTGCCCTTCTGCCAGGTGCTTGTTCTGCCTGGAGCCTTGGGAGGAGCTTTGGCAGTGGTTTTCCTGTGATGGTCCTGAAATTTCTATCTCAATTACTTTCAGCTGCACTTCTGTGAGAACTGCACTTCCACAGTATATGCTAAATTGTTTGGAAGGACTACATATGCCTCAGGATCAAAATGCAACAGGAAACGTCAGCAGCATGTCTAAATAAACATCTCTGTCTCTCTTACAAGAGTGTTTAGCAGCTCTGTTGGCAGATGTTTCTATAAAATGTTAAATACTGTGCTTTCCAAACCTCCAAAATGTTTGTAATCCCGTAAAGAGGGAAACCAGCTGAGGAAAACATGTCAAAGAACAGGAGAGCCCTTAAGAATTAGTGGTTCTTCAGAAGCAAAAAGTGAAATTGCATCCTGGGACTTAGTATTTCATTGATAACACTGGGTTCTAAAGTTACATATCACTGAGGTGCATTGGTTTTGCTGTGTAAAAGTACAGAAGGTAGTAGGGGTTGGTTTAATGCATGCGAAGGGCTTTGTGATTGCTGTGAGTTTAATATGCCAGGAGTTTCTACGTGCATTTTTGTATAAGTACCCCGCTGTGTTTATCTACCAAGTTTTAGAATTGCAAAACCCGAATAGAACTTAGTGTTTTGTTGGGGGTTTTGTTTTGTTTTTCTCCTCATGGATCCCTTGCATCCTCTTAAAATGCTAATGTGTTTTTTCTGATTATTTTTATTTTGGTGTGCTAAGGGGGCAGGGACTTATTCTCTCTTTTATGGTTCCCCGTTCTGTTTTCTCTTTCTTGATTCCTCATCTCACAGTACGTTTCAACTCAAGCTCCAGGGTATCATTTGTTAAAAACTTTTCAGTGACTTTGCGGACCGAGGCAGTCACGGACACCTAGCCCTCTGCTTCTCAAGTTCTGCTGTCTGCTGCATGGTGTCAGTGCTGCTGTCTCCATGGAGGTCAGCAGACTGGTCCAGTTCAGCGTGCTGCTCCCCTGGTGCTGCGCCAGGGACTGCTAAAGCCATCTTGAGTTGTCCCATGGGTGACTGCATCGCCCCTTTGGCCTGGAAGGAAAGAAAAAGGCTTTCCCAAGGTCATTCTCAGCAGGTCAAGGCAAGCTGGGATGGGTAGCAGGGATGAGGACACAGCATGTGGCTGCAGAGTGTTGGCCCTTGCCCCAACACCACCTTGCTGGCCAGCAAAGACAATTAGCACCTTAATTCTAATCTCCCTGGGTGCTTCTGCAGCCTGCTTTTCTTTCAGATGCTTTAAATGCCAGGCCTGTGATACCGTGAAGTACCGTAAAGTAAGATTAGATAAGGGGAAGTAGCAAGTGCATGGTGCGGGCAAAGCTAGTGGAGCTTGCCTAAAGGAAACCTTTGCATGGGGACAGTGGTGTGGGCTTGGCACCATGCAGAGAACAGCATTTGGTTCTTCACCTGAATGGTGGAATAATAAGCAAAAAAATCAAGTTGTTTGTGGCAGATGTAATTTGGGTTAATAGCTAATGAACTTCCAGTATTTAAACACATAGGTGAAACTTTCACAATGAGGGAATTGAAAACAAGGATAAAAGATTTTCCCTGGAGCATCTTTGGAGAAGGCATAATAAATGTATGATCTATCAGGACAGCAGAGGATGGTTAATATTAAAGAAAAATTATGTAGAAAAATCATGTTTTTATTGTCAGAGTTCTCGAAGACTCTGTTCTTATTCAGAGTTCCTCACTCACTTGAGGCTTCCTTGTCAAATGCCCTTTTTGTACTGAGGAAGGGACTTGCTGCTGTGCTTTGTTAAAAAACTTAAGGGTTGAAAAGCACATATGCTTTATCTGCAGTGTTCTGTACTGTAATGCCAGATAGAACAGTAAGAAGGACTTCTGTGATGCTGTCCAGTATCTCAACAAAGAGGAGAGACACAAAACCAGCTCTTAGATGCCTTCACTCTTCAAATGAAGAACTGAATGTGTCGGAATCTGGTGGGCTTTCAGCATTTAGAAGCGACTGCCTTGCTTGGGATGATCACTCTGTGAACGTGCCCTACTTGGCATATTCACAGTTACTAAAAGATGTGTTCTGATTTCTGTGGCTTTGAAATTTTGGATATATTCAGAGAAGAGAAGTGTCTCTCTCTTAATTTGTGTTTGTGACAGCACTTTCCATTTCCCTCAGCTTTCTGAAACAACACTTTAATAATGTGCTCCAAGGAAAAAGGCATTTGGTGTGTGGGGAGAAAAAATATAGCTATGAGGCCCAAGTCAATGGAGGACCCAGGGGCATGGACAGTTAAGAAATCCCTTTGAACTCGTTTCATAAGAGAATTCTTCAGATTTCAAGTTTGGTGTCTTTAAATCTGAACCAGGATGATTTGGGAACCTTTGATCACATTTTTGGTGGTAGTTTCTTCACAAATCATAGCTACAATTTTTAAGTCCCTTTTAATCCCCCAGCCTTGTCACAGCTGGGTTTTTGGTGTGTCAGAGGGTTGCTCATATGAATGATCCACAGTGTGATCATATCAGGCTAGCCTAAGTTCTCTTGTATCTCCTGGTTTTGGGATGCTAACCTTCAGGAAGAAGACAAGGTGGTTTCTAAAACTGTGTTTTCTTAAACTGTAATAGCCATTTTGTTGGATTCCTCAGTAATTCCTGGGTTTTTTTGAGTTGGCATAAACTGAGCTAATGACTGTTTTCTTTTCTCCACCACTGTGACTCTCCTTATCTCAGTGGAGTTAACAGCTGCATAAAACTGTGTAGGTGAATGCAGAATTGGATGTTAGATGTGATATGAGACATCCCACATGTTCTACTGGGCAGATTGCTATTCATGCTGTTACCTGAGTATTGTCATTTCCTTAGTGCTAAATCATCACTTAAATGCTAGAAACTGCATCTGGAAGAGTCTGTGCATTGTGTCCTGGTAGCTGGAGAGGAGGAGGGAGCGGCCTGTGCCATAGCTGGGAGGCCAGGCTTTAAGAAGTTCTAAGCCGTGGAATAACATGTTGGTTTTGACTGCTGTGTGATGCCAGGAGGGCGTCATGCAAGAGCGAATGCAAAAACAGAAGTGGAAAAATCAGGCTTTTGAATTCAGGGATTAGCTTTGGGGCAGGGGAGGAAATGTGATGCCCTTTGCTTTGAATCTACACCAGGAAAAGCATTTTGCGGTGGTTTTTGTACCATTAGCAACGATTTCCACAAATAAAATAAATGTGTACATGGATCTCGTGTACAGAAATTCTTGTCCCTAACATTGCGCTGAAGTCACTTAACCATCGTTGTGTTTCCAGCATGCTTAGCTGGCTTTGCGGACTCTGAAGAGATTTCCAGTCCATGTTGCTGCACTGATACGGCACTTTATCTGCCAGCCAGGAGCCTCTCTGTCCTCTTTGTATACATGTGCCCATGCTAGCCAGATGGTGCTGGATTTGGGTGCCATCCAAAGTAGCGCATTAGAAAGGCCAGGTTATGTGTCATATTTCAGAAGCCAAGAAGAGCTGCCAGTTCTACTCTTTTGGTAACGAACAGCTTGATTTAATATATTGATCATGTTGGCTTTGCTATTCTCAAGCTGATTTCTATCTAAGACACTCAAAAGGATATAAGGTTGAAGCTGTATAAATCCCACCTGTTGTCTTCTCTGTAGCTAATAGCTGCATTTGCATTTACAGTGTGTCCTAGAAAAATCTGCTCTCTACCACAACATGAAATCCTTTCTAGTGTGAGAAGGAGATTTTGATGTCATTTGGCTGTCAGTTCTCCTGGAGCACAGTATGATCTAGGAGCTGGGAGATGTAGATTCTCCTCCTAGATTTGCTGGAGACCTGATGGTTGATTTGGGGCAGGTTGCTTTGTATTTGTTCACTTCTCATTCTGTAAAATAGAGATCAAACATGCTGATTCCCTTTGTGTTGTGCTTTAAGAATTGCTAATGAAAAAGGTCTGATAAAAGCCAATTGATGATGTTATTTATAAATTATGAAAGAACTTTCCCTCACCTTCTCAGCATGCTTTTTTCCTTTTTGTTTTTTTGTTTTTTTTTTTCTAGAGCAAGGTTTTCCCTAATGGAATGTGAAGGCCACAAACCTCATCTGTATCAGTAAGGGTAATGTGTGGAGAGAGAGATGGGGGCTGAACTGCTGTTAAGCACACGTTGATTAACATGGCCCTGCACTCCCCAGGTTTCCCTCTTCTGTGGCACGGGTGGATGTTTAAGCTGGTCTTTCTGGTTTTTAAAGCCTTTATATTGTCAGTCTGTATCTGTAAGTTTTGACAAGACATTTGCTTCTGGCATCACTGCAGAAAGGAGACTGGTCTCCTGCTTTTACAGATGCTGCTGGAACCTGAGAACTAACGCTTATACTTTTGCTTGGTCACAGTGGGAACCTTGGGAAACCCATGTCCTTCACTGGAAACAAACACCTGGAAACTCTTGTGTTTTAAACCCCTTTCTGCTGTAGCGAGCACTTCTGGTCTGATGTGCAAAATTTCCCCTTCTGCCCTTTGATCTGTTTTTTGAAATGTAATAGTCTTTATATTACCTTTTTATCTGCAGTTTTTATGGTCACAGGACTCCCTAAACTCCTTGACAAGAGCTGCTTGATGCTTAAAAGCAAGATTATTGAGGGCTACAAGAGAGTCGCTGTGACCCGTTGGCTGCTGTGTTTGGGAACAGGGCTGAGACACTTGGGCTGGGCAGAGCTGGAGGATTTTGCAGTTATTGGTGTCACTTTATCGCTTAGCAACAGCCTCCGGAGATGGAGGTGGCAAGAGAGGAGCCCTGCCCAAGAATCTCCTCACGCGTGGGGTCACGCTGCTCGGGTGCCATGTGCTGTGGGAATGGGTGGGCACTGAGAGTCTCCTGGGTTAGCGTGTGATGGGGATTAGAGCTTTGTTAATAAACAGTAGTTGAGAAATACTTTTATTGCTCTTTTTCATCTTGCAAGTTCTTTGTATCATAACACCTTAGAGATGTGCTGCAACTGTTACTTGATTTTCATGAGCGCTTTAAAAAATGGTTTTTAAACCAAGTAACTCAAATGTGGTTGTGTTGAGAATTAGTGTCAGCGCCTGGATGAGGATTCAGGATGTGCTCGTTCTCCATTGCTCGTGCTGTTGTAGCAGTGAGAGTTGTTAGGTAGCATGTGTGTGTGTAATATAATTGCCATGTCAGCTTTTCTGTTTCTGGTTATCTACATAAGGAAGCAGATAGCTGGTGGAGATGTCAGCTGTGATGTGGCTTATTAAGAGCTACAAGACAGAAGTAATCACAAGAAACCCTGCTTCCGTGCAAGCTGTTCTCCAGAGTCTCTGGTTGCATCTGTTCTGTCTTAACCCTTCTCACATTGACTGGATTTTTTTGGTTCTTGCCACAGGGTTATATACATTTGAGCAAATAAATACTGTGTGCTACATCCTGTATTTCTCACTCTGTGATGTTTACCATCGACAAAGTGCTGTGAGCAATAAATGAGAAGCAAAGTTAAGCCCTCAGAGATGTGAATTGTGAGATGTACAAGGACTCTTAACTAATTTGAGTGGGTTAGCTGTGATGAAAGTTGCTGCTCTGTATCATGTTTAAATTCCTTATTGCATTTCAAAATTGAGGGCTAGCAGCAAATGGAAAACTGTATGAATATGAATGCCCCTTTCTTTAGTCTCTGACTGGTAAACCTTGTTCCAGACAGGAAGAAAACAGGGCCTACAAACCAGCCAGCCTTGAGTTTCAGGTCTGTGAAGTGCAGATAGAGGTTTCTGGATCTGAAAGCTAGGAGAAACTCATCATTTAGCATGGGTTGAGGAAGTGGTTGCAAAGAAGCCCAGTTTAGCATTGCTTGGATGGGGGAAAACTCAGATCTTCTGAACACAATGGAAAGAGTGGCAAAGCCCATGGAAACTTGGGCTGCTCACTGACTTGGTGAGACAGCAAGGAGTGATTGATGGCACCTGCTCTGCTGAGGTCCTGCTCTGCAGTGGGTTATTGTCCTGTCAGCTCTGCCTGCCCGAGGCCTTATTTGACATGCTTGGATAAGTGGATCGCATCATTTTGATTCTGCATGTGTTCCTCCCTCTACAGCTTGCTGATTTGGTTCGCCTTTGAGCTTTAATTGTCTACTGTCCTGGTGGAACGTTTGCTTGGTTACTTCTTCCTTAGTGGCAAGTCAGACTAACCAGACAAAAGCACAGATCCTCCTTTCTCCCAGGAGCATTAATGAATGCGCTGATTTATCTGTTCCTTTTTGTATCACGTGTTGCAAACTGGTGTCCCCAAGAATTGGTGTTGTCGTTTGTCAGTCTCATGGAAGTCTCTCTTCCATTTGCACTGCTCTTGCCCTCTCTTTTTTGCTTTGCATTTCATGTCCCAGAGGAAACTGGGATGGAAATGAGAATGAAATATGGGTTTCCTTTTTAAAAAGAAAATAAACCAAACCTTAAGGGCTTCCTATTGGAATGTGATGGGATTGAACTCCTATCTCTTATCCTTTGAAAATCCCAGCTGGAATTATTTAATGTCAAAGCATGGAATTTCCCAGTGTGAAATTCATTGCTGGCTAAGGAGGCACTGGGGATTAGAGAGACATCACTTTGCCAGGGTAGCATTGCTGTCACCACAGGAGATCTCTCTCGCACAAAGGGACGTTGCTGGTCTGTCCTGCTTCAAAGCTGAATCTCAGGGATGAGATTCTTCGATTCCCATTGAGGTTACATGCTGTGTGACTGACAGCAGGATTTGGGCAGAATAAACCAGAGAGGGTAACACTTTGCACTGCCTGGGAATAGAGAGAAAAACTGAGAGGCACGAGCAAAATATAAATTGCTCTTTTTGTTATTTGGTTAATGGGGTAGTTTGCTTGTGCACTTCCAAAATTTTCCTGAGATCACTTCACAGTTGGGTGATTTTGCTCACATGCTTTCAGGATAAAAGTATGATTACATTTCATTAGGTCCAAGATTAAAATAAAATAAAATGAAAATCTGTGGTATGAAAGCCTGATGTCTTGCAAAGCTTTAATAACAATGCTCTCCTTAGGAGAAATCTATTTAAGTTTTGGAGGGTGTCTTCAGATTCTAAGTAGTTGTATCAAGAAGAAAGAGGAGCATATTCAGACAGTACACGGGTAACCACTAAATGCCTAAATGCTTTTTTTGTTTCCTCTGATCAAAGATGATTATTTTAAATAGGCATCAATGTCTATATGTTGTAGATCTGTAAAGCACTTAAGCAAAATATGGGCTGATAGCTGTACGTGCAGCGAGTGGTGTGATGTTAACAAGGTGCAGCTTTGTTTCTGCGACTCATAAATCAGCAGTGGTTTAGGTGATGGAGGGAGAGAGAGAGGAACAACTCTCTGCAACATTAAAAGAATAACCTTTCTGGCCTCTTTTTCTAAACTGTTGATCTCTTTATAAAAGAGGATTTGCCCTGCTGTTCTAATAAGAGTTGTAAAATAATATATGTGTAATTAGAATTTAATAATGATTTGTGTGACTGGATCTACAGCATAAGCTGGTTCAAGTGATTGTGTAACCTTTGCATTGTGTTCATTATCTAATGTTGAAATAACAGCTGGAAGTTGAGAGACTGACATGCCTTTTTAAAATTACAGAGCTTGAAATTGCTGCTGTCTGTAAACATATGAAAATCTATTCATGACCTTTGAGCTCTCTGACTGAAAATTTTTGTAAAATAGAATACATCAAAATTGCCTACTACTGTAGTGCATGTTTCCCCTTTCTCAGTGATTGCCTAGGATATAAATGTGTGTTTTGTTCCTGACATAGATATCAGAATATTTGGAACTGTTCTAGGAAGCCCTAAGGGTATGTGGAAACATTTGGTTGCTTGTTGTTTGTTCTAGCAAACCAGTTATAGATGAGCTGCTCATGAGCATGTGGTGTGCTAAGCCACCCGGCGTGGGAGAACATAGCTGCTGGCGAGACTGACAGCTGTAGACCTCTCTTGTACAATACATTTCCCCAGCAGCTTGTTTGAGGTGGACTGAGGGTGATGAGGGTGGCACAGATGCACTGTCCTGGACTTTTCATTAGTACGTATGACATTTAGATATTTTGAAAGGCATTTCTCTCCTGCTAGAAATCACTGCACTCCTTTAGGTTGAAGTAATATGCTATGGGCAGCTGTTTCTGGAGATGGCTGGCTTCTATTTATTTCTTGTTGCTGGATCATTTCTATTTCTTCTCATTTGTTTCCTAGCCAAAAAAACTACCAGAGGACTAATTATTTAATACACATTCTAGACCTCATGACAGCTGAACTGAAAATTGTTGCCTACCACTGAGGGCAACTGCAGAGCTGGTAAAAAATGCCTCTAGTGTCATAGTGTTTAAATATCAATTAATTTATCATGCAGCACCAGGGATCAGGATGTGGCTGTTTTTCTTCTGGAGACTCTCACCCCTACAGTAGAGTTGGCAGAAGTGACTTTGCGAGTGTTCATCTCCTTCAGTGCAGTGGTTGTTGGCTTTGTGCAAGCTGTCTCAAACTGCAGTTGAAGCTAAGCTTGCAGATTGCTGTGCTGTTGCTGAAGAACATTCATTTCTCTGTTCTGCAGCGTCTCTGGGAATGGCACCCTTCTTAGGAAGGTGGTAATAAGGAGTGTAGATGGGAGGCAGTCTCAAAATGTCCGCAGCTACTTGTAGAGCGAATGTGTTTGAGGCTGTCACCACGTGAGACATGTGTCTGGAGCTTCCATTCTGTAGGTGGTACTGCCTTAAGAGCAGTACATTTTTCATGGCTAGTTTTAAAAGTATGTACCATAAAATGAGTGGAGACAATGTGTGGTTGAGTCAGAAATCCTGAAAAATAAATTACAACTTTGCATTGTATTTAGTGGGTGGAAGCTTTAAACTACCTAAGAAATCAGGCCCGAGATTCTTGAATTCTTGAGTCCAAGCTACGCAAGGTTATAGCTGTATCTTTTAAGTCTCGAGTATGAAGCTGTTCACATGGTAGTCAGTACAATCATAATGTGGTTGCTATATACTTCACACTATGAGCATCAAAACTTTCAATGCAGAAGTGTAGATGGAGGAGACCAATTTAGGCCCCTGCCTTTGGTAAGTGAACCATATGCCCAATCCATCCGCCCACCCTCAGGATGGACAACTCCATTTGCAGAGTTCAGCTTATGGAAGCGTGACATCCCCCTCTCACCAGAGGTTGAAATAGTTGTGTCTTCTCCTTTTGGTATTAATTTTGAAGAGAGACGCAGTATTTCTAAGCATTTCTGTCCATAATGACAAATAGGCTGGAGGCATCTTTTACTTAACAGTGCCTTCCTGTTTTTTTTCTGACTAGTTTATTTGAAAATTGGTAATGGTGGAGGTGTCCAGCTGCCATACCAGTTTGTGCTGGTAGGACCCTTGTGGCTTTTCCTTTGGTAGCTTGGGGCCAGCTGGTGCAGCTGGAGACAGGGTGTTGTGTTATCTTCCTGGCAAGACCGGAATTGAGTGATGAAATGGCACATCTGGCTTCAAGCAAGGAGCTGCTTCTTCAGGTCCTAATTCTGTCACTTGATGGGAGCTGCTTGAATTCAATGTGAGTGCCTGTTTAAATAATCTGGGGAGAAGGGGAATTAGTTCAGATTAAGTGTTTAAAGGCTGCTCTGTAAATAAGCTTCTGATTGCTGCCTGTCAGCAGTGTGGGCCCAGCAGTGTCATTGAATATTGGCACGCTTGAGGAACTTCTTCCCAAAACACTGGACCTGGAGTGGGTGCCTCACTGTGCCACTTACTTGCTGGATACCTTTGGAAATTCATTACAGATTGATGTCTCTGAGATAACATTCTTTAAAACTGAGGTGTAATGCATAGTCCATCCCTTGTGAAATGTTGGGCAGTGTGTAGGCAGCATGTGGTGCTGCTGCCATCCCAATTGTTCCCTCTTGAGAGGATACTCACCGGGGTGATGGGAGTTTGCAGGAGACACGTGCTCTTCGCTCAGCATTTGTAACCAGCAGTGCGGCGATGCCGCTCAGTTAAGCTGAAGTAGGTGCTGGTGGATAAGTACAAGCTCTTTCCCAACTCCTGCATACACTGCATAAAGTGGGCAGGATGTGCTCCCAGTCCTGGCTGAAAACAGCTTCGGCCAAAATGTACTTTTATCTGCTGTGGAAGCTGGGCAGGTTGGCCTTGGGGTGCACAACAGCAGCGCCTTTCAGCGCTCTGCAGCCTGTAAAAGCTGGGCAGGCTGGGCTTGCAGTATGCCTCATTTCATCTACCTGAAAATGGTGCCCCAGCTTCCCTTCAATCATTTAAGCTCCCTTGCTCTCTGACACACTTTCCGCTGACAGTAATTCTGTGAGCACTCGTCAGGCATTTACTGCCATCACTAGAGGAAATACTGATGGCTTAAAATGGGATCATTTCCTTTCTGATGGACGGCAAGCACCTGTGGGAGTTTTAATAGCCGTACAGTGTGTCTGTTAGTAGGTAGTGAGGAAGACGGGTGCAGTTCCCTGTAGTGAGGTGCCCGCAGGCTCTGAAGAGGAAATTAGAGAAGGAGAAAGCCACAGCTGGCTTCCTGTGGAGCTCGCAGAGTGCGGCTTAAACCAGGACATTTTGTGTATCCACCTCCCCAATGGGCGAGGGTGGAGAAGGGTTTATACCAAAAACATGGACAACCCTATAGTTGCATTCATGCAGATTTTCTTGACCTCTTACTAAAGAGTAGGTATTTGCATTATATGATCTTACATTTATTGTGCCCTGACCTTCTGTTAAATGCTGTGTTTCCAGATACTTGGTACTACCATGGAAGGAGAGGGCTGGTTTTTTCCTTGAGTAACTGAGAAGGAAGACAATAATACTAGTCCCTTTCTCTCCAACTTTTAAAAAAACAATTACTGCTCAGCACTTTATTTATTCAGGTTTGGTGGAAGCAAAAAGCACAGTCAAAGCCTCCTGAAATCATTGTGGATCGAAACGCATTTTTAAGTAGAGTGATAATGACCTTCGCTTTGTTATTTTTGGCTGTGTTGTGTTGCGGTAACATTTGTCAAAGGGGCCTCTACTTGGTAGAGTGTCTTCAAGGTTTTAGCAGCAAAGGTCTTAATTCCTGGGAGACGTAACAAGTGGGCTTTAAGCAGAGTATGGGCAGCTTGCTCTTCAGCTCTTCACAGGTGAGAGGAATGCAGCCTCTGGTAATAAATTTGACTGTTTCAATTACAGTGAGTTTCTTGGTTCATCCACTTTTATTTTTAAGTTAAATCATGTATCATAAACCCGCAAACCAGTGGCAGCTTCAAATGTCTTAACATTTCCAAAGCTGTCTTGTCAAAAAGTCATCTTATTCTTGAGCTAAACGTGTGACAGGGTCAGAGTAAACGTGATGTGTTTTAAAAAGCAAGACCCAAGCTCATCTGGAATACGTCGGCTACAAAAGGAGAATTGCAGTCTAAGGTTAAACAAGCAAGGATTTCATTTGCAATCATTTTAATTGATATTGATTGTGTTGCTTGGATGTGAGGTCAAAGCAAGAGAGTCACTTCAAATCTCAACTTTTTTTGCCTTTTAAAAAAAACTTTTGTGGCTTTGGCTGAAAGGCCAGGGGCTTGAGTTACGCTTTTAGTGAAGTTTGCAGTGGGGGAAAAGAGAGTGTAGGAAAGTAAAACAAACAAGTGTGTGTTAGATTACAGGAAAAGTGAGAACTTCCCCATCCATGACAGCTGCAGCCTGCTGGCTGGAGATGCCAGCCAGCAGCCACCCAGAGTGCCCTGAGCTCTGGGGAGAACAAAGCTGGGCTGGCCTGCTGCCAGATGGGACCGCCAGTGGGGAGCTGTTCTGCCGAACTACGGGCCAGTCCTGCCTCCAGCTCCATCCCCTTCACTGCCCTCTCTGTGTGCTCCTCATACCCTGCTGCTCTCCAGAGCAGAGCTCCCAGACTTCCCCTCCTCTCAGCCTGTTTAAAGTGTGCTCCTGCTCAGTTTTAAGATCTCCACTTGCATTTGCTGCGTGTTCACCACGTTGAGTTCAAATTCAGTCATCTTGGCATGGTCTTACCTGGTACCCTCCAGTAGAGTTGTTCCATTCTCTTATCCCATTCCTTTTTTCTCCCTTTTTTCCTTCCTTATTATTCACCTCATTTCATTTGCCTGTTGGCTACTCTTCCTGTGCTGGCTCTGTTCTCGCAGCAGTTTCTCTCTCTATGGACGCATCTTCAAATCCATGCCTTAAAGTTGATTTCTTTCATGTATATTTCACTGTATATCTCCAATATTATCTTTCCATTTGAATTGCTGTCTCCTGTGTCACCTCTATGCAACTAAATAGTCGATTTCCCTTAGTAGTGGTCCTGTCTGTATTTGTAACGTGCTTTGTCTACTTAGAAAGGAGAATATTAAGTCAGCATTTGTTTCTGTGTTGCTGTTCTAGAAACTGGGTATCAGGTCAATAGGAATATTTTTAAAATAACCTAATTAAAAAATAAGTCTGTTTCAATTCCTCTCTGAGCCAGGATCTCTCCCTGAACTATTAAACAAACACGTTTGACAACCCTACTGCTAAATGCATGATAAAGTTGATGTAAGGATAGATGGTGCTTAGATCCCTGGGGGCTTTTCCATTGCAATTTTGCTGAGAGAAGCTGGAGGCAGAAACAGGGACAAGCAGGGTCAGTTTTAGAGACAGCAGTGAGGTTTTTAATTTCCTTTGCATGGATCCTTCTCCTGTGCGATGTTCAGTGGGATACTTCACGTTCCCCAACTTAAGGAATAAGTGCTGCAGTGAAGAGCTGTGGAGGGAGTAGCTGGAGGCTGTTTCCCTTCTGGGAAATGAGCCCATATAATCATCTGAAGTCAGCAGAGGCAGTCTGGCAGGAGTGGAGCGTAACCAGTCCTTGGCTGCACGTCTGAGCCTTGCAGTGTCCGATGAGCCCTGGGGACAGGGGATTGTAATGGGCTTGATTTCACACCAGGGCTGCCTTTCCGACTGATGCTTGAGGGCTGAGGGTAGTTATTTTATTAACTGTAGGTGTTATTTTTGCCCTCTGCACCCCAGCAGCACTCCCGAGGTTTTTCATCGAGCTTTGTGGTTTTTGCACTTTTTTTCAGGTTCTTGAAGTGTTCCCTGTGTATGAAAGGTATTTACAACCCCAGCCTTCCTCTGCATGCTTTCTGAGGTCTCAAAGAGCTGTGTAAACTCTGAGGATTAAGGCTGAGTTCGAGCTGGGCTGAGCAAACACACAGTGGTAACTCCAGCCAGTGATGGCTGTGTGTGAGCTTGCACCAAGGGCCTTGGTGCTGAGGGTTATTTCCTCATCAGACAGACAAGTTGGATTCCACTGTGTGGAAGTCGAAGTCTCTTGGTGTGGCATTTTAGGGGTAAGAACAGTCTTGTTCCAGAGCTGAGGGCCATGAACCCACATTATTCACAGCTTTATTTATAAACCAAGTGGTGTGCACCTTGGGTGTCTTTGGAGATTGCAGCTGTGCCTTGGTGATGGAGCAAGGGCTTTACAGGAAGGAGTGTTTCAAGCGATTGAGGATGTCGCCAGTTCCGCTGCAAGCAGACGTGCAATTGTTTAACTTTAGTTTGGACCATGAGGAAAAAAAAGACAGAGTTTTTTATTATGGACTGTCAAAATCTATTGCAGAGTCTATGTTGCATACTTGGGTTACCAGCCTGCGCTGAGGTCTTTGCCAGTGGATCTTCACAGCCACTGCTGCACAGGCTACTTGAGGTAGAGCTGAAGTGCTCTTTGGTATCTGTACATCTGAATTAGCAAATGGGGAGGTAGAATCTGTATGTTTCATGGAGTAACTGCCAGGAAAGATGCTCTAAAGAAAGGCCTAATTCTTCCTTATCTGTAACCATGCAGCCAATTAGAACCATCTGCTCTCCGTCTGCAGCTCAGACAGACAAGGGGCTGCAGATGGAGAGGTTGTAGCCTGCCCTGGAAGGTGTGAGAGAGATTCCTAAGTGAGGACAGGTAGGAGACAGCCCTGGAAGCAGTGAGTAGTAAGGGACAAAATAGTTATGTATCTTCTGGAAGAAGATTAGGCATTCTCCTTCCTGCAATGGAGAAGAGAGAATAGGACTAGATCACCAGCCTGCCCTGGAGAAGGGGATTTACTGGCCCTGACTGGGCAGAAACCCCAAGGCTGGATATGGAGACCTTTTGACTTCAGGGCCTGACTTCAGACAGTGTTGCTGTGTGAACTTGTAGGCTTTGCATGATGTGCAGAGACCAAAATAGCTGGTGGTCTGGGCTCGTCTAAGGGGAAGGCTTCAGTCAAGCAGTTTGTCAGAAGGTCAGTCTCACCTGCCAGGTAGGATTTCTGGATTGAAGTCAAGGTGCATCAATAAAGGTTGTTCGCTGTGGTGATGTACTGTGTGCTCTGTATGTGCTTAAATTTTCCAGCAATTGCCTGTGCACAAGCACAGATGCACATCCAAAAATAGTAAGCTCTTGTGTTGAGTGAGGTCCCCAACTTGGAGGTCATAAACTTTACTAAAAGAGCAATCGCTGGAAGGCTTTTTTAGTAGAGTAAGTAGAAAAGAAACAAAGAAGGCAAGAACAGAAACCCCATTAGCCCCCTCCTGCTCTCAGCCAGAGGCTGCAAAAGAGGTCTGCATTTAGCAGCACAGAAAACAGCCCTGCTGTCACCCTCTGTCAGTAAGGAGAAGTTGAGTTCAGTGTCTGCGTTCTCAGCAAAAGCGAAGTCCTGTGGGCTGCATCCTCTGCTGAAGTGGGGAGGAACATGATTGGGGAATAGGTTTTCTCGTCACAGGGCTTGAGAAAGTTGGCTTCTCTGTGGCTGCCCCAGAAGTGCTGTGGAGCTGAGGAGGTGCCTCCTTCGCCTTCCCCCTGCCAGAGGCAAGCAGCAGCCGTGGCTACCAGGGCTTGGGTCTTAATTCATGGCTGTTTGGAAAGTGCTTGAGATTCCTGGACACAAGTGGCACTACAAGTGAATGCATTATTTCCTTGGCTTTGATCCAGCTATGACTGTATTCCCTGAATTAATTTTGCTAGTAGCTCAGTGATGAGACAAACCTTAAATCTCCAAACAAAATGGGGATAAAAAGCTAAATTTCTAAGTAGGGAATTTTGTAGGACTTAGTAAGGGGAAACCCACAGATTTCCAGACTAGTGATGTGGTGAAGTGAATCGTCTAAAACCTGCAGTGAATGTGCTCTGGGTACTGCTGTACTTTTCCTAAGGCGTTAACAGAGGCCCAATCCCCATGTGAAGCCAGCTATAACTTAAACCGAAACGGCCGTTTACTGCCTTGGAAAGCATCCTCAAAGGGGAATATTACACCCTGAGCCAGGAGTGCGTTATTTGCTGGTGCTCTCAGGTGGTGGCATTCCCCTGCCAGAGCCTCCGTTCTCCCTTCTCGGGGGCCCGTGTCACCTCCCGCAGCACGTTCCCTGCGTCTGCTGACACGTTGCAGCTTCATCTGGCTTTATGAAGTGCACATTTTTGGTGACTTCTGTTTCTAATGTTCTGCTCAGTATCAGTTAACAGATGTCATTCCCATTGCTCTAGTTTCTGATTAGTTACTAAAGTTTAGCATTTTGATTTCTATCTCAGCAACTTTCCAGTAAATAGGACGATGTGACCTTCCCACATCTCAAACTGTTGCTTTAGAGTGTTAAAATGAACAACCAAACTGAGCAACTTAAACACTAATTTGTATTCCTCATTTTATCATTCATGGAGAGTAATGCCAGACAAACATTTTCGTTGCTCTTTCACCAGTTAGGGTGTTGCCAAGCTGAGCTGTATTTTGGTGTGTTCTGTGCCTCCGAGATGGTGCTACTTTAATTTTTGGGTGGGGGATGTGTCTTTGAGTTTTGCACCTTGCTGCGTCTATGTTTATAAGTCTATATGTCCTTTTGAGAGGAGCTTGCCAGTCTCACAGGACCTCTGTGCAAGGTGTATAGAGGTCAGGCAGTGGCTAAATGTCTTTGAGCCTGGGTTGGAGTAGGAAACAGCTGTATGTGTTTTATCGTCATTGTTCAGCTTTCAATGTCTCTATGATCCTAAAGTGGTTGTGCATCATCTCGCTTCACAGGGAGGGGTAACTTTAAGCAGTGAGGGATTTGGGGTGATGTTGGCATGTTGCAGACTGAGGCAGTCAATTCACTAATTAAACAAGAGGGGAGGAAGTAATCTGGAGCGATCAGCAGGGCATTTCGTCCCAACTCCTAATTCTCGTTTTTGTTGGACTTTAGTTTTTTTGAGAGACTAGAGAGCTAATGATTTCATGAGCTCCTTTGCAGCACTGAAGGTGTGCGCGCTGACATGAGCGAGTTGTATTGCAAGCTCCATTCACGTAGGATACAACTATCCATGATGTAATTGCTTGAGCCAGGAGCGAGGCATTTTGAAAAATTGATGTGGCTGAAGTTGTCAGATTTTGGCATAGTGAGCAGTGCTTTTAAAGGATCTCCTAATCTATTTACCTCGCATAAAAATTAATTGGGGTAGAGATTCTGCAAAATATTCCAAAAAGAGTTTTGTTTTCACTCTTGAGCAGTTAAGAAAAGGCATTGGGGAAAAATTTATCTGGCTGTAGTGAACTAATGTCGTAGTGATTTGGCATATTATTTCTTAAACTCCTTTCCTGTGTGTAGGGGGAGGGGTTGGTACGTTGTCACCAAGAGTTTGGCTTTCAGTCCTCAAAGATGCCAGGGGTAGCAGTAGTCATTCTCTTCTCTGGTCTCACTTCCTGTGTTAATCATTATGACATGACATACCCGCTTTTAAACTGTGTTTGGCATGTGTGTTATCATCCTGATTCAGGGCAGACGCTTAACACTTAGAAGTGTTCAACCTCTGTTATGTGTTCAGAGCCCATTGATCTCGGCTTGCTTATTGAGTGCGTGGTAGGCTTTAGAAGTGCGCTTCTCCACATGAGTGCTACTCTGAATCAGAGGCTGTCAGGCCCAAGGGGGGTCTGATATGTTGCTTTCTGAGATCAGAAACAAAACAAACTAGAAACCACCTCTGATTCAGTTGAGCAGTTAAAGGCTTTCCTTCAGGATGCTAATTCGTTCATGTGCCGTTGACGTATGGTTTCTGAATTAATCAGAAGCAAACTCATTTTCAGAACCAGTTCCAGCATCTCTGAAATTAATCACACACATAGCCTGGAGAATATTCATCCTAATCTAATCTAAAATTACTGTTTGCATTGTGCGTGCCTAATTATTCATCTTAAGTCATCTCTGGAAAGAACATGCTGTCTTGTTTGTGTTTTTAGTCAATATTTATACTGCTTAATGCTTAAAAGTAGTCTCAAAGAACGTAAAGAACTTACTGTTGGGTTTTTCCTCCCCTTTTACAGAAGGACATGTCACTAAAGCCTCAGGAGCGGAAGGAGAAATGGGAGAGGCATCCAGGAAAGAAACCTAGAGAATCTGAAAACTGTGTGTCTGCTGAGCCAAGTGAAAATGGCCATAACAATGATGCTGGGAGCTCTGAGAGAGAGGCAGAAAGAGGCAAAGAACGGATGAAGAAGAAACTCCCCTTGAAGCTATCGAAACAGGTAGGGAAATTATTTCTCAATGGAAGTGACTTCGTCATGGCATTGACCACTGTGAAATGCTGTCCTGCTCTTAGGTTGGGGCTGTTAATGTAACTGGCATCTCTGGTAACTTAAAAACAATGTCTATTACAAGACTTTTGGCCAAGTGCAAAAATCCTGTGTTGTGGGCACGTTTCATAAGTTAAAACGGAAGACCAGGTGTACTGGGTAATATAGGAAGGAAGGAGCAGACCTCTCTTGTATCCTGCAACTTTGAGACGGTGTGGCTGTTCACGGCAGAGGTTTGTGGCTCTTACAGTCTTAAACGCAAATAGAGATCATCCATCAGATCATAGCCGCCTTTGGAGAAGATGTGCTTGTTAGTGTGCACCTGGAACTTGCAAATATGAATGTGTCCATCTCAAGAATCAAGTTCATGTACCCCCAAAAGAGGATATTAATAAGGAGAGAACATTCAAGTATTTTATAAGTGGAAAGTCAGTTTGGAGGAAGTTGTGCTCTGGGGAGTCTTTTCTCTGTGCCCTTCTAAAATGTGGTAGAGCATTTATGAATTAGGAGTTGTCATGCTGGAAGGGATGGTTGCAGAGACTCCCATCTGAACCACAGTGTGTACAGAGCTGGGGAGGTGACAAAGAAAAGGCCCTGTGGCTGGCAGGCTATTTATCACTGAACTGCTGCTCAGCAGGGAGATTTGTTGGTGACTCAGTGCTCGTTCATCAGTTTGAAATCCACATGGCACAGCAGCCTGTGTCTATGAACAAACACTTTCCCAGCTGATCGCTAACATGGTGCCAAATGGCAGCCAGTGGGAAGACCGGTGTCCTTGACCCGCCAGCGTTTGTTCCAAGCTAAGTGCACTATGGTGAAAAACTGTGTTTTATTCTCTGTGATGCAGAAAAAGAGAGCTGTTTAACCCAAGCACACCTTCTGTTCTGTGAAACTAGTTCTGTATGTGCGCCAGACAATGAAAGATTGGATTGTCCTGTTACTGGAAGGTTGAGGGGTTTTTTTCGGACTTTCAGTATTTTAGGATTTGAAAGGATTGTTAAGGTTATCTAATGTAACCCCTTGTATAACTTCACCACATTCCATCTTTTGGGATTGTGTTGTAGCATACTCAAAGGGCTCCTTATATGTGATGATAGTAATTCTAATGGTCTGCTCATGACCCCACTCTTCTGGCAGCTAATTGTTCTCATTAACAAATGAGCAGACTTTTGGTTTTGTCCTTTTAAAAAAAAAAAAAAAGTTGGAATAATTCAGTACAAATAACTTACATAAAGATGTTAGTACTTTTCTGCTTGCAAACATTGAGGTAGCGGATCATGTAACCATGCACTGTTAGTAAAATACTTGCCAGGTTTGTTTTCTTTTAAGTCCCCAAAGTGATACCAAATGTTTTGGTTTTAGACTCCTCAGGGTATGTGTAGTTAAAATAGATCCAGTTTCTTGTTTGTTTTTGCTAGTAGTTGAGTGCTAGGATTTCAGTTCCCCCTCTGGTTACAGGTGCAATGAGTTTGGGCATAAATATTCACTCTGTGCAACTAAAATGACTTTTTATTTTGGGTGAATAGATGCACATTTTAGTTTTGATGAAAGTTTGAGGAACTGGGATCCTTTTCTTGGCATCCAAAAGCACAAAATGCTAAGCATGCATTTCACTAAAGTCCCTGGCTTTGATATTAAATATTTAGAAGCAATCGTGCTGGATGGTATTCCTGCCTGCTGCTTACACCAGGATTGTGGTGTTGTGCTTCATCAGCTCCCCTGCCTTTGTAAAGCTGCTGTTGTGTCAGGGTTTTTTATTTACTACAAAGTCCCCAAACAGCAGTCCAGCAGCCCTTGTGAAGTGTATGTAAAGCTGGCTCCTTTCTGCTTGGGTCCTCGGGGTAACCTTAGAAATGTTCGTGGTGATGCAACTGAGAGCGGTGCAGTTTGAGTACGGAAACAGGGAGCACCTCAGGAGGTCGTTAGATCTCTGTTGCCACCAAAATCTCTCAAATGTGAAAGCCTGCCTTCAGTAAATACTGCTTTCCTAGGGGTCAGAGAGTTGTGCCTTCAGGTCTAAAATGACACTGCAGAGAGGTCAGTGCGTTTTGGGTGTTTGTGCCGCTGTGGATGTGTGAGCGGTGCTGGGCAGCGAGAGGTCCTCTCTGCCTGCAGCTGGGCTGAGCTGGTTCCTCACCTGTTGCAGAGGAGGAAAGGGCTGTTAATAATGACGACATCTGCGTGAAATGTAAAATGAAATTTCAAGTACTTGTGACCACTAGGGATTTCGTGATACTTCCGTAGAAACCTTTGGGGTAAGAGATTTTGTCACACTGGCCAAACTCCAGTTTCTGTGATTGTGTGCTGCTGCCAGAGTTTACCAAACATTTAGGTTATTTATATTTCAGCTCTGAAAAATGAGGACATTATCTGTTTCTTCTGGCTAGTGTTTGGCTGCCATCAGCCAAATTAAATAGGGTATTTGCTGCCACATTCATGAAAACCTGAATTCATCTTTCATTGTGTAATCTTTTTTCTCTAAGTATGAGTAACAAACTCCAAAAAGAGCAAGGAGCTTGCACAGAGTGTAAAATAAGAGCTGTGATGAGTGACTCATTAATACACCATGCCTCTTTAAACAAGTCACATTTAGAATTCATCTTTTATTGAAAAGGGAGGTTTTAAAAATACCTTTTATTATCCTAGCTCATATAGTTGTGAAAACCAGACAAATTTTCAGGTTTATGAGGTTGATGAAAGTAGCAGCAAAATCTAAGCTAAACAAACTAGGGTATTCTTAGTTCAAACTTATTATGCAAATGATATAGACAAATTCAATAATTTTTCCCTTTTTTTAATAACCACAAAGTTCACACCTAGAATCCTGGCATTTCCTGCCAAGCTGTCTAGACAAATTGGCTGTAATATTAAGTTTCCTGGAATTGGGGGGGTGATTTTTGCATCTCAGGGTTATTAAACATAGGTTTATACCTAATTTGGAAAGCTTACTGTAATTAATGCTAATTATATTGAGATGTTGCTTAGAAATTACTGTTCAATTTGAAGCTTTCCTTATACTCTCATCCCTTCTCTTCACAATGCTACTGAATTGTCATCTTTTCTACGCAGCCTTCTCTAATAAATCAAATTGGGCATTATAATTATGGCATTCTGCTAATCCGCATAGAGAGGTGCAAAGTGGTAAGCTGATTTGAGTGCCAGGTTGTCTGCTTTGTTTAGAAAATTAGATGAATACTTCACTCCTTTTGACAAAGCATCCAGATTACTATCTACTCCTCAATGTTTGGTGGTTCTGTACCCCAGGGTATGGGGAGAGGGTTGCAAGAGCCACTCTGTCCTTCCCAGCCTATTACTCCAGCTGTGTTACAAAATCAAACACATCTCTAACCAAGCAGAGGGGGGAAAAAGGGCATTTCAAATAGCCATAGGTCCTTTGTCAGGATTTGAGCCTGTTCTCAACGCATGTGCACAGGGAAAGGTGCTGACTGGAAACTGCTGCTCTGATGGAATCACCAAAACCTCTCGCAGTCATCAGGAGCACATCAAGGAATGAGAAAGTGTTTAAAGCTGTGTGACATTTTAGTGTAGCCAGAGTGGCCTGCAGGAAAGCCCTTTTGAAAGTGTGTAGTTGCCTCCAGCACAGGAGCATTTGTTGGAAATAGAGTAATTGCTTTTTTTTAAAAGCCACGTCCAAGACTAACACAGTGGTTTGTGGAAGGGAATCCCCGCTGCAGCTGCAGACAGTGCCAGTGGGGGAGAGGAGCCCATCACCTCTTGGAAGGATTCCTCTATGCTGGCTAAGTGTACACACTTAGATCGAGTGAGAGGTTCATTCACTTAAAGAAGATGAAACCTCCTAGTTCCAGTTATGCTTCATTGTGTCCTAAGTCATTCTTCTAGTTTTCAGAGCCACCCTTTGAACTTTGACTCTGTCTTTCATTTGCCTTAGCTGATGTGTTTTTCTCTTTTCTGGGTTCATTTTTGAGTTGCTTATTCCTCTGAATGTCTGAGCTGCCTGGGGTCACCCTGGATGTAGAACCGTGGGGTGTTGTCCTGAGCTTCAAGACCCATTGCCATTTCTGTACTTACACTAAAATTGGGCTGACCTCCTTCTGAAAAGAGTTGGGACTAGTAGGAAAGAGTTGCTGGTTTTTCAAGTTAGCTTAACCTCAAGCTTTGTGGTTAGTCAGCTTGGGAGCATCACAGTGTATTGAATATGTGTAGATGTTAAAGGCGCTGTAATAACACTCTGTTCTGCAAATAGTCATTTGTCATGGAGCTGAGTGTCTTACACCTCCTCCTTCCTTTTCTCACCCACTGTTTAAATCACCCAAGATGAGGAAGAATCTCAAAGAAGCTGAGAATAATAGGGTGGTGTAGCACGTATTTAGTGCTCATAAATAGCGTGCTGGGTTTGGAGCATGGGAGGAAAGGGCAAGAAAACTAACGCTGTCATGTTGCTCTGGAGGTGTGACATCTACATCTCCGTGACTTCAGCAGAGCTTCCTGGAGGAGGGAAAGCAGAGTTAATTCCTGTGCCTCATTCACTCCCCAGCCTTTCTCAAACTGCTGAGCATTATTGATGATTAATGTATATTGTTGCTGTGGCTCTTGCTGGACTGGAACTGCTAAATTACATTAACATGTTTGATTACCTATTCATGTGATTTTTCTGTGATCCTCATCAGCTCGTTATCCAACATTCATTGGTGAATATAACACCTCCCCCTTCCAGGAGAACACTGCTCTGGGTTACTGCTGATCTGAGCTAAAGGTGATATACTAAGTCATTTTCCATCCAGGATGCAGGTTGTTTCTTCTGATGTCTAGGTGAAAATTGATAGCTTATCTTCAAACCTGTTACATACCTTTGGCCGCATGTTGTGTGTGGTGGTGGCACTGAAAGGCTATGGGCTTTTCCCACGGCAGGGAGAAACAGTCTAGAAACTCATCTGGCTAATGAAATACCTTGTGTAGAAATTTTCCTTTGGTATCATACTGCTTGTGCTGACAGTTGGGCAATAGGAGCACGTAGCTGCTTGATTTTTATTTGTGTTTTTTCAGATAATGATAAATGGTAAATTGAAAACTTGGATGTGCTTTTGAAGCCAGTGGTGGGCTGGAGGCAGTTTGTTTGCTTAGTGATGCAGAGTTCAGAGACTGAAACGTACCTATCTTAGCTGAGGTTCAGCAGCCACATAGGAGAGAAAGTACAAAAAAATAACCTTTGGAGTCTTTGTCTATAGGCCAGAGGACAGGTACGGATATGCCTGTCCTTCCATGTCTTAATAATGGAATGTTTGGGAGCTGAATTGTCTAAGAGGGTCTAAATATCATAGTAACGTTCTGTTACTTTCAGTATGTCAGGCTGTTACAAGCAAATGAATTCTAGACAGGCAACTTATTAAAAAAAAAAAAAAAAGAAAAAAGGAAAGGTTGCCTTTAATCCTTTAATGTGGGTTTTGGGGATTGGTTTGGTTTGGTGTGTGCTGCTCTTCTGTTTGTATTTCACTGCTTTTGAACACTGAAATTATACAAACTGGTCTCTTTTTGTTTCTAATTGATGTTACCCTTTTTGTTAGCAGATATTGTTATTTAAATGTTCTTTGAAACTAAACAACAAAGCAAAAGGCGAAAAAGTCCACTTTCTTTTAATCAGGAGAATGCTGCTTCATGTATTGCTTAAAACCGGGATCCATTTCTACCTTTGTAAGTACAAGAATTTACAATTTGGACATGAAAGCTCTGTACCAATTAGTTTTAAGTGCACATTGATGATTTCTAGGGGAGTTGGGCTGTTAACATAGTGCGTGTTATCTGCGTGAAGTCTCTCCCGCTGACTCCAGCCAGGCTGTCTGGAAGCCCAGGGAGGTGGTTGGGGTTGGTGCTTTGGTTCCCTCCAGCTGGAGCCAAGGCTGGCGGTGGAGGCAAGTTCTGCTCCAGCAAGGTGTGGAGCTCTGGTTTAGCACAGCCTTCCCGAGCTCATGTTTGATTTAAACATGTGAACAGCCTCGCTGGCTTCAAAGCTCTTAATGAGGTTGTAGTGGCAGGGGCCCTGTCCCATGGGATTTTGGAGGAGGTCCTTCTTTCTGGCTGAGTAGGGCCGTGCAGCGCAGACACAGATGGCCTGGCCTTGCGCTCTCATGCTAATCTACGAGTGCAGAGACTTCACAGCTGCCCAGGAAACCACTGGGGAGTAACGGTGCAAAGTACCGAAATGGGCAATGCAGTATTTAGTCATTAGGTTTGCTAATCCAAGGCCTAAAATCAGCCTCATTTCAATCAATAGCAATCTGTTTGCACTGTCAGGAACTAATTTAAAAATCTGCTTTAAGTCCTGCTTAGGCACTTTATTCTGTTTTCTGCATCAAAGTAGAGGGGAAGGAGTGGGCATAGCACAGCAATGGCAGGAGGAGGAAAAATCCTTTGTAAATAAACACTGGATGTTTATTTCCCAAATGAAACCCTGCTATTGCAAAGAATTGTTTTTGCTAAATTTATCCAAGAATTCGTTGAGATTCTTGACATGGCTGCAGAGCCCACTCTGCAACAGAGGGGGAACTTCGCAGTGTCTCTAGTTTCTTAGTGTGTCTTTAAAGTGCTCTACAAACCTTAGACAATAAAGATTTGTGTTATAGATATAGCATGGGTGACTTCATCACGGGACTGCAGCCCCCTTTTGAGAGCTACAGCACAGCTTCCATACTCTGTAGCGTACTGTGCTTCAGGAGGAGTAGTGCAAAATAGTCCCATAAAACTACTGGGAACTGCAGCAGTAGAAGGCTTTTGTTTAAGTTGGAAAAATGTATTTTAAAACCCTCTGTAGTTCTTGTAGGGAAACCTAAACTGAGGAGACCATGGTTATTAGAATTGGAGGGGAATCCAACTGGTTTTAGACCAATGCTGAAGCATGAAACAGAAGCATGTGCTGGATTTTAATATTGTGCAAATACTCTGTTCTGAACAGAGTGACATAAAGTGTGTTTTGGCCCCTGAAAGTGTTGTACGTACGAGAACCGTTGCGTTTGTCTTTTTCACTGATGTGGTGAAATACTTACTCAGTTGTCTGGACCGGTGGGTTCCCCTTCTGTAGCTGGCCCTTACTTGCCAGGTGTAGGTGGAGCACCTACTCCATGTGCTCCACTTGTCCCTGCTCTTGTAGGACTTGTGTGACCCTCCCGGAGATGCTCAGCTGCCTGTGAGCACAGCTCCTTGGTGTGCCCCGGCCCGGGAGCACAGGGGGCACACTGGCTTGGAGGCAGGGCTTGCTCACCTGGACAGCACCTTACTGCCACGGGCTTCACTCCTGCTTGGGTGGGGACTGCTCGTGGGTGGCAGAGCAAGCAGAGGTTGGGTGGCCGTGGGGATGGGGATGCAGTGTCTTACCACATGCACTCTGCTCCCAGCTTTCTGTTTAGGAACCACAATGCTGTTATAATGGTATCAACCCTGCTGTGTTCAGACCTGGACCCTGAGGCTTTGCTTTCAGCACCGGTTTCTACCTTCTTTGTAGAATAAGCTTCTTTCCCTGCGTTTCCTCTTCTCCAAAATTCCCGTCTGTCCCCATTTGCCTCTCCCACTTAACAGCATTTGGGCAACAACAATGTGTTCAGGCCTCCAGATGGCTGCTGGCATTTCTAACATGTGTTAGAGCAGGTCTGGAGAGCACAGTGATTAGAGCACTGGATGCTACCAGTGCTTTCTCTGTGTTGGGACTTCTTGTGCTACCTCTAGTGGAGCTGAACAACAGTGTCTTCAGGGGCCTCGTGTCTCCATCTCAGTTCGCCATTGAGAAGAAGCGGTAGCTGCAGACCCAGTGAAGTGTGGCTGAACAGACCTTGGTAACTCGAGATGTGCACAGACATTTCATAAACGGAGCAATCTGGTGGAAGCCGCTCCAGAGCAGCTCTCGTCTCAACAGACCTCATCCCTAGCAAACAGGGAAGACTTGACCTGACATTTGTGGTGTTTTCAAAGTTAAAAAAGGTCAGAAAATTGAAGTGTTAGGAAGATACTTAAGTCACGCTGCTACAGTGCAGGAACGGTTACGTTGTATGTCTGTGAAGAATCAAACCAGTTATAAACTCGGTGGTTTAAAACTCCTGTGGGTCACCTTTAACTTCTCTGCCTGCAGTTAAATGACTGATAAGGACCCTAGGTCACTTTTGCTTAAATATAGAGTCAGACAAGATTGGAAAAAAGAGAAACAAGGCAAACTTCTCTTCTGGCTGATGTTCTTTAAGTAGCTGTGAATGAATCTCATTGCAATGGCTTCTCTTGAAAGGGAGAAATAAAAAGGAAATTTCATTGTGAATAACTTATGTGGCATCAGGCACTATAAAAAAGGTTGTTGGCGGTCATTGGTTACATTGCTATAAAAGAAGAGCTAAATGGTTTGTAATTTAGAGAAGGGGATTTAATTACATGAAGTAATTTACAGGGAGCTATAACCACTTGTATCTTAGTTGAATTTAATTGGTTGACACAATGCACAAAGTCTTCTTTCTTTTCCTTCTTCCCTCCACTCTTTTTTTTTGTTTGCTTCATTTGTGTATTTGCTTTGGGAGAAGAGCAGGCACCAAGATAGAGCACTTCTGTTGTATCTCGTGATTTTAGCAAATGAAAGAATGGAGAAAGACGGTACTGTTTGAATGGTGCTCTGTCTCGGGCTAGTCCTGGTAGTGTGAGCTGTTTGAAGAGGTTCAGAGCCTCGGCTGGAGGTTTTTCTTGTACATCTCTTCATGGCAGTGAGGTGGGGCACATTCTGGGTGTCCTGTGAGCTGTGTAGAGCTTGCTTTCCCAAATGTCGTGCAGATACCGCAGAAGAGGCTAGGATCTAGCAGCAGCTAGAGCAGCCCTGGCCTTTTAGCACATTGTTCTTGTGGCTTGGATAAGAAGTGTCTAAAGGGTTATTCCGTCTTGATTTAAGCACTAGCTGCCTACTATTTTAGCTGGCTTTGCACAAGAGTTTGGGATCTGTTACCTAATTGTAGCCCCCGTTCTTGGGCTTTCACCAAATGTCTGCAGTAAAATACAAAAGCCTCTGAATGGCGGGAGGTAAAGTATGGTTCCTTATGAGCATCCCTGTAATTTTTGAGATGAGCACAGGTATTTTCTTGTGCGTGTGAAACAAGGATAGTAGATACAGACAGACAATATTCTTCCTCTAGCATGCTTATCACTATAACAACTAAACCATCTGTGCAGCTCCAGTCTAAATCTGAGCTGATTTAAAACAAACATAAAACTGACATCCCAATGTCACTTGTGTTTGAGGCAGAATAAATATCTTTTTCATGAGATAATGTTACTTTCAACGTGCAGAACTTGGCCTTGCTTACTGCTGGCCATGGATCTCCATTTCAGCAAGAGCCTGCTGGGATCAGTGCACCAGGAGCTGTAGCAGAGTCGCTGTGGCAGTTGCCAGTCTTTGCCTGAAGTCATTTAATGGCACTGGTCCAGCTCACTTGGCTTTTCTCGTGGAAGCGTATCAAAGATGATGCTGTTTTCCACCTCGCAGTTGCTCTCGCCTCACAAGCTGCAGCCTCAGGCAGTGTTACCCACATCCCTCGACCTCTTTTCAGTGTGGATTCTTAAGGGAGCTAATTTTCATACTTCTGCCTGATGGATGGTTTACACGAGCTGTTGAGAATATGCACAGCTTGAGTAAGCACGTCTTTAGTTTGAAGACATCTCTTAGGTACAATAAGCACTTATTTTTTTCCCTTTAGTCCTTCAAGCAAGGTTACTAGTAGCTCTTCAGGTGAATGCCATTGCACTATTTATCTGGCAGAGTCAGTCCATGAAACCTGTGCTGTTTGCTCTAACATTTTGTCTAAAAGAAATGCAAGAATTAAATAAACCCAGCAGGGGTTTGTGATAGATCTAAAGCTCTTCTAAGCTTACTGGTTCAGATTCCTAAGGTGTAGTTGAGTACATATCTTTTAACTCAAGAGTTAAAATATATGTGGGGTTTTCCAGCTGTTAGCACTGTAAATTAATTCTAAAATTTTTCTGAAGTTGAGCCTTGAAATTATTATTTAATTTTTTAAAAAAATGTCTCCCGGCTTGACAAAATGCTAGCCAGGAGAATATTTTGAATGTTAAGTTTAGGAATTGCACATAAAAAACTCTTATTATCATTATATGCAAAAAGGTTGGTTGTTTTGGCTTTTTTTTTCTGGTAGCTTACTCTAGATTGTTTCTTTGCAGTTGGAGTTGTTGAGATTACAAAGCAAGGTATTATTTGGGTAGCGGCTGGATTCTGAAAGTTAGTGTCTAAAGTCAATTATGTAAATACGTGCAGGTTTTTTAATGTAAAACCAAACCTTTCCTCTTCACCCTTCCTTCCACATTCCACTTTCTTCTAGTCAAAAGCTTTGATTTCGGGACTAGGGAAAGGAGCACAGGCTCAATTCTTCCTTCAGCTGCAGATGCCATGTAAGTTAAAGTCGAAGACTAGTAATAGGTTTCATTTTGCACTCTCTAATGTTTCCTCTTACAGCCCTGCTTGACTCATTGACACTGAATAGTAAAAACAAGGAATAAAGCTTTTCCAGGGGAAACCTCATCCACTGGAATAATATTGCTAAAAGAATCCGAGGACGAGGTAATGGATCAAGTGGTGGATGCTGTCCAGGACAGCTAGAATAACAGTGCTGAGATGAATAGCCCGCTGATGCTGTAATATTGCAGCCTCCTGGAAGGTGGTGCTGGATGTCATGAAGTTGTCTTTCTGTTGGTTCTCAAAACTTTTGAGTGGCCGTAGGGCAATTTTTTTCATTTAACATGGCATATATTCGCTGTAGTGTCAGTAATAGGTATCTTTTTGGAGTTAATGTCTCAGTCCTTTAGGATCAGAGGTGGAGATAGTTCAGCTGGTCAGATAGGTCTGCTGTGGAGCACATCTGCAGCTGTAACGTGAAAAAAATCCATGTGCTTTCCACTTATTTTTCAGCTTCTGTGGAGCATTTTCAGTGTGTAAAGGTGTAAACAGGTGACACGAAGGAAGAGCGTCATATTCTGAGTGTGTTGCCTGGATTGAGTTTTTTTAACTTCTTCCTGATTTGTACATTTACTCCTTTTTCTTCCAGACGCAAACTGCCAAAACCAAGGCTATAAAAATAAAAAGTTATTCTTTGCTTACCACATAGGAAATAATCCCTACGGCAGAGAACAGAGATGAGATCCACAAAACCTGAGCCCCGTTCTGGGCAGCCGAGTTCGGTGTTTTCCCAGCAGGCGCCCGTGCTGGGCTGTGAGAGGGCTGGCGGGAGAGCCCTGGGCGCTGCCGGGGCCGTGGTGCTGGGATGGCTGCATGCCATTCTAGATTGCTTCCCCATTTTTGTCTCTTGCTTTCCTTGCGACTGGCTCATTTTGTTCATAAAGCAGCTTGTAATTGAGTGTTTGACAAAGGAGTGTTTACAAGCAGTGTTTCTTGTGCATAACTGCCTAGCTGAGGGGAATAACAATTTGGGTCTGAATTTCAGCCCTCCTTTGTCACTGTCGTATCATCGTCAGTGGCGATGCTGTCTCTGCTTAAAGAGAAAGATGGATTAAAATCATTTCAGGGTATGACACCAGAGTGGGAATACATGCCCTTTGAAGAAGCTTGTGACTGTTCCTTGGGGCCCATGCTTGTTCTTTGTTCGTGGCTCGATTTTGTACCACACCAAGGTGTGTGTTACTTACCGTGTGTGGTGACGTCTGGCTCTTTTAGAGGGGGAGTCTGCTAATTTAGGGAGTCTGCTAATTTTATTCTGGTCATGTGAAATGTAAAGTTTGGAGTTTTGCCAGGTTTTAAACCTTCTCTAGCTTTTGTATGGGATGAGGTGCTGTAGACTGTAACTGTCCTAATCTGGGAATATGGCTGGCGTTCAGTCTTCATGGGTTGAATCCTACAGTGCAGACGGATTATCAAAATAAGTCTCATTTAGCAATCGCTCAGAAAGAAAAGGGCTCCAGGATCAAGCTTTTTAGTTCAGGCAGCATGTGGGTGTTTCAGTTGTCCATGCCAAAACCCTTCTGCAAATTATGCCAACTGGGCAGGGTGTGGAGGGAACAGAAGCAATGAAGTTATGCATGAGTAAGGAACAGCTCAGGCTTTATTTAGACCCATTATAGGTCATTTGCAAAGGGTACTCTTTCTTTTTTTTTGAGGGGGGGGGTGTGTCTTTTAAAGGGGTTGCTCGTTCCATGTTTGCAGGAATTACCATGTTTAATCAGAAGTGATGGGAATCAGCGCCATAGCGAATAAGCAAAGACAATCCCAGGAATCGTCTACTAATAGCTGGAGGCACGCGGAGCTTCAGTCTGGCTCCAAGTGTGGGGCTGAATAGGGCAGTTCCCATTAGCATCAGTGCCAGTCTGTGGCTAAAAACCACACGTAGAGGTGAAAATAGATCACAACATATGAAACAGAAGTCATGCAACTGGGCATGAGTAAGAGTGGTATTCAGCTGTTTTGGTCAGTTGAGATTAACTCCTTCCCTGCTGCTTCAGTGCAAGCAGGGAGTGATTTCTGTAGCAAGTCTACTAGTATCAAATCTGCTCTTCTGGCTATAGACATTACTTAATGGTCAATACTGATCTGTTGAACAAAAAATAGATAAACAGTCACAGCTTTACTTTTTTTTTTTTAAATAGTTAATGCGATGGCTACGCTGCTAGGAGCATCTCTGA
This sequence comes from Eurystomus gularis, assembly GCA_013400335.1. Classification (NCBI taxonomy): domain Eukaryota; kingdom Metazoa; phylum Chordata; class Aves; order Coraciiformes; family Coraciidae; genus Eurystomus; species Eurystomus gularis. The sequence continues at coordinate 18,317 of VZZY01014298.1, read as the reverse complement.
ATTAGTGCTGTTGCTTGTCAGAGTGCTTTGACCGTAGCAATGGTCTGAATTGTTAAATCTTGTATAAAGGACACCAGTCAACACTTGCATCCAGAGTGTCTTTTATTTGTCCTCATGCAAAATAGCTTTGCAGGTGTTTTGCTGAGACATCTTCCCAGTTTCCTTAGCCTTGTTCTGAATCATCCTCATGCATTGTGTAGGTTGGTAAATAAAGTATGTTTTTATATGCCTGTACAAATGCTGGTCCATTGCTGTCCTTTGCAGCTAGATATTCCCTCCCTGTTTACCTAACTTGTCAAGAGCAGAGGGAGAAGAAGAATGTCTTTGTGACAGCTTTTTTTTTTTCTTACAGTGAAGCAAAGGAATAGAGGGATCTTTTATTTTTATTTTTTTTTTTCCCCCCAGACAGTCTACCCACAGCAACAGCACCAGGGACCTCTAGTAAATTGATCAAGGGATATATTTGACCTTAGGGCTGCTTGTTAGAGAACATTGTTATAGGCATGTTGTAATAGCAGATGTAATAAAGTCTACATTGTCCCAGAGAAAAAAAGTATGTTTTGTGTTTTGTGTGTGTGTGTGTTTGTGTTATTTAGTAGGAACTGAATTGTCTGGCAACCCTGGGTCACCTCAAATAGGCATAAGCCTAAGGCAAAGCCAAAGGCAGGTGAGTTACAGAGCAAGTTGTGTGAGAACTTGACAAATAACTGGTTGTTATTGTTTATTGAAACTGAGAGCACAGGGAAAAATTTGGTTTATGAAAAATTATTTCAATTGCAAAATGAAAAAGGAGGTGTGAGTTTTGTCAAGAAATTAGCAGTGATGTTGACTCTGGAGGCTTGCACTTGGGTGTCTCTGCCCATAACTGGAAGAGGAGCATTCATGCATGCTGGGCTTTTGGTCCTGAAGAGTTTGGGACAGCTGCTGTTGGACGCTCCTCAGAACCATCCTGTTGATGAGGGCTGGATTAGGAGGGTGCAGAAGTAGGAGCTCTTACAGACTTGTGAAGTCTTTCAGTAAGAGCCAGATTTGTTTTAAAAAGGAGAGTAAGCTCTCCGCTACTCAAGTCTTGCAAACAGAAATTTTTTTTAAAAGATGCTCTTACAAGAAATTACCACCACAAGGATTCAATTAGTTGATAGCCTAAATCCTAGTGACTTATTGATACGATGTGCTCCTCACTCACTTAAGCAATTACAGGAATTCCACTTACCAGTTTACTCATATTTCTATTTTTGTATTCTGATGCCTCTTACTATAATAAATGTTTCTTCAATTTTGATAGACCCAGGCAAATAAAATGTGCAAGCTGTTGCAAGATGGATGTTGTGCTCCATTAAAGGGATTCAAAATGGGATTTCTGATCATTTCAGAGGCTTCCTTCTGTGGCATCATGTGGTTATTTTCCTGATGGTTGCTATTTATTTATTTTGGCAGAATGTCTTTAACTGAAATTGGTAATGACAGGAATTTCTACTGCTTTGGCTGTGTTCATTTGCAGCATGTAGGAAACAGGGACTTTTTTGCAGTATTCAGCACCATGTGACTTACATTGATCAGGTATATCCTGCTGTTCAAAGCCCTGTTGAGATCTACTGGAATTGCTTAAGGTGTATCTGCTAAAACCACTTGGTCTGGGAGGCCTTTTTAGTCATTTTATGCAACAAAGGCTGTTAATACAACTACACAAATGAGCCCGTAGTTAATTCCTTGTTAAGTATTGATGTACTTGTTGACTTGAAGCTTGTTCTGACAGAATTTGGATTGAATCAGTAAAAGTCAATCTTTCCCTTCTACCTGTCAAAAAAAGAGCTGTTTTTAATGCTGAACCAAATATGTTAAAATAAAGATTAAACAAGTGATATGATCTTTTCACTATCAGATACTGGCTTTCACCTGGTAGTCACTCCATAAGGAATTAACTTCTATGTGATATTTTTGTTTCTAAATTGAAAAGGAATTTTGATCTCTAATACAATGATAGTTAGTATCTCAGTTGGGTTTTTTCCTGTTTCTAGATACTGCAGACACATAATTTTAAAACCTTTTTCCTCCTCCTCCTCCAAAAAATAACTCTGTCTGGGAGAGGAGGAGAGGCTGTATTCTTGCCAATAGTGCTAACTGGTGGAGTCCTTGAGGGTAAAGGATTTATGCTACTAAATTCTGCCACTAGATTGTTGAGCTACGAGGTAAATTACTTAACTGTCCTTTGTCTGGTTGCTTATCGGTAACATGGAGATAATAATTTTTACTTCCTTTTTAAAATGCTTACAATATACAGAAGAAAAGTAGTAGGGCACATGATGATAATTTTATTACTATATAGGAAAATACAAGGCTGTGTTTTCAACCCGAAGAAGGAAGGGAGGAGGTCATTGCTGTGGGAGTCTCAGTCTTGCTAGCAAGATTTAAGGGACTGGTCTTAAGTTGTGGAACATAATACAGAGATTTGGAAAGAGCATTGCCAGATCAGCTCAGAGCTCTGACCCAAAGCACAACAAACTGATTCAGTTGGAGAACATTAGAGAAATCACTTTATCCAGGCTAGTATTTCTGCATCATGCCGTGTGAATGTGCCACATCAGGTGCCCAGGATGGATGCCAGCTTCAGTTTCCAAGAGCTTGCTTAGAGGTGCTGAGCACTCTTCAATAATTTGAGGAACTTTGCAGAAAGCTCTAGCAATTGCTGAGGATGATCTAATGCTGGTATTAATCATCATCTCATGATTGAGAACTAGGTGTGAATACTGAGGGTGTTTCCACAGTACAAACCCAGGGAAGGACCTTGATAGCAAACTCGCTGGGCCAGTTTTCTAGCCTAAGCATTTTCTTTTTCTTAATTATAAACCCTCCAAAGGTCTTCTAGGGTGAAGAGCTGGTTAGAAATACTGAGTGTATAATTTTGTGGTTTTCTGTCTTTAGTAACTGGCTTCTCGGGAAGCTTTAGGAAGGAATAGATCCATTTATGTATTCTTGAGAAATGGCTCAGGTATCTGTTACTCTGAAACAGCCCCACTTGATTATGCAGCTTAGAGCATGGGATGTACATAAAGCTGATTGCAATGGGCTCAAAAGGGCTTTCAAAGCCCCGGCTTGGAAGAAAAAACATTTTCTACAGGTCACTCTTCGTTCATCCCTTTTATTCTTCCCAGCAGTGGGATTTGTTTACGTACTGCCCTTAGCTCAGAGACCCAGACCTTCACCTCCAGTGTGGTGTTCTGATCTTCCCTGGAATGCCTGCCTGGGAGACCTTTGCTTTCCCTCACTGACCTCGGGTGGGAAGAGGCAAAAGGAGTTGTTAAGGTCCAGCGAGGTGTGAGGGTGGTAGATCTGTGCTTCAGGGAGTTTGGCATCCAAAAGATTTTCCGTAAGAGAAGACGGGAGGGGAATAGCAGCTGCCAGTGGGTTGTGTTGGCACCTCCAGTGTTGGCAGGTTACATTCTGCTTTCTGAAACTTAACTGGAGAATATTCCGAATTCCTAAAATTCTGCCTGCCCAGCAAAATCAGGGGGGAGCGTTGCATTACTTGCCATGTGAATGATTGCTTAATTTAGTAACAAGTTATGAATATTCAGTGGCATAGGCTTCAGCAGAGAGGAGGAACAGGAATGTAAGCCCACAGGGATCCGAGCTTGTTAACCTCTGCTGCCTTGGGCTCTACGACGCTGTCTGTGCGCTACCTGGAAGGAAAGCGGTGCAGGTGCAGTCATCCACGCCACAACCGAACCTTCAGTTCGCTTTATAGATGTTCCCTTGGAGCTGCTCATGTGGAAGTGGGACAGTTGGGCTTTGTGTGAATGCGAATGCATGTGCATGTCTGTCAAGTTTACTCTTGCAGCTTAACCATAATTCATTACATAAAGCCTGTTTGTCACACAGGACTTTAAATATCCACAGGCCAGTCTCTTGTAATAATGCCAATGTGGATCGCAAATACAGGGAGCTGGGGCTGCTGTTTGCCCAAGATCTGAGCACAGAGGGCCAATGTGGCTTGTGGGAATCTTGCTTCTATCCCAGTGCTGTAGCTGCCTTGATTGAAGCACCAGGAGGTCAAGTGACTTGTCAAAGGTTGCTCAGTGAGGGAGCAGCTCCGCTGACATTTGATACCGGGAGCCTTCTGTTTCCCAGTCTGCTGCTGATTTACACTTTCATCCTCCAGTACACAAAACTGCAGCTCGAATTAAGCTGTGACACATCTTCACATCAGTGTAAAATTATTTCAAGTTAGTCCTTGCAAAGGGGATGTCATTCCTTCCGAAAAAACTGTGTAGGTTTAATCCATTCCCACCTGGTTCGTATGCTAGTTCAGCACCACCGACTAATAAATTACAATTATTGAGGTATCAATTCATCATGTCTCAGCAATGGTGTTGCCTGTTCCACTGCATTGACTGAAGCCCTTTGCTAGCTGGCTAATGTACTGCGGTTTTACTCTTTCTTGTCCCATAATGATGGGATCCCTTGTACCAATTTGAATCCTATTAGATTGCAATTAATTTCTCCCTGCTCCAAACTGAGGCTGAGTCAAGTGCTGTTCAGTGTTGAGCTTACCACACAGATATATCAAAAGGGTGAAGTGCTAAGAAAGAACTCAGCCTGAGCAATTTTTTAATCCGTGCCTCATGTTCCCCATCTCCCCTGATTGCAGTAATTAGCAAACCAAATTCACTGCTTTGGGAGCACCAATGTGAGCAAGTGAGGAGAAGAAGAGTGGAATTGGATGCTTTGAGAATGAATATCAGTAAAGGGGAATGATTGCAGAAAGTCGGATTTGTAGAGGAGGGATATCTGCCTTTAGATATAAAAGGATATTATTTGCACCGCAGTGGGACGTTCTACTGTGTGACTCTGAACCGGCTTTGTTTGATGGTGAATAATTTAATGCATGGAAAGCCCTGCTACAGGATTTGTGGAGGAGTCTGTTCAAGCTTTGCTTCAGTGTTCTTGGTATGAGAGCTCCTGGGCAAGGTTAGTGCTTTGTTGGGATGATCCTTTCTCCTTTGCAGGCGTAGTCTGATGGGCAGAGTCATCGTTAGAGTGGGTGCGTTGTGATCTCCTCTCCAAGGGGCAAGTACTCAGGGCCTTGGGAGGTAGTGGGAAATCTGCAGATGCTCCTCCTAAGCTCTAACGGTATAAACATCCTGCGGATGCACAGTGCGGTCACCTGGAGTCTAGTAAAAAGGAAAGTTGCTCCACTGAGGAAAACTGAAAAAAACCCCAGCTTAGGGCAAGAGCTCGCAGCTGCCCTTCGTGCTTGTCAGTGCAGTGCTTGAGCTGCACTTTCAATACTTCAATGTCAACGTCCAACCATAGAACAACAGTTTTGTTTTATGATTTAAGTTTAGATTTCAGAGGAGGAGGAACTTGACTGCACCGCCACAATGCGGTTTCAGCTGGATAAATTGATCCTCGGAGGCAAACTAGATTAATACTAGAAGGAGACAGATTTAGAATTTGCCCTTCTCTGTGGTTTCTATAAACTGAAGAATACTTCTGAGCTCTTTGTTGCTCTAGCAATTTTCTCTCTGTTGGATGATGACCCTTTCAATAAGTGGTCATCCACATTGAATTTTTCTGACTCAGAGCTTAGAAAACAGGGGTTTTTATTGACTATAGAATTCCCATACTGTAGCTTGACCTCGCTGTCGGCTTTCTTTGGAGACTATACAGAGATTTCAGCTAATGCCAAAAGAAGCCATTCACCTTTTAAGCTTGCTTTTCCCTGGCTCATAATCTACATCTGAGTGAAATATAAAGTATTGCTTATCTCTTATCTGCAAAGCTTCAGTAAGCTGTGGGCTACGCGTGCGCTGCCGACGGCTGTGCCCGGCTCTGCAGGCACTCGGGAGCTGCCGCGACGCTTCCCTGAGACAGGCGGGGTTGGGGTGGGCAGTTTTTAAGACAAAGTGGGCATATTGCTTTACTTTTTTTTTTTTTTCACCTACCCTACTTTCTTTTTAAGTCTAGCCTGTAGGGATCTATTTCTTGCAGTAGGTAGTACAAGAGATTTAATCAGATTTGCTTGTTGTTATACGTTTGGATGCTTGTTCACATGTATGAGTAAAAAAAAGAAAATCAGTTACAGTCTTTCCGCTCCTACAGATTTCTGAAGTGGCTGAGACTGTTTCAAACTGAAGGTGATGCTAGCTGTCTATACATGCCAGACACACGCATTTAGAAGTTGTATTTTGTATTAGCGAGAAGCAAGTCTATGTTTGCAGGCTGTTCAGCCGTGTGTTTTGTTTGCTTGCCCTTACATATTGCTTCTCATGAGCTGTGCTTGAGTATTAAAATGGGTTCAAGCCACTAACACCGGTACATGGTGGCTCTTGAGAGCCAAGCAGCGACATGCTTTCAGACTCTGTTTTGAAATAGCACTCTCCTTAAGGAGAGAAGCCCGTGTTAGTTTTACTTGCAGAATATTCTGTATTTGCATGTATGCTTAGAAAAGTTACTGTTTTTCATTAGCTTATGCTTGCTGTCACATATTACATTATGAGCCTCCTTGGTGCAGTAAAAACTTCAGAAAAGAGAATGTATAGAAACTCAGTGTAAATCCAGACAAGGAAAAAACCTGCGTTACATATTATTTACAATTTGTATTTGAAATCTCACTTTTTATTTGTTCCAATTTTTTGTTGGGCTTTCATTGAGAATTTACAGCTCTCTGGGGCTGTTAGCACAGAAAAGGTATTTGGGGTTGTGTATAAATGAAAAGGAATGAAGAAGAGGGGGAGAAAATCCTGACTGATGCAAAGAAATTAAGAAAGCTTCTGCTGAACTGCAATTCTAGCATTTAGTTTGCCAAGTTGAAATGATTTTATCTCTAATTTTGAAGCAGGTGCTTTGAGCGCCATGTGCTGATTTTCTCCTTAATCAATTAAAGTAATTTTCTTCTACTGCATAGATTTACTGGGTCTTACTACTGTAAGTGGCTAAAATAATACCTCTAAACAAGGCTTCCTGAAATGACTGAAAGTGGATGTTTGTGTATAGTTGTGGTTTTGGGGTCTTTCCACTGGAAAGAAATGTCTCACCTTAATTTAAACCACATAAAAATCCCCTTTAGGTGCTAACAAGGAAGAAGAGCGGTTTCTTGGTTACACTGCTCTAGCAGGGTACGAAAGGCACATGGGTCATCTGTAGATCCACATATGACCTTTGGCAGGTTATTTAAGGTACTTTGTTCCTTACTATTTCATGTCTAAAAACAGGCATCATATCTTCTTATTACACACAGAAGTTGCAAGCTGACATTTTGTGACCATTAGGTACTCTGATGAGAGGCTCGGAGGGCGTGTAATGGAAACCATTCTAACTTTTCGTGTGCTGGTAGCAGGAATTTGACTTTTAAAGAACAGACACTAACATGAAGTATTACATCTACATCTCAGATTAAAAAAAGAGTAAATGTTCTTGATGAGGGGTCAAGGGTATGAATGGCAGTCTCTGGACCCTGTCAAGATGTTATAAAATTAAGCTTGAAAAAGCGAAGGTTTTGAGAGCATTTTGCTAGAAATATTTGTGTGAGGCTTTCACTCTGGGCTTCTGCTTTGGATTACTGAGTGCTGGAGTGGTGCTGGCTAGCAAAGAAGAGGTGGTGACTTTACAACCGTGTACATGGGCTGAATGCAGCCTGCAAGAAACGTAGAGATTTTTGTCTGTGCTTGAAAGATCTCTGAATGATGGATCCCCTGATTTACTCTCTTAAAAAAATAATTTTTTAAAAAAGCAGGGGAGTTTAGGTCCATGAGACTAATGTGCGCTGAACTCAGCCCTCTTCAGCAAGCGGTGCTTCTTGGGAAGTGCAGCACAGCACAGATAAACACATGGAGACAAAGCTCTGGGGAAGCAGTGCATGGCCAGGTCTCCATTCCGGTACTGGGCTGTGAATGATACATTTCCCCACCTTGCCTCGTTATCTGCCGCCACCTCCTCCAACTGAGAATTACTTTGCCTTTTAGCTGCCTTGGTGACTTCAGTGAGTATTCAAGTCTGACTCCGTGAGCCAGCTTGCAGTCAGAGGAGTTATTTTTGCAGCTCCCATTGCTGCAGGATCTGGCCTGCGTTCCCCTCTTTGCAGCTATGCCTCCCCATGCTTTGCCCGGGTCGTGAAACTCAGAACGTTTCCTGACGTGCACTTGACGGTTTCTGCCTGTATCCCTGTGGCTGGACAGTGTGCGGCAGCTTCGTGCGTTGATTGCTGACCCTTTGAAATGTTCGGCTCCTCCAATTGCTTCAATTTTTTATAAATATTAAATCTCTGCATAAATGATCTTGTACAACTTGTACAAAGCATAAAAGAGGAGAGGTTAAATTGAAAATGAGGTACGTTGGACTTCAGAGCACAAAGATAAATACGTATTTAAATTGAAGTTTAAATGAACAGTTCCTGTGGATATGTACGAGTGGGTTCAGAGGGTAAATTTTTTTTTTAACTGTCATGTATTCCATTCTAGCTGTGCAGATCTAATTAGTGCTAGCAGCACCGAAAGGACCATGGCTCTATCAGTTGTGTAGGCAAACTGTGGAAGGCAGAAGGAAACTAGCTTCAATGTTGTTCTGGGTTTTTTTTCCCATTTGTCATTAAGCTTCATTCATCAAACTCCTGTCAACTAGCTGATGTTTCTGTTGGTGGTCTGGCCAGGGAGACTGTTCTGTACATTGCATAAAACCAGGACATCAGTGTGAAGGGTGGGCTCTCCAAATACACTGCAACATAGTAAAACTTGAGGTTTGGTTTTTTTTTTCTTTTCTTTATGACTTCTCCTGAGCTATTAGTGCTTTGCATAAGTGGTGCATGAAGAAAGTAAGTGATAGCCAAACTTGTTTTGTCTTTGCGGGTTTTTTTGCTAATGCATCTTCAGAGGATGTGACCATCTCCTTTTGTTCCTCTGCAACTTGACGTGTCCAGTTTGGTTTCTTACAGAAGTGACAGACTTTGCATAGATCCATTTATGCTGTTCTAAGGGACCCTGTTTGGAAAACACATCTTCCAGAAAGGAAATTTTTTGAGAATACGGCTGGGTACCTTCTACGGTAACACACACCTTGTGAATATCCCCAAAGGGCAGAGGTATTTTCAGGTCAAAGATAGCTTAAGGAATTAAAAAAAAAAAAAAAAAATCAGACCATTTTACCATTTAAGATAAGTTTTATAATTTTACCGTTTTATTATTTAAGAATCAATTGATTATGATTGCTGCGTTATTCTAATGTCAATCACAACCGTGTGCAAGTCAGTACAATTGTGTAGCTATAACAAAAATGGGAATTAGGCCCATGACTTTTGAGAATTCCAGTATCATTGTTTTGTAAGTAGTCATAAACTGTCTTAAAAGTGTAAACCAATGAATGATTGAGATTTTGATATAGAGCTAAGGAACAGAAGTCCTGCGTGCTGGTTGTTCAGAGTTACCCAACCTGACATTCAGAATCATAATATTGCCCTGAAAATAGATAATACCTGAACACAAAATTTTTACATCTTCGTAGTTGCCCTTTAAGTAACTTATTTTCAACTCCTGCAGTTATAAGGGCTGCTAGAAATGCTTTATTAAAGAAAAAAAACTGAGATTTTTCCAAATCACATGACTCCAGGGGGTTGAATTTGGGAAAAATCTACTCAATATCAGAAGACTGCCAACTCTCTTGAGTTAATGAGTGTGTTCTCCCATCACAATGGTTGTGCTTCACTTTGCATTATAATGTTGTCTAACAGCAAGTGGCACTTCTGATTCTTTTGTAATTTCCAAGCAAAATGCTGTTTGCAAAATAAACATGCTGAGAGTTTCCTAAAGCTAATGTCATCAGCAGAAGTGAACTGCGTAGTTAGGTCAGTGCTTTGGTGGAACAGAGATGGGAAGGTTCTTTTAATAGTTGCCGCACAGATGTGAGCCCCAAATTGTTTTCTTCCTTCCTCAAGCTTGAGCAGACTGCAGCTGTGCTATGTCAATTTATTGCTGTGCGGTGGAGAATGAAGCAAAACCTCTTCCTACTTTGCTGCTTGTCAACGCAGTTGACAGTAAGACAAAGCAGAATTGCTGCGCTGCTGTTGCTGTTGCACTTCTCTGGTGGAATGGCCTGAGGACTGCTACCACACCACATGGCTTGAGCACCGGCTCAGGACTGATCTTGTAAATGGAACTGAGCGTTTCTCCTTTGTATCAGCCCTCTTTAGGGAAGGGAGGGAGGAAAAAAAGAAAGGGTTACTTAACATTATTGCTGCGGACTAATATATTACATAATTAGGATATTACTATAATACAAATATAAATTATACAATATAGTAAATGGGAGGGTAGTGATGCAGTGACCTGACATTTCTTCTCTACGTCTTTTAAAGCTAGACCAATTCAGGCCAGAAATTCATGTAGTTGTAGCAGTAAAGACTATATAGCAATGAACCAACTTAATTTGGATGTGATCACAGTTTTCTCTGGCCAAGATTGAGCCTCTTGTTCAGAGAAATTTAGGGGAAAGTGTCATTAATGAGCACGCTTGTTTTCGCCTCTTCACACATGCTGCGAGGTTTGTCTGCCTTGTGTTCATGAAATACTTCCCTGCATTAGATGAAAAGCTCGAACCTTGAGTGCAGCACACACAATTGTTGGTAATAATCAACTAGCTACAAAATTTACCTTTTGTCATTGATTTCTTAGTCTTCTGCAGAAAACTTCAGAATTATCGCAGTGTTGCGAGTGGGAAGACTGAAGGCAGGCTCAGGATGAGTGCTGGATTAGTTGGGGGTATCCAGCAAGCAAACAGGAGCGTTAGAACTAGAGTCCAGGTCCCCTATGTCCTGTTACTCTGACGGAGTGCATTTCCTCACTGTTACTGAGCCTGCATTACAAGTGGAGATAGCTTTCAAGAGGGGAAACCACAGGAGAGCAGTCAGCCATACAGTGGTATTCGAGTTTGTTCCTACACATGGGCGATAACTGCTGGTAGTTAGATAGCACTGTAGGAAAACTGCGGGTAAACGTTGATTCATGTTTTTAAGGGTATCCGCTGTGTGAGCGGGGGAGGTACTGAAGTTGTCTCTGTGCATGTGTGTAGGAGGGATATTAAAGATCCAACTTGTCAGGGTGTAAATTCATACCAGAATGAAGAAAACAAAACACTCAAAGTGGAGACTCGCTTCATGGTTAAATTCCCATGGTGCATTGGTGAGACGGCGAAGATGATGCAAACCCAATACTGGCGTTGTGTGATGCAGAGGAACTAGAAAGGAAACCACAAAACCCCTGCTGTCAGTGCAAATGAGAGCAGTAGTGGCAGCAAAGATTCATGTGTTTTGAGAAAGCTTCAGTTATAGGCAGTGTAGAGGGAGTCTAGTCTGCAGGTCAGGATGCTGGACCTGGTGGGCTGTTGGTAAAACTGATATAAAATACAATAATGAGCTGTCTTAAAAATTTGCATGTAATCTGCTGAACTTCCTTGGAACAGAAGTTGTAGCAAGAAAAGGGAACTAGGATAAAAAACTAGTTAGCAGCTGTCAGTAAAGCCTGGCAGGTAGGTGCTTTTATTTTAGACATTGTTGTTCTCGTAGGGCACATGCCCGTGCACATCACCAGCACATCCCACTTGGGAAGAGCAGATGGCCCAGGCACTCCTGTATGCAGTGTCTGCCACTGGCACGCAACTGCTCCATGATATCTTTTGGTGACTTAACTAAATATTTATGGCATGAACCACAAGCCATCCAAGCCAGCCAGACCCCGTCTGGAAGAGCTGAAAATACGACAGCATGAGTAAGTACTATTTGAGAGTATCAAAGAGCTATAATAATGTGGATAGCATTACATTAGAAAACCAAGGTGGGAGGATTACATGAAAGCAAAACACACAGACAGGCCCCAAGGGGAGACCATCCACCACAAAGGATAATTTCCTACGGGATTCAGACCCAAGAGCACATTCCTCTGAGGCTGCTTTAAAGCATCCAGGCAAGACATCTAAAGAGAGAGAAAAAATCATAATGTCTTTTTTAAACAACGGTGTGTGGCTGGAGCAGATGCAGCGATGCCTGGTCTACAGCTCTGTCCTTTCGTCTGGACTCCTACATGTTTTCTTCCCTGTGATCTCCTCCTCAGCCTTAGAAGGATGGTGGTGGATTTTTTTAAAATTATTTTTCCTTCAGGGAGAGAAGAGGGGAAACATCTTTCATCTGTGTTTTGGTTTTGCTTTTGCTATGTAGGCAGCACTGCAGTCAGATCCAGGGCGTTCCCTGGGAGTTGCTCTGACTTTGCAGGACAGCATCATGGTGTCACCACGGCTTTTGCCGCAAAAATAGAAGACTTTTCAAAGTGCGTTCAGCACTTAATCCTGGGGGTTGACAGACTGAAATTCAATAATTAGTATTTTTTTATATTACCCCCCCCAAGTTAGCTGTCTCGAATAGAGACTGTTTAAGAGCCCTTTCCCCTAGGCGTCCTTTGGAGTAAGCGCATCCCACAAGAACTTGTATATGTGCCTGTACATGTAGCGCCTGTACACGTTAACACAGAGGGTAATACACAGTCTTGGGCATGGCAGGTTTCGACTCTTTGCAAAGCTGTTTTGTTGCTTTGCCCTTTAGCATTTGTGTGAAGGGCCAGGAGGAGAATGCTCGCTGAATTTCCTCCATTTTTTCCCCCTTTAGTCCATAATGGAAACACAGCAAGACTGTGGAGTTCAGAGGTGCTGCTGTTACAGACAGTGCCCTGGCAGGAGGGTTGGAGTGTGTGTGGCACAGGTTTCTCACATGTCAGCAGAAGACAGCGGGATCTGCGTGCGTGGGTTTCTGTGCAGAGAGAAGCTGTAGCGCAGCTTTGTCACTTCAGCTTCAGGCCTCTGGGAACAGAGAGACTTTTATTACGGGGAATGTGCTGGGGAAGGAGCAACAGCATTTAAAAAAAAGTCCAGTCTCTCTGTGTGACAGTAAAATATTCAGAGAAATATGTGCTCTTTATGCAGTAGGCATCCTGAAACAAGGCACTGGCACCTCTATAATACAGAAACTGAAGCAAGATGTTTGGAAAAGACAGATAGACAGCTGGTTTGTGCCCAACTTGTGGTTGTACGTAATCCATCACTGCCAGGCCTGAAAACAAGCAGGAGCTCACAGGCACTGACTTCCTGGCACTCTGTCTATTCAGCAAAAGCTCAGTGGTGGCATGAAGCTTTTCAGGGCTGTGGAGAGATGCAAAACAATCCCTTCATTCTCCCTTCGCTGAGGAAGCCACTGGTAGGTGGAAGCAGCTGAAGTCTCTGCTGCAATCCTGCGAGAGCCGGGACTTGGATGTATTTCTCTGTGTGATAAATCAGCACCAGCGCCCTGGCCGGCTGGTGGGATAAACAAGGTTTTACAGGAAAAGGCAAATGAAGCAGGAGGATTGCACTTGGGCCAGGAGGTTGTGTTAAAAAGTTTGTTCAAAACTTTCACCATAATTGCACAAAACTTGTTAGCTTTTTTTTGTCGTGACTATTATTCTAGAAGCCTGTAACGTGGTAAGAATTCCTTCTGGCCACAACGCCAATATTGATAGTTCCTGCTGCACCCGCAGTGGTGATGGCAGAGCAGTTCATGGGACCACGCAGTCAAGAGTCGTGTCTATGTTAAAATATCCATCCTTTCGCCATGAGTCTTGGGACCAGTTTGCTTCTTGTTACCTCGTTCATCCGAATTGCAGAGCTCAGGCATGGCCACCCAGCTTTTTTGTAGCTTATATGAAGGTCTTAGCTTAGATATTCATAGTCATGGGGGGGTTGTGTGAACTGAGGTTGGTGGCTGTGAGGATTTTCTGGGTGGCTTTTGTTTTTATAAGGCCCGTAATACAGCCTGTGGTGCTGTGCAGTTCCGAGCGTGCTGAAGGCAGTAGGAAGGTGCCTGTGGACTATGGAGGGTCTGGAATCCAGCCAAACAATTTTATTGTAGTTTTCATGTACTTTTCTTAAAATCATTGCTACTGAATATATGTTCAGGCCTGCTAGTAATTAACAGCCAACAGGGAAATATCCCAATATTGTTAATGATTTACAAGCTGGTGCCAATGTGGGGAAGCAACTCAGTGCTGGGCTTTGCACAGAACAGGATCGGTTTGTGCTGCAGTCTTCAAGTATCTGTTATCGACAGTTACAGCTTTTGTAAAACAATAGCAAAGATATTACGAAATCATGGAGTTAAATACACTATTACAAACCCTAAAGGCAAAGTATAGAACCATAGAAAGGGCGTAATTCCACATTTTTTCACTTTTGAGTCCAAACTTCAACTTTTAACGCTGTACTTGTGCTGCCTCACACAGTTCCTTTCGCTGCCTTGCATAGGCTGCATAATCTGCCCCTTCCCTAACAATAGATGAATAAAATACTTGAGGAATTATTGTTTAAACTGGCTTAGTTCTGTTGATTTCAGTCTAAATTGACGTATTTGGGGTTCGCTCTTTGCTGTTTCAAAAGCAACAGTCTCTGTGATTTGAGGCTTGGTTTTCTTCCCGTAACACTTCTCCCCAACGTACTGTTTACACAAACATTGCACCATCCCTGTGATGCTCAATGGCTTTCTAGCATTTTGTTTAAGCATGTCTATGACAGCTTCCCCTGGTTTGGAAAGATGGTTGGGAGTAGCACACGTTCCAGTAAAACTTGACACAAACAAGTGATTCTGCAAGTCCTACTCAAAAAAACATAGTAAAAAATACAAAGCCTACGATACAGTGTCTTTTCCTTTGGCAGTAATTGTTCGGCTCTTTGTATTATCTTACACAACATGACCACACCACCCGCTGCTCTGACTTTTGAAAAAACAAAACTGTTCATCCATGAGCCAAGAGGAAGCAGAGTGATTCTAAATTATATAACTCATAGAGGAAATAACTTGTTCAGTTGGGCTACTTACGACTGAACAAGCTTCTCTTCATCTCCAGCGTGACATTGATCAACTTCTGCAAAATTTCTATTACTCAGTTATCCTCAGAGCTGTTGGCAGAAGCTAAAATGCCAGATGCGGATGCTGATGGGCCCAGGTGCATACTGGTGGACTGTGTTGGGTTGTTAGTCTCCGGGATCATGCCCTGGTAGGCACAGGCATAGGATTTCATGGCAGGAAACGTGGGGACAGGACTCCTGGCATCTTTACTGCCCTAAAATAGGCTGTCTGGCATTCAGTCAGCTGCATGATGCAGCCAGTCTGAAAACCACATCTCAGCTGTGTGCAAACAAAGCAGAATTATTACCAAACTACAGTCCTTGGTCTTCCCAGTGTTTTAACTTAGGACAGATGTGTGCATTACTTGATTAAGACATCCTTTTATTATTATTATTATTGCTTTTTATTTTAGCAGTTGAAAACATCTCCTTTCCCAGGGCTTTTGCCGGAAAATTCTCCCACACAGGCTGTCTTACCACACCTCCTCCCTCATTCTCACTTTGCATCCACTGTGAAACAGCAGTTGCCCAAGGGGGAATTCACCTTAATGGTTGCTAAGTCGTTTATTTTGCTGGGTCCCTAACACCCTGCAATTTCTCTGCAGACACCTGAAGGGTTTAATTTGTGATATGTCTCTGGTGGGCTGTGTCCTGCCTTTATAGGGGACGGAGCATATAATCTAATAGGTGGTTTCTTTGCATTCCTCTCAAAGTGTGATAGTCATGTTTCTGCTGGAACAGCTTTTCAGTTTTTGAGGATAATGAATGTTAACAAATCACTGGAAGCGAAAATAAAAATAGAGAAGGAAAGTAGGTGAGATACCACTGCGAGCCTGGCTTGTGCTTTGTGGATCTTTTTTTTAATAGCAAAAAAAAAAAAAGGTGACATCGGCTCTGCTGCAGGCATGAATTAAAGATGAGAACTTAAAACTTGTTGGAGGGGAGAAGGAGGAAGGAAAGTGGAGCTAAAGCAACGATGTCTTTATTTTTAAGCAGACAGCACCACCTCTGCTTCAGCTCTTTGAGAAGGCCATGGAGAATAACAAAAAGCAGCATCCGAAGCGGTCTGTGAATCACAAGTGCCCTCTGCTGGGAAAATCCTGCATGGAGGAGCGTTTCCAGACAGCATTTCCAGTTGATACCAAAAGCTTATTACCCTCTTTTGCTGGGGAAAAGGCTGGATGTGATCCAGGATGCTCTCAGCAGTTCCCTTTGCCATTACATGCCCAGTAGGGATTGCAGTCTGAACATGTCCCTGGGTATTGGTGGAGCCTGTGATTTCATTAGGGTTTGACATCACGTGTGCGCGGTTGCTCAGTCACTGGTCTGTTCGTTATGAACAGAAAACATGAATTTGCATTTGCAGCATTGCCACGTGAAAGGTAAGAATCCGGGTGCGAACACTGTGCAGATAACATCACTCTTGGCAAAGAAACAAGTGATAAAAAGGAGATGGAGCTAGGAAGGAGCCTTCAGTAGCCCTAATTTAACTCTTGTTTGTTTTATGTGAGCAGCACTGATTAAAGACACAGTGTCAGTGCCAAGTTATGCTCCAGCGAGCCCTCATTCTTCCAAGGCTTCAGACTTTGGACACAGGCATTGCTCAAGTTTGAACCCGCAGGCGATTTGGTTGCCACAGCAGGAATATTCATGTGATCTCTGCCAGTCAATCCCGTGGCTCTTGCTTCTGCATCCTTCTTCATCTCTTACATGGGACTGTACAGAGCAGGCTTCAAAGGCGGAGAATGAAGGGCAGTGGGGAATATATTGGTGTGAGTGACCATAAAGCATGTCAGGAGGCAAGTGCTCGGTCGTCTCCTGTAGGTATCACAGGGTTCTGCGGGTGTCCCGCCTTCCTGCCAGCACAGTTCTTGCAAAATTGCTTGCAACTTGAACCTGCTTCAAATTCAGGAAGAGTCCGGGCCCTATCTGCACGCAGGTCCCATGACACAAACCCATTACCCTGTAAAATAAACTATTTGCATGTAAAAATATGGCACTTAGCAGTTAAAGCCTTGCTGTAAGTCCAGCTTCTGGCTTTCTCCAGCTAGATGCTGCTGTTCTTATCCCTCAGTCTAGTGCCTCTGAGGAGTATGTAGAAACAAGTGAGAAAAATAAGAAAGAACAATAAAAATCTAACTAAAAACATTAAATCTATAAGGTTTCAGCTGTTTAGTAATCTGTGCTGAGCATCTTTAGCAATTTCAGTGATAAGGGCTGTTTCTTATCTAATTAAAATAATTTATCTTCACATCTGGAGCAAAAAGGAATTGATCTGTCTTGTTATTTGTCATCACAAAAGACTACTTTAGAAGATAAATAGTCAGAGACATAAAAATAGCAGAAATCAGAGCAAATAGATAAACTGAACTTAGAAATGCAGTTAGTACTAGTGTGCTGTTTGTGCCCCTTGGGAAGAGAAACCGCTGTGTGATGCATCATGTTGATGTTCTATAGCAGCAAGGAGTGATGTTGATGAATTCTGAAGGAAGAGCTGGCCAGGAAAGGAGGGAAATAATCCTTGTGGCTATGAAACAAGCTTGAAATCCTCAGGGATTTGTAACGGAAGCCTTTTTCCTCAAAGGAGCTGTAGAGCTAGTGTCCCAGGTTTCACTGTGCTGGCAGTGGTTGACTTTGGCAGGCAGGAGTTTTTCCTCTAATTGTCCATGAGAAGCCTTTGATTGTTCTGCCTGCGCTTGTGGGTGGGAAGGCAGCTTTATTTAAGGAGGAATAAATATTTATTCTCTTAGAGCACTTGCCACAGCTGCTGCTTTGCAGAAAGATGGTGGTTTCAGTTAGAAGCGAGTCATGCAAACTCTGTGCTTTTATGAATTTGCACCTGCTGAGCTGTGGTTTGGGTTTGAATGAATCTAAAATCTCAGAGGTCAAGTTCACCAAAAGTGGTAAGTTTTGACTGTCGAAACCCGGTGAATTATTCATTCCGTTCTCCCAGTACCATTAAATTACCACCTAAAGCTCCTGCTTGTGCTCTGAGTGGATGTCTTACTAAATCTGGCTGCCATTTCAGGTGCACAGCAATCATTTGACCTGTTTTCAGATCTGATTTCAGAAGAATTGCAGAGCTAGGCCTTGTCATCCATAATATCCATTAATTCAGACACAGAGGTTTTTGGTGTCTAATTCAAATCATTTATTGAATTGACAGGGTGATTTCTGTCTGATTCTATTTACAGCTAGAAATGGTAGTTTTGAACTGTGTGAATGCCTCTGTTCAGTATAGAGAGCTGTTATCTCTGAAACCTACTGACAGTTAAATGTCATATTAACTGTTAGAGTGCATGCTGTGCATGGTAAGACGGTGGACTTGAGTCAAACAAGGATTGTACAGCAAGTATTTACATTATACATACGCTCTTAATGGCTTTTGGTTTCTTAGTTACTGGATG
>VZZY01014295.1:299-42914 GCA_013400335.1 Eurystomus gularis | reverse complement strand
TATGATTCTATGAAAAGCCAACAGCACATAACTAGCCCAGAGTTTCACTCTAGGATGGCTGGCTGAAGAAACAAAAGGTAGATCTTCCAAATTTCTTAAGTTTTCCGTAGGGTGCATGTAGCAAGAGAATAAAAAACTAGCTTTTCACACTCACTGCAGGGCTTTCATCTGGGACTGCCTGAACACAGCGTTGGTCTTGGTGTGCCCAATGTGCCTTTCCTAGCTCCAGCTGAATAGAACTGCATGGCAAACTGAGCGAGCTTTAGTTCCCTAACTTGACTTTCTCCCTTTAGATATTGGCACTATAATGAGAGTTGTGGAGCTATCACCACTGAAAGGGTCTGTGTCATGGACCGGGAAACCAGTTTCTTACTACCTGCATACTATTGACCGAACCATAGTGAGTATAAATACACCCAGCAAATCTCCGGCTGCTTCACCCGCGCTGCAGCCAACGTGCCAGCTTCAGTTCCGTGTTCTTGGGGGTTGTTTTCATATTCCTTTGCATGAATATACATGACCTGCAGCCCAGCTAACTGGAGGGGTGTGCGTCCCCAGTTACCTGAGCAGGTCACACGAGAGGCTCGGCCTCCGCCTGCTCTGGTGACGCCAGCAGCATCGTTAGGAACGGTGCTGAGGCAGTCTGTCACCTCGTTAAACGTGCGTGGATTTACCAGAATCGTTCCCTCTCAGGCTCCAGACTGTGCCGCTGTGCACAACGGGGCTCTTGTGCCGTAGCTCCCACCTGAGTAAAGACTCTGTGAGCCTGGAATTCTTCAGTTTGCCTTGTTGACCGTTTTATTCTATCATATTTAACAGTAAATCTCAATTGTAGCTGAACTTTCGGTTGCTGTAGAACCAGCCAAAGCTCCAGAACAACACTGGTAACGTTCATGGGTTTCATTCGGTTAAAGAAAACAGGAACAACCCTGTACAAATGTGAAATTTTGTGGAGAAATGGTTTATTCCCACACTGAGTTTTTTTGCAATATGACTCTAAGACTGTTTTCTAAGCCCGCTCTAATAATACTCTTGTTAAAGACTATGTTAGAGCGTAGAGAAATATTTTAGTGGAGCACAAGAGTGAAGGAGCTGTGTTGAAAAGGACCTTCTGCTGAGTGGAGATACATGACACGGAGCTTTAAAACAAGGATGGGCAATGGAGAAGGTGATAAAACCTTGTTGAGGCTTGGCTTATGTCCTGCCACACAACCTCTGAGTTGCTAAAAAGAGTGAATGTAAAAAGGCTCCTTGCTGGAGCTTCTCAGAAGAAAACCAATCAGAATTTCTGCGGTTCTGCATTAGTCTGAAGCTGATATTTTGTTCTTACACATTCATCTGTCGTGACTTCGAGAATAACTACCTTCTCTTTCTATTTTCAGCTTGAAAACTATTTTTCTAGTCTCAAAAATCCAAAACTCAGGGTAAGTTTCAATCATCTACATCATCTAATCATCTAGTTTCTGTAGAAACCTCAGAATAATGGAGCAGCCACTGCAAGGACTTTAGTCGTTTGTTAAAGAGGCACAGAATTGATGGGAAATGAAATTTTCTTGATAAGCAAGGAACATGGGCGGGGAGCGGGTGAAGTGAAGCACCATATGCCAGCGAGCACTAATACAATCATGTTCAAGAGCTTTCGAATAGAGGATTAATGAGGCTGCTGGAAGGTATTTTTCCCTTGCGCTGGAGGCCTACGAAGAGCTGTTTGTTCATTGAGAGCTGAAGCTGGAGAAGGAAATGGTCGTTTGAATCTGTCCCAGCGCTGAGCTGTGTGAGAGTGAAGCTGAGGAGCGCTCTGAGATGTCACTTCAGGGACGTGCTATTTGAGACGTGAAATGTGGGGTTGGATGCTGCAGTCTGTGGAATTAAAATGCCAGAGGATTTTTGAGGCTGTGCTGGGCTGTGTTAGTCTGAAATAACCAGTGGGGCTGGTATTCCCAGTAAGAGAATGAAGTGAGGCCACTGAATTGAAAACTTCAGGTGAATGTTCATCTTCGGACTGACTTGCTTAGAAGTGAGAGTAATAGCTTTGAGATTGGGTTGTTTCAGACGGCTGGAGTCACGTTTTGGGGGGAAAAAAGACTTCTCGGGCTCTAAAGGAAAAAGGCTGGGTGGCATCCGTGTACTTTGAAACTTCCTGCTTTTAATGGGGAGCCTGTTTCACTCTGCCCTTTATCAATGGCATAAATCAATGAGCGTTTCATTAGACCCCACTGCTTAAATTGAAGAGGTGTTGGAATTGCCAGAATTCTTATGGAAATTAAACCTCACCTGGAAGGTACAAGAAGGGCTTTGAGCTCCCTCTCTAAAATTTCCTGTCCTTTACTGCCTAGGAGAAAATCAACCTTAAAAGTTGCTGCTTTTGTTTTTTTAGTCTCCTCTCCAGCTTGGGCTAAAGCCGAATTAGAGGATGATTAATGGCTTGGCCATTTCAGCTCATGTAAGATTTTTAAAGTCACGTAGGAACACATGAAATGTTGGGGGTAAAGTAAAAGCTATTGGAATATTTAATTTGAAGAAGAAAACCAACCTCACATCAGCAGAGTGTGATCTCAGGGGTGGAAAGGAGCTGGGACTCGATCTCCTCTGCCCCATGGCTGCAGGTTTGAAGCCCGATGTAGGAGGTAATGCAGGGCAAAAGGGTGACCTGCCCTTACCTGCCTTTTCCCACTCTGTTGCCTGAGGCAGGGTGAGGTTTTCTCCCTTTGCTGGTGACAACAAGATTTGTTTTTTTAATTTAGACATTGTATGCTAAGAGCACTTAGACCTAGCTCTTGTGGAAGACTAAGCTTGGAATCACAGTGGCCTGGATTAAAAAGTGCTAAATAGATGAGCAAATTATTAAATCTTTTAAAACGTTTATGCAGGAGGAACAAGAGGCAGCTAGACGTCGACAACAAAGAGAAAATAAGAGCAACACAACTACTCCAACGAAGGTTCAAGAAAACAAGGTGAGCATCCTGTATTTCCGTAGTCTCAGTGTGTTTTGAGCTGCGCGTGAGCTCGGAATCTGTGTCAGGAAAAGCTGGATTCTGTGGGAAGACTGACTGGGTTCTGAACACAGAAACGGGCGTAGCTGTTGCCCTGGATGAAAATAGGATGGAGTGATTTAATAAAAGCTGCACTTGGGAATTGCACTGTTAATTCTGGAAAAAACGTGTTGCAAGCTGAATAGGGTAGTTGGTTGTCCACCCTCGCCTACCTTCAGCACCAGCTTGCGGAGCTTTCCCCAAGTCAGTGGAGCTCAAACTGTGCTGTCTGTTTTGCAAGGACTCATTTCCTTTCTCCTTCCACTGCACAATAATGCAGTGACTGTTCATGCTCAAAAATACAAAGTATTGAGTGTGCTTTGACTTCTTAGTGAAATTCAGTTGAAGAATAGAGTCAATACAGGTGAATAACAGCTTTTCTTGGACAACGGTCACATGAATGAGTCCAGAAGAGAGGGAGACCACTCCTTGGGTGTTGGGGACAGCTCTTATCCCAAGCTGGGATGAGAAAGAACTTCACTGGGAAGTTCTTTAACTACAATGCATCAATTTCCTTTCGTAAAAGTATTAAACAAAGTTATTCGTGGTTGCTTAAAGGGATTGCTGCATGTGTTGTAGCTAGAAATGACTAAAGAGCTTTTGACTTTTAAAAATCTCTTAGGATTCTGGTGCTGAAGAAGAAAAGGCTGCGGCAAATTCTGTTAAAAAGCCATCTCCCTCCAAAGCACGGAAGAAAAAGCTGAGTAAAAAAGGAAGGAAAATGGCAGGCAGGAAGCGAGGACGACCCAAGAAAATGAACACTGCAAATACAGAGCGCAAGACCAAGAAGAACCAAACTGCACTAGAACTTCTGCATGCTCAAACTGTTTCACAGACATCTTCATCCTCTCCTCAGGGTGAGTTCAAGCCTGCAGTGGAAGAAGCCTTCCCCTGCCACCAGAGCCGAGGTTGAGTATCGGAGGCTCTGGATGTGTGCTTGGGGGTCGTTCTTCCTTTGTTGCTAGGTTTAGAGAAGTCGTAACTTCTCCCTTGCCACCAAAGCAAAGGTCCCCTGGAGATGGGGGTGAGCTCCTGGGAGAAGATGGTGATGGAACCTGTCTGTAGGTGCTCGGCCAGAAGCTGGGGCTGAGCAGGGGCTGGTAGCTTGTCTCTGCCTCTGCTGTTCTAAGGCTAAATTGTAGCTGTTCTGCCAAACGATTTGTTGCAGTGCGTTGATCAAGCTCACTTACTGGAACTGTGAATGACAATGATACAGCTTCTGTGCTTGTCAGAAACAGCGATTTTCATCATCTGAGGGGTTCTCTTTGTGTCTCTCTTCAGATGCATACAAGTCACCTCATAGTCCATATTACCAACTACCTCCTAAAGTGCAGCGGCATTCATCTAACCAGCTACTGGTGTCACCTACCCCACCTGCACTACAGAAGCTGCTAGGTAAGGCTGCCGAGCTGTCGCTGTGTTTGTGGGGAATTTCTGCTGGGAGGATTCTGACGTGGTAAGAAAGCTGAATATTGAACAGGAGAGGGGGAGACCTTCTTCCCCATCTTCCTCATCTTCCCCCGCCAGCCCCAGTTCTGTTGGCATCACCACGAGGTCTCTTCTCTTGGTTTCTGCTGGAGTTGATGTCTTGGTCTGTGTTTGGTTTTTGACATTGTTTCAGCTCTCGTTTGGCACAGAAGGAAATAAACTTGGGTTTAGCAGGAATGTAAAATTAGCTTTAAATGGAAACGGCTAGTCAGAAATAACTGTATTTTAAATGAAACCATTCTCTTAGTCTTAAATGATTCAGTCTTGGGGAACACCACTCCATTTGCTCTGCAAAACTTAGAGCAAAGTAAACAAGATGCTGTCTTGAGTTTTGGCTTTCACAAAGGTGGTGTGGCTGGAACATGGGCCCCATGTGCAAGAGGTGATTTAGGGGAGAACCAGAGGGTGGTTTTTCAGGTCTTGTGGTTCCTCTGGCTTGTTTCTGGCCTTTGACATTAGACATGAGCCAATCTAGGATCATCTGGGAATCTGATGTAACGTTCCTGTCCGTAGAGTGACCAAGGGCATCTGTGATGTCCGTAACTCCTGCTCTCTGGCTGCGGTGTCTCACAGTCACGACTGATTCCTTACTGGGGAAGGAGAGAGAGAAAGAGTGATTTAGAGCGATGCTTCATGTCGGGGACCAAGGAGAGAGCGGGAGAATGACTCTTGTCTGGAGTAAACCTTGCTGCAAAAGCCTCTGTACCATCTCTTACACAGAGTCACAGAATCCTCACATGCTTTGGCTGCCTGTGATTGCAGCAGCCCAGACTTACTCATGTGGTTGGCCTGATGATGAAAGGGCCCCAGCGGTGAGGGCTGGGGGGAAGGAAGGTTCCTTGTATAATGGGATGGGAGCTGTGGGACAATGAGAAGCAAGTGCTCCCTGGAGGATAGAGCAGGGTGTAGAGCTTGTCATCTGTGTGTGGAGGCAGGAGGGGCACAGCAAAGCCTGTGTGGTGAGCTGGGAGGAGGAGTTCTGGGAGCTCAGGGCTGCCTTTGGCTCTTGCAGCTCTAATCTCTTCTATTGTTTCTACTTACAGTGCGTTAAAAGCCGTTCAGCTCCTCTTTTATCGTGCAAACACACCATTAGCACCCATCATCTTCCTCTGTGTGTTTGAATGCGTTGCCATGACTTCCATGGCGAACCTTTTATGAGTAGCTAATGGATCCAGGAGTTGGGCTTGCTGCTGAAGATGGATTTTCAGCATGCTCTAAATTGATCTTTAATGGCTTGTTCTGACTTACAGTCCCGATAGAAAAACAAGAGAGAGCAAAACGGGGAGAGGTGCCAAGGGAATAAAGAGGGGTAACTGGGAGCCTTGCACTTACTCACTTGAAATTCATCCTCTCCTTGATTGCTTTGCAGACTCTTTCAAGATCCAGTACATGCAGTTCATGGCATACATGAAAACCCCTCAGTATAAAGCAAGCCTGCAACAGTTACTGGAGCAGGAGAAGGTAGGTCTCGTTTTTAGCATTTCTAAACAAAATCACCAGGCTACCAGACACCTGAGATGTGGGGAGAAACGCTGGAGGTGGGAATCGTGTCCACGTCACACCAGTGCTACACCAGGCCAGTTACAGACTCCACCAGAGTAAGGCCTCACCTGCAGGACTCTACCTGGGGATTCTCTAGCGAGCTCGGTCAGTCTTTGTGTGCTTACATTTCCCATCTGCAGACTGGGAGAGGCACCTCCCCTCTCCCCTCTGCTGCCCCTCCACCTTCTGAGCCTTCCCTCGGTGCTTCTGAAGGAAATAGTCCAGTTTGAGGGACCTCCCTGCATGGACACACGCCACGAGCTGCTCTTAGATAATTAAATTGTGCTTAATCTACCTCAAGATTGTAGCATCTTTGAATGAGGACTCGAGAAACACACATACACCAATTCCTTGCAGCCGAATTTTCTGGGCTTTGACATCTATTCTTCTCCCAATGAATCAAGTAGCGTAGCCTCAGGATGGCTCATTAAACTTGTAATCAACCGAAGCAGGGGATTAAAAGAACCAAACTGTCATCGCTGACTTACGAGATGTAACGAAGCATCCTTAGTATTGATAATCTTGGTGTGTTAAGATTGCACTGGTGGGCAAAGGGTAAATTTGTCAAGGTATGGGTTGAAATACGTGAAAAGGCAAAGAAAACCCTGCAGCTGGGAAATGTGACACTTTTCTCTGCTATGGAGCTGTCTCCCCAGCAGAGGGAGGAGATTTACCAGCTCAACACCTTGTCTTGTATTGCTTTACCTCAATTATGAATAATTTAATTGCCTTATAAATTAGCCCGGATGAGAGAGACTGACCTGCTGCTTCTAGGGAGGAACCATGGTTGTTTCCATTTGTTTTCATCGTCAAACAGCACTTTGAATGTTCAGCTTTTCCTTAAGCAGCATATTTTTCTGCTTGTTCTGCACTTGTCAGGAAAGTCAGCAGAAAATGAACTTAGCTCCTTGCACAGAAAGCAGCACGAGAAGCGATGGTGTGCAAGTGTTGTGCTGTGCACTGAAGGTATAAACTGAGGATGAGGGAAAGTAATCGCTGCACGTTGGTGTCTGACAGCTCGTTTAGACTTTTGAGACATTAAAATGAGGAATTTGATATGAATTTTTTTTTAAATGGCCTGTTGCACAATGAGCATGGCAAGTGACACTTCCCAAAGGCAGGAGCAGACCTTTGCTGGATGAGGTGCTGTTGTACAGGCTATTTAATAACTCCCTCTTACATGACGGTTTTCCAAGTACGAGCAAAGCGCTTCTGTAAGAGGATTCTCGAGTAAGATGCTGTGAGCTGCTGGTCCAGCAGATCACCCTTAGATGGAGCTGTCAGCCCCTCTGCTGCTTGGAAGGGCTGGATAAATGAGTGACGTTGAAAGCATAAAGGATTTTTTCCACATCACCTGTGGCAGGCCGATGAGCGTTGCAGTGACTCAACCGTTTCCCAGCCTCTGGCACGAGAGGCAACAAGAGCTGGGTGCCAGGACCTGTGTTTACTCGCACATGAAGAACTTGCCAGCACTGCTCCCTCCCTGCTTGGCAGATCAAGGTGCTTTTCACCCTTGTCCTCCACTTTTTCTGGAGCGCTGGCTCAGTTCTGGCACAATTCCTGCTTGGCCTTGTTGCCAAAGTCAGGAGTAAAACTCTTTAACGCCAATGTAGAATTAAAGAGCAGGCGTTCTTCGTTACAGCTCTGGATGCACGGGGATAGTCCCACCTAACGTGCGTGCCGTGCGTGGCATCAGACACAGCTTCTGTCACTCTGTTACATGTGCCTTGAATGTCCTGGAAAGGTTATACGTATTAATTCCATCTCCCAGAACTAATTATCACAGTTGCACAGTCACCATGCCTGTGGCCTGGGTCTCTGGGGGGCTTCTCTGGGAGTTTTTGGTGGTCTCTGAAGAGGTATCTTTGAATGTCCTTTCCATGAATTCTGGGCCTCCATTTCCATAGATGGTCTTGTCTTAGTCCATCTCTTTGTTTGTAGAGTGTTTAAGTCCCTTATCTCCATAGAATCATAGAATGTATTGGGTGGGAAGGAACCTCTAGAGGTCATCTGGTCCAACCCCCCTGCAATAAGCAGGGACATCTCCAACTAGGTCAGGTTGCTCAGAGCCCCATCAAGCCTGACCTTGAATGTCTCCAGGGCTGGGGCATCCACCACCTCCCTGGGCAACCTGTTCCAGTACTCAACCATCTTCATAGTAAAAAACTTTTTCCTAATATCCAACCTAAATTTACCCTTTTCTAACTTAAAACCATTGCCCCTCAACCTGTCGCTACAAACCCTTAGGAACAGATCTTCCCCTGCCTTCCTATAGGCCCTTTCAGGCATTGGAAGGTTGCTGGAAGGTCCCCTCAGAGCCTTCTCTTCTACAGGCTGAATCTCGGCCTGCTTTGAGTTCTTTCCCGAGGCCCACTGCAGGCTGTGTATTCCTCCGGGATGTGCCAGTCATGGTTGCAGTTCTTGATGACATTCTTTCCTGAGGCCCGTTGTAACAGCCTCAGCAGCAAAAGTTGGAGAAAACTGTAATCTCCAGAGCTCTCTGTTCTTGCTGCCCTCCTTTTTCGATGGGGAACTGAGGGAATGAGACTCTTCAGCTGGTGCTGTCCTTGCCCTTTGCTGCTCACACAGTGCACGACCATGACACGAGTGAGTTAAGGAATGCGTTAGGCAGGAAGTGTTCTGCCAGGGGAAGGGTCGGGTGGCCCCCTGGAGTAATTTTGACATTAGAAGTACGAGTGGTTTGGCTGATTTATGACTTTCTTCCTACCTCCTCCCCAGCGTGTTTTCATTTACTGCGTGTCCTCCATGAACATTGTGTAGGAAAACTCTGAATTGGGACTCTGGAGATTTCGATTCCGTTCCCAGTTTAGTAACAGATTTCATATAGATAATCTGTTCCAGTTCTGCTCTCTAGGATGTGATTATTACTACTTCTTTACAAAGCACTAGGAGGATAAAAATGAATTTTTAAGACTGTCCTGATTATATTTTACCACATAGCAGAAAAACGACTTTAAAGCTCTTTTCAGCTTTGTCAACTTCACCGAGCGTTGAACACTTAGAGATGGAGGTTCACAGAAGTCTGAGGCAGAGCTGGATCAGTTCGTACATCTTCCCTCCTGAGCTCAGGCTCACTCCCACTTGCTCTACAAACTAAACATCTTATTACAACGGACCGTGCTGCGGTTGGTGCTAAAAGTGTCTTTTCTCACTCTTCCCTCTTCCAGGAAAAGAACGCCCAGTTACTGGGGACAGCACAGCAGTTATTCACCCACTGCCAGGCACAGAAAGAGGAAATCAAACGTCTTTTTCAGCAGAAACTTGATGAGGTAGCCCCGATGTGGTGGGAGGGGATGCTTGTTAGTCATCTGCATGCAAATATTTTTGATAAAAATAAGGAAGACCAGAGTAGCTGCAGGTCTTCGGCCTCTGTTTCGCAGCAGATGATGCTAAAGAATGTGGAACGTGTGTCATGTTGTGTGCCGTCTGCGTCCCGGGGAAGGGGGTGACAGACCGCAGACACTGGGGTGTTTTAGTGAAGGACACATCTCCTGCTGGGTGAACAAACTCTGTGCTGCCAATGCAAGTTCAGAAGCACAGGAGGAAGTGCGGCGGTGGCTCTCTACCAAAATAGTGTTCTTTTGGCTGGCGAGAAACTGCGTGCCAGTTGTAAAGTGGAAGTGCTGGAACAGCAGCTCCAAGTGAGATGCTTTCGTCCTTCCTCGCTATCCCCTAGCAATGACGAAGTCTGGGAGAACGCTGGGGCCTTCCTGTGAGCTGCAGAAGTTCTGTGGATCTCCCCAGTGCCACTTTTGAATGTGACAGTTGTCTGGAATTAAGGTGTCAAGACTGTGATTATTGAATGATCTCTTTTCCTCTCACTCTTCGTTTTGTAGTTGGGAGTTAAAGCTCTAACGTACAATGACCTGATTCAAGCTCAGAAGGAAATCTCTGCTCACAATCAGCAACTGAAAGAACAGACGAAACAGCTGGAGAAGGACAACAGTGAACTCAGGAATGTTACATGTGCCTTGGTGCGTACGCTTGGGTTGAGTGGTAGAGTGTTCTCCCATTTATGTAGGGAGAACAGGTCGTGAGCCCAGGGCTGCTCTATCTTCAGAGTGTCCTAAGGGATGAAGAATCATCCAGCTGCTCTAGCTCCTCTGTAACAGAGAAGAGTGATGGTGGAGAGAACGCAGGTGGCCCTTTCTCTTGGTGACCTTATAACCAAATGCTGAGGTGACGGTTGGCTCTGGCCTCAGCTGTGTCCCATAAATAGCTTTGCATCTCTATATACACTTGTCACTGAGTCTGGATCTCACCAGCCACGAGGTTTGTACAGTCCTTGCTTTGCAGGAGCCATTATGAGTCTTGTGTTGTTCATCTCGGTACCTCAAAGCGTTGAGGGAGGTGAGGGGGAAAGCTGGGTGTGGAAGTGGTTAGAGAGGGCGGTCCACTGCTCTTAGAAAGAACCAGGCCACCTTCTGCCACGTTCTGTGGGGACCACGGGACTGTTTTGGTGGCATTTGGCTTAAGCTGAGAGGAGTTTTCAGTGGGCTGAAACACTTCTTGCTCATATCCAGTTGAAAGGTGCGTGGCTTTCAGCTCGTGCCTTGGGTGGTGAGCAGTGGTGGAAGCTGTCTTCTGATCTGTTTATCTGGTGTTTTCACAGCTTAAGGCACGGTGTGAAGAGCTGAAGCTGGACTGGTCAACATTGTCACTGGAGAACTTGCTGAAAGAGAAGCAGGCGTTGAAGAACCAGATTTCTGAGAAACAAAAGCACTGTTTGGAATTGCAGGTAGAGAGCAAGAAACAAATCCAGTCGTGGACTTGGGGTAGCTCTTGGGCTGTGGAAGGAGGATTCACGGTTTACCACTAAATATAGTGAAACCTGATGAAAAGAAAGGTCCTGCTTGTTTGTGTGTGTGCTCTGATGTCTCGATTCAGGAAGCGGTTCCCACAGAACATCCCTTGCCGTAGCAATAAGAGTTTAAACTCCTGTGTCTGAAGAACTTTTCTCTCCCTGTGAGATGAGCTCTAGAGCTAATCCAGCCTTTTGCTGGACGCCTTGACATGGAGCGACTGTTTCCTTCAATAACTGGCAGTACTGGGTCACTCCATGCTCTCTGTATAAGTTGGGGATGTTTTATGTTTGCTTTCAGGATCTGAAAAGTGCTTTTCTAAGAGTCTCCGACCCTTTCCCCTTACCTGTGGCTTTTGGTCTCAAGCAATGTTGAAATTTTTCTCAAATTTTGGGTCAGTTTTTCTGCACTGTTCCCAGAAATGGGGCCGCTTTTCCTGAGAAGCATGTGGAGGCAGAACTCCATAAGGCGATAGCATTGTTCAGTGTGGTTTTTAATCGTTGTCCTCCTCTTCATTTAAAGATCAGCATTGTGGAACTCGAGAAGAGCCAAAGACAGCAGGAGCTCATGCAGCTGAAATCATACACGCCGTCTGAGGAGTCGCTGTCAGTGCAGCTACGCAATAAAAACCCTCTGAGCCGTGATCCTGAGGCTGATCACGGCAGGTTCCAACTGGAGCTCGAATGCTCTAAGTTCCCCATGCCCCACATCAACGGCATGAGCCCCGAACTGTCCATGAACGGCCATGCTACTCCCTATGAAATCCACACCACCTTCAGCCGGCCCTCGTCCAAGCAGAACACCCCGCAGTACACGACCTCTCACCTGGACCAAGACATAGTTCCGTGCACCCCAAACCACAGCAGCAGACAGAAGGTGGACAAGATGACCAGCTTGTCCTTACCTGACTACACCAGGTTTTCCCCAGCGAAAATAGCACTAAGGAGACACTTGAATCAAGACCATGGAGTCAATGGAAAAGCAACAACTAATGAGATACAGAGGTGAGAGTGATCCTTTCCCGGGATGGGAAAGGGAGGGGTGATCGCTGGTTTTAATAACGTTGGTTTATTTGGATTGTGGGAAAGTATTTTTTTAAAGTGGAGGTTTATACACTTCAAAAGTTTAATTTCAAGACGAGCAGTGCCAGCGGCTGGAGTAAATAAGGTGGTGCAGTGCCTGGGGTTTGCTGCAGGAATCACTTGTCATTAACTTGGGTATTGTAACGATCGTACGTCTCTGTTCCAGAGCTGACCATGTCAAAGAGAATGGCCTTACATATCCGAGCCCTGGTATTTCAAACGGCATAAAGCTGAGTCCTCAGGAAACTCGGCCCTCTTCCCCGGCAGCCTTACCAATTGCAGGCGAGAAGGTAAGAGATGGGCTTGAGATGTCACACCCCGGAGAACAAAGGAAAAATTGGCCCAACTAGGGAATGCAGGCATGGGCCGTTCTGTGGTCAGCTTGGCATGGAAAATAACAGGAAATGCAGTAGGTGGGATGCAATAAAGAGGAGCTGGCTGGAGGAAGAGAAAACTGTGCTCGTGAAAGACGTGCTCACCACTGAGTTACTGGTCTGTGCATGAGCTGCACCAGTAATGCAGTAGGTCTTCTCTTTGATCTGGTGCATGTCTACTTGGACTGGAAAAATAGGCTCCTTCATAGTTAAGAAAATAAAAATAACAAAAAATTGTCCGTGTGATTGGTCCAGGCACGAGTCACATTGGTGCTCATTTCAGAGCAAGCAGGTGCCCTCCAATAGGAGGTTACCATGGAAATGTTTCTGGCTACTACATCCTCTGTGTACCGAGGGCCTCAAGATGTGAATGCTGTCAGACGAGTGCTTTCACACAGCTCTAACAAAGACACTAGGAAGCGAGCCTGCCAAAGGCATCTGCTTCCTTATGCCTGAGGCCAGCAGTAGCTTTCATTTACCTCTTTTTATACCCTTGGATATCGCTGTCCCAGCGCGTGGTGTTGGTAACAAAGCTGCTCCATTCACGCCCTGTCTTTGCAAATAGTCATCACCCTTAATCGTGTAATTCTTTAACAAAAAAGGGGAGGGGACACAAAATATCAATGAGCAGTTACCAGTTAAGGAAGTCTTTTCAGTTGTAGCCTGTGGTTAAGAACGTTGCTTTCTCTTTTGTCCTTACAGGTTTTGAGAGAGAGAACCTCTGTGAGTAATGGAGAAACTATCACCAGCCTACCTATCAGTATTCCTCTCAGCACAGTGCAGCCCAATAAACTCCCTGTTAGTATCCCTCTGGCCAGCGTAGTCCTACCTAGCCGTGTTGAGAAGGTGGTGAGTAAGGGATTGTCAACACTTTCCATCCCTAACTAAAATCCCACTGGGCAGGAATGGGGTCTTGTGCCCTGGAATCCGTAGTGGGCTGCTCATCTCCAATGTCTGATGCTGTGGGGGAGGCTGCTGTTGGGATGAGTCCTTTGGCTCTTAGTAGTCGTGTAGATTTTCCCTCTCGTGTGTCTGTAGTGTGGCGGTGTTTCAGTAAAGTGTGTGCCTCAAGAGATTCTGGTCCTAAATGTCTGGCTGGGTGGAAAAGCCACAGAGTCTGAGGGGTTTGGGCAGTGAAAGCAGAGAATCACACGGGGCAGTTTGTCCGTAGCCCCTGCCTTCTGGCATGACCCTGGGGGATAAATTCTTCTGCCTCAGTTTAGTCACCTTAGAATTGTCTTATCTTTTATCACATACGTGTGTAGGATGGAGGTGAACAGCACCGTGAGGCTGTGGTACCTAAAGTGCCAGGGACTGCTCTGTAGCAGCAGAGAGCACCTAGAGAACTTTTGGGGCTGTCTCTTTGACATCCTGATAAGTCCGTGCCACTGTCGGTGACAGAGGAGTTTAGAAAAGACTGGTCCATTTTCTCTCAAATGTTTGGCCCAAGAACGTTACAGCAGAGAACTGAGAAGCTTTTGCTGCTTTCACATGAGCTGGGAATGTAGAAGCCATCCACAGATTCTTGCCTTACAGTCCCATATTTGGAAAGCTGGAGTTGTCTCGTAGTGTTGAATCCATTCTCTTCTTCCAGCTGTAGACTTTTAGTTGTAGCAGAACCGCAGTCTGCCCAGCTCTGAGCAGAAGTTGTATGTCCTCAGAGAGAGAACCGTTAGCTCCAGATGGCATCTCTCACTTCAACACATGGTTTATGCAGGCTACCATTTCACAGCTCATAGAATCATGGGATGGTTTGGGCTGGAAGGGACCTTAAAGGTCATCTAGTTCCAACCCCCTGCCATGGCAGGGACACCTCCCACTAGACCAGGTTGCTCAAGGCTCCATCCAACCTGGCCTTGAACACCTCCAGGGATGGAGCATCCACAGCCCCCCTGGGCAACCTGTGCCAGTGTCTCACCACCCTCAGAGTGAAGAATTTCTTTGTAATTTCTAATCTAAATCTCCCCTCTTCCGGTTTGAAGCCATCACCCCTTGTCCTGTCACTACAAGCCCTTGTAAACAGCCCCTCCCAAGCTTTCTTGTAGGCTTCCTTGAAATACTGGAAGGCCTCAATGAGGTGTCCCCGGAGCCTTCTCTTCTGCAGGCCGAACAAGCCCAACTCCCTCAGCTTGTTTTCCTTCTTTAGGAAAACACTGCTTGGTGCTCATCCCTCAGATAGCGTACCAGGATTGTAGCCCTAATGCGTTTCATGTCCACTTTGGGCTTGTTTTGGGGAACTTTGTGTGCACAGGCTCGAGGACATGATACAACCATTTGTGTCCTTCCCAGCTGCCTGTGAAACACTGGCCTGAGACCTTTCTCCTGATCGCAGCGCCGTCCTGAGTCTAAACTTCCTGGGACGATGAGCTGCTTCTCCCTCTGTCTGCACGGTATCTGTTGGGTGCTAGACACTGTGGCACTATCATTAATCACAGGTTTTATTTTTGCCCCGTAACGCGCTGATCTCAGTTTTTCTCCAAACGAGCACAATCTAGGACGTGTAGGAGGTAGAGCCCTTGGTAGAGTTACTAACGCATGCGAGTTTTGCTTAACCTGTTGACTTTTGAGTATGTTCCTTGCACTAAAGCGCCTGTTTCTCTCCCCCCAGAGAAGCACACCTAGCCCAGTTCACCAGAGTAGAGACTCATCGACACTTGAAAAGCAGATTGGTGCTAGTTCTCATAATGGCGTAAGCAATGCTGCTGGAAACAAGCCACTGGCTTTGGCTACCTCAGGTAACAGCCTCGTCTACGCGAAGGCGCTGTCATGTCGCGACAGCACCCCAGGTGCACGCGTCGGAGTTTTCCGAGCGCTTCTCGTCAGGTCAATTCAGGCCACGGAGCGCGAGATAAATGTGTGTTTTGTAGCAAAACCAAAGAATCGTGGGTGATGACGCTTTGAGACTGTGCCTACAGCTTGGAGGCGTTCCCGAGTACAGCAGTGGTTTGACACGTGCCTTTACCTCAACTGCAGCACCTTGCGGTGTGATAAAAGAGTTGCTTTTGTCAATTCCTCCATGTGGATTAAGAGATTCCTGCCCTCCCAGCGTGGCAAACCAGCAACAGGTTGCAGAGCCGTGCTGTGAGCTGGTGATTGGGCTTTAAAAGTGTTATTGTACAGGGTGGTGGAGTTTTTTTGATGGCAAAATTGATGTCACAGGGATGCCTCGTGAGCAGTTGTAAAGGCACGAGTGTCTGGGTAGGAGGAAGGTGAGACGGGAGCGGGCAGGGATACAATTAAGTGCAGCGTTGCTTCTGAACTCACTCATCAGGGGAAATTGTGGCCTTCAGCTATTCAGGCTATGGAAATGTTGTGGACCAGGAAAAGTAGGTTCTAACACACGGAAGCTGTTCTCCAGCTGATCCCTCGTCCGAGCGCATTCCTTCTTCAGTTTTGCCACCTCGAGGGGCTTGTTTCTAGCATCTGTTTTGCAAAGAAGGGCTTGGCTGCAGTTTTCTGTAAAACCAAGGAATTATTTTAAAAAACCCTTGTGGTAAAACAATACCACGTTCCCTTCTACCCCTTCCATTTAGACAGCCCAGAGACAGGGCCTGGCTGGAGCACTAAACCCACGTAGGAGACCCCATGACAAAGACTTCACTCCCTCTCCAGGCTTCCTCCCATGCGGCCTTCTCTGCCAGAATTGCTCTGAAGATCCCCTGTCACTTCCGACGCCACAGCCTTTTGTTTAATTTGGAGAAGGAGGTGGTGCTGTGTGGATGTCCCTTCTTTTTTGGGGAAGGAAACAGACTTGAGTTTGGCCGCCCGTTTTCCTTCACCATAGGAAGGAGCTGGGAGCAGAGGAGCCCTGATTTCAAGCGGTATAATAGTTCAAAAGAAACTCACACTGCAATTCCATTTGCAAACCGGGTAGAACGTAGGATAGCTCCATATAACACATGATTTTCCCTGATCTGGCTAAGGAGTAATGAAAATCGTTTCCCCTGTGACCGTCAGCACACCGAGCCACGTTCAGGACTGCGCTGGGTAGCAGCAGCTCCGCAGCGTCCCGGGTAACCCCGGCTGCTGCCTGATCCGACGCGGGCAGAGCCGAGCGCTCTCCCAGTCGTCCCAGCGGTCTAGCACTGTCGTCTATCACTCAGCAGAAGCAATGATGTATACTTTCCCTTTCAACAGGTTTTTCTTACTCTTCTGGCTCCGTGGCAGTCAATGGAAATCTTACAAACAGCCCAGCCCATCTTAACCATAGTGTTGATCAGGCAGCTCTGGACGACTCTGGGAGTCTGTTTAACTCAGTAGGGTCTCGGAGTTCCACTCCACAACATCCTTTGCTAATGATGCAGTCAAGGAACTCGGGGCAAAACTCCCCTGCTCACCAGCACTCAACAAGCCCCAGGTTAAATGGCACGTCCCAGAGCCTGGTAGGGGTATTGCAATATGCAGATGCTCAGAAGATGTTTGCCGAAGGAACAAAGGGGGATCTTCAGTCTGATGCAGCGTTTTCAGATCCTGAGAACGAGGCCAAGAGAAGAATCATCTTTACAATCTCTCCTAATACAGGACATGTAAAACAATCCCCTTCCAACAAGCACAGTCCTCTGCCCACGAGCGCTCGGCTGGACTGTGGCCAAGCACACGCGCAGGATGGGAAGAAGCGAGGCCGGCGGAAGAGATCCTCCACTGGGAATCTCAGCGGGAACTCCGGGGTCTCCCCGAAACGCAAATCCTTACCTACTGTGTCTGGACTCTTTACGCAACCGTCAGGTTCACCGCTCAATATCAACTCCATGGTAAGGGCAGAAGTGAAGAGTTCTAGTAAGAGAGAAGGGCCTGGGAAAGCTCTTTGAATTAGAACTGAGCTTTGGCTGCTCTATTCTGTAGCATAATCACGGGCTGCTACAGGGTGAGTAGCTAGAATGGGCGTGAAGAACCGTTGTGAAAACAGCCCCTCTGAGAGGTGGGAGAATTGCTGAGTGGTTGGTGAACTAGTTCTGTGTAGGTAGAACATCTTCCAGGAGTTCTTTGCTGTCAGAGCATTAAAAATTACAAATAACCTCTTCCCTTATGACAAAGAGCTTGTTTCTGCACTGAAGTTGATTTTTAGGCTGTAGGTTAAATATTTTGCAAATAGTTTAAACTAAGATTGACTAAACAGTGTAAGAGTGCCAGAAGCATATGGCGTTCTTGCATAACGAAGCCAGCTATACAAGTTGTGCTCGTGATGCTGCAGTGGTGGTTTGAAAAGAAACGCGATTATCCCGTGTCTTCGCTTCTGCATTTAAATGTAAAATCAGAGGATGGAAATGAGGTGTTTTTCCAAGTTCTATTGAAGCTTTCGTCCTGGGTTCTAAGGCAGGGTGGTGCAGTATAACAGCAGCAGTGCTAAACAAGGAGCTCTTGGCATAGCCTAAAGCTGAGCAAGTTAAGCCTGCTTTTAATATCCTTAACGAGCTGCCTTGTTTTTCTAAAGCGATACTTCATCTGTAACTGCTCTCTTTCCTTCTTCAGGTCAATAACATTAACCAGCCTTTAGAAATAACAGCCATTTCCTCTCCCGAAAACTCCCTGAAGAACTCTCCTGTTCCTTACCAGGACAATGACCAGCCCCCGGTACTGAAAAAGGAAAAGCCCCTCATTCAGACCAACGGTGTCCATTACTCTCCTCTAACGTCAGACGAAGAGCAGGGGTCTGAAGATGAGCACAATAGCAGCAGGTGAATACACGGGCGTGGGTTTCGTGCCTTGTTTTCTCTGAGAGCTGACAATGGAGCTCTAAACCGGAGAGGTGCGTTAAGCTTCCTTTGTTCCCTTCGCTTGGAGACTGACTCCGTGATGCCAAGCCTCTTGTGCGGCTGAAACTGTGAGTAGGGAAGGAATTTAGGAAGTAGTACTTGAATGTGAGAACCCACTGTTGCTGCGCTTGCACGGCTGGCAGAGTCTGGCCTCTGAAAGAGTTAGTGTTGAAATGTTTTGGGTTTTTTTACTATGTTGCGTTGCATCAGAATCCCAGCGTGGTGGGGGTTGGAAGGGACCTCTGGAGATCATCTCGTCCAATCCCCCTGCTCCAGCAGCTCACCCAGAGCAGGGGGCCCAGGATCGTGTCCAGGCACCTTTGGAATCTCTCCAGAGAAGGAGACTCCACAACCTCTCTGGGCAGCCTGGGCCAGGCTCCCACACCCTCACACCAAACAAGTTTCTCCTCCTGCTCCCATGGAACCTCCTGGGTTCCACTTGGTGCCCGTTGCCCCTTGTCCTGTCACTGGGCACCACTGACAAGAGTCTGGCCCCAGCCTCGTGACGCTCACCCTTTAGACATTGATCAGCATATATCTGCATAATTATAACCATGTATTGTCTTTGGGTTTCAGTTTGTTGCACTGATCTTGGCAAAGAGTAATAATTTTGTAATGGCTTCAACTTAAAAGTTTGTGGTGGATTTTTAAAATGATTTTAAGTTCCTTTAGTAACACGCAACTCTCTGGCTGACGGCGTTTGTGTACTCTAGTCAAGTGTTAAGGCGTGAACATGAGGAATCTGGGTTGTGAGGCTGAGTGTGGAAGAAGAGGCCTGCAATGAGTGCTATAACCTGTTTATTTTCCCACTAGAATTGAGAGGAAAATTGCAACGATATCATTGGAAAGCAAATCTCCGCAGAAGACTGTTGAAAATGGTGGGTGTGAGGAACACTTATTACTTGTTGTCACGGTTGGTCTTGGGAATGGGTGTCTGTCACCGGTGGAAGCTGTCAGTAGCAGGCTTTACACACTGCAGAGCAGAGTGCAGTTCTGCCAGGGCTTTGCATAATCCTAATTAAGGCAGGTGGCTGCTAATTACAGGGTTTGGGTCAGTTCTTTCCATAGTCACAGGTCACCAAAGATCTGGCCCTTTTTTTTTCACTGACTTGGGGTTTGGGGAGGGATCTGTGGTACAAAGACTCAGGAAGAGGTAGGTCATAGAATCATTTAGGTTGGAAAAGATCTCTAGGATCATCAAGTCCAGCCTTCGTCCAGCATCTCCCTGACCCCTAGACCCTGTCTTGAAGCGCCACATCTACTCGTTCTTTGAACACCTCCAGGGATGGTGACTCCACCACTGCCCTGGCAAAGTGGTTCTCA
Source organism: Eurystomus gularis (assembly GCA_013400335.1). NCBI lineage: Eukaryota > Metazoa > Chordata > Aves > Coraciiformes > Coraciidae > Eurystomus > Eurystomus gularis. Next base: position 23,497 of record VZZY01014295.1, on the reverse strand, counting down.
AACTTTTCCAGCGCATTAAATTAAATTTTAAGGGCTTTTTAGGTGACTTCACAAATATTTCTGCCTTTGGATCAGGAATAGAATCACAAACTGATAAAACGTGGGTGTTGAAAGGTAAAACCCCTGTTCTTAATGAGCAGATTCAGTGAATGCCGGTTTTTGACATTTATAAATCCTCTTCCAAACTAGGCGGCAGCTTATCTGGGAGGAAACAAGCACAAAGCAACGAGAACATGAACAGCAGTAAATGGAAATCTACTTTCTCACCGATATCCGACGTCAACCTGACCAAAACGACAGATAGCCCCTTGCAGTCGGTTCCATCTCTGAGCCAGAATTCGCTGTTTGCCTTCAGGCCCTCCTCCGAGGATGGCCTGGCCATGGAGGCCAAGCTGGCAGCACACCCGAGGAAGAGCATCGCCGTGCCCTCGGCCGGGCCAGACGGGCTCAGCCCCGCTACGAACTCCAGTAACGGCTTCGCCTACAACGGTGGGCTGTCGGCTGACGTGGGTTTACACAGCTTTATCGATGGTGCTTCTCTTCCACATAAGGCTTCAGACGTGACGACTCCCAACTGCTCCCTGGGTTTCCAGTCGCAGCGAAGCAAAGACGTGGGGGTATCGGAAACGAATCCTTTTTTGAACAAGAGGCAGCTTGAAGGGCTCAGCGGCACGAAAGGAGAAGACTTAACTCGGTCGGGGGTCAAAGGCAAAGAGATCAGCGAAATAAGCATTCGTACTGGGGGTTCTTCGGACAAAAACTCTTTGCAGCATAACGGGAAGGTCGGCAAAGGAAGGGACCGAGATGTGGAGTTTAAAAATGGCCACAACCTTTTCATTTCTGCTGCTGTTTCATCTGGTGGCCTTCTGAATGGTAAAAGCCTTTCTACTGCTGTTTCTTCAGCAGGCAACTCAGCATCTTCTGTTCAGACGCACCATCCTTTCCTAAACACTTTGACCACTGGATCGCAGTTCCCCCTCGGCCCCATGGCCTTGCAAGCAAACCTCAACTCGGTGACAAATTCCTCAGTATTGCAGTCCTTATTTAATTCCATGCCAGCTGCTGCCAGTCTGGTCCACGTGTCATCGGCTGCAACCAGACTGACTAATTCTCACACTATGGGGAACTTCTCTCCTGGGGTTACAGGTGGAACAGTTGGAGGTAGGCAGAACTCTTTCTCTGGTATAAGACAGGGCCTAAAGGAAAGTCTGACACTGCCTCTCCAGGGGTGAAACTCTTTCGTTTCTGCAGGATGTGAAGCAGATCTGTCCCACATAACCAGTCTCCTCTCTCTCTCGGCAATGCTAGGATGAGTTCAGTTCCCCACAGTGAAATCTCATGAGCTTTGTCTACTAGATGAGCTTGTTGTATCACCTTAATGAAAGAATACACCCAGACTTTGTGATTTCTTAATGTATGCTTGTTCAGATGTTGCTGTGTTGGAACCAACTTAGGTCCGCCTGCAGGTAAAAGATTTAACTTGTCCTGGTACCGAGTTAAGGATCTCTAACTTGTCACCTTGAGTAGAGGTTGAGATTAGGCCTTGAATGGATTTAGCATGATCCAGGAAGAGCAAAACATCAGTGCCTCTTCAGAGGAGATGGTGTTGGGAATTGCGTAGCATTCTGGCTCTTGAATGGACACGAAGAGCGTTTCTTTGCCAGGAAGGGCAATGCCATATGCACCTTGCGCTTCTGGGATTCTGCACAGGCTTGGCTTCTGTGGCCCAGACCGGAGACAAGCTGGCAGGACTAGAAGATAGTCTGAACCTGCCGTTACTAAGTGTCCAAGGCAGTTTTTCTTACCTGTCCATAATCATTCAGGCACCATGTCGGGAAATCCTAACTCTCACATCTCTCAGCACGTAGATTTGCTGGAAATACAATCTCCCCTCTGCTGCCCTGTAAGTGGGGAAGCAGGAGGGTGGGGAGGGAAGAGCAGCAGTTTGAGTCTTCAGATAAACGGCTCTAGAGACCACCTAATCTCATCCAAAGTCTACCCGTGTGGTGTAGAACTGACAGTTCTTGGGTCTGACCATTTTTCCTCGTGGCATTTAGAGGTTGGCAGTAGGAAAGGTAAGTGAAATCTTTTGTACCTCCTGGCCTGCACCATTATCTCTCATTGCTTGCTGCCTTCTCATGCTGCATATTTTTGTATGGGGCTGTGACTATTATAATTTTGCTTTTTTCTTTTGGTTTTTTTGTTTTGTTTTGTTTTGTTTCTCTTGTCACTTGAGACTGTACAAAGCCCATCTGTTGAAGCTGAGTTTTTCTCTCCTGTTTGCAGGTATTTTTAACCATGCGGTGCCTTCTGCCTCCTCTCCTCATCAATTTGGAGCCAGTTTCAGCAGCAGTGCTGTCTCTAGCAGCACAGTGCTAAGCTTAAACCCTCTGCAGGCTGTTGCCAGCACCTCATCCTCATCCTTCCCACCCCCTTCCTCTAATTTAGTAACATCTAGTGAGACTAGAGCTGCTCAGCACCTCAACAGAGCGCCAGTGCAATCTGTTTTCCATTCCCCTCCGCCCCCTCCTAACGTTTCCTTGCCCCCACCTCCTCCATTGCTCGCTTCTAACTCCGAGCCTGCGCTTCTGCAGAACCTACCGTCCATCCCACCCGCCGAAGCTTTTTTGCCGTCCTCTTCTGCCTCTTCTGTCCAACCTGCTAACGCTTCTTTGTCTATTAAACTCGCTTCTCTCCAGCACAAAACCTCCCGCCCCTCCTTTACAGTCCATCACCCGCCTCTGCCCCGCTTGGCGCTGGCCCAGTCGGCGCCCGTGATGGCGCAGTCCAACGCAGCTGGCACGGCCGCCATGTGGGTTACCCTTGGCATGCAGCCTCCTTATGCTTCGCACCTTTCTGGGGTTAAGCCACGATAAAGAGCTTGCTTAGCTAACAGTTCTTATTTTGTAAGGTAAGGCTAGAGAAAAAACCAGAGGAGTTTTGTACGAGATGCTGAATGACGCTTCTTCCTTTGCAGAGATAGGCTGGGGACGGGCTCTGGGAAGTCGGCGAACCAGAGAAACCTCTAAAATGTGGGGAGCGAATAATCTGGTGGCAGGGGCTGGAGGGGCTTTAGTGCTCTCCGCTCTGGGAGTCAGGATTTCTCGACAAGGAGCGCTCACAATGGTAGCTCTGCTCCGTCTCATCTGGCGTGAGGATTATGTTCAGGTTGAGATCGCTTCACCAAAAAGGTTTATTTCTGCAGATCAGGAATCAAGAGAAAATGTCTATTTTTAAGTATGGTTTTATACGGTTACTGGAAGTGGTTGTTGCCTCCTTTGATTCCCCCCATCCCTCTTCTTGCCCTCCGACACAGACTGTGGCACCTCCGCGAGCCCGTGCTCACGGAGCGTTAGGATGCGCGATGGTGCTGCCTTGTGACTGTTTGCGGCAACGTGGTGGTCTTGGTTTTACTGTCAGTCAACAGCAGCTGCTCTCAATAATCACCAAGTTAAAAACCTCTAGGTCACAAGCTGCAGCTTTGGCTTGGAGAACAAATGCACTGGGCTTGCCTTGCGTCAGTGTGCCCCTTGCATCGGTGGAACACGCAGCCCCAGGGAGCAAAGGGGGTTGTTAATTGATCTCTGCTCTGCAGCTTCATCAGGCCTGCCTGCTTAGGGCCAGCGGCAGCAGAGCCCACCACCCACTGCTCTGTCTGCGCTCACGGGGCAGTCGCTGCTTGCCTGGGTAGACTATGAATGAGAATCCAGGGAATCCGCAGGTCCAGCTGTGGTCCGTGCCCCAGGAAAGCTGCGACCACAGAGGAGAGGAGGGTTTCTGCAGACTGTGTGTGTTTTTACCGAAGCAGGTATTTACCAATGTCTTTAGAGCACCTCCAGAACAAGGCGTACCCCGCAGAGGCGGGTACTGTGGGGAATGAAAATGCTCCATGGCATCCTGCTGTACCAACCTGTGCTTGCCAAGTTCCATCAGTCTGTGAGGCCCCAGAGCTTGCTCCGTGCTTTTCCTGTAGGTCTGCGATGTTGTTGCTGTTCACTGATACCAAAGCTACACCCAGTATGTGGTTGAATACTCTTTGCCGCTTATAAAACATGACTCAATTACAATATACCTGAGAGATTCTTTTGACTTGTGCATTGCGTATCGTGTCTTCATCATCAAATCGCTCCACAGACACGAACAAATCCCTGTTAGGCTTTTGTGAGGCACGTAAGTATTCTCTCCGGCCTTCTGTACGAGGGAGTGAGGCTCAGGATGAGTTGGGTGATGTGGAGCAGAGACCAGCAGCGTGACCTGGGTACAGAATGGGCTTGAAAGACCCTGAATAGAAGGAAGATGGGGGAGAAGGGGTGAGGAGGGCTAGGCTGGGGGTTTGTACATGTGAGCGACTCAAGAACAGGGTGGAAGCTTCTGCTGAAGCAGTTGCCTTACCTGGACCCGAGGTCTCATTGAGCTAGCCTCCATCCTGTCGGATGCGATGGTGCCTGTCACAAAAGGGTTCTGAGCGAAATAGGCACGGCACAAAAGTGATGTGTGGAAAAAAGGAGCTGGATGACAAAGCTGGATTGTGGAGCAAAGGAGCAGAAGTAATGCAACCAGGAGATGGTGCATGACAGGTGGGCCGTAGTGGTGGTCCCGCTCCGTGTGCCTCTTGAACACAGGTCAAATATTGGAGCAGTGTCGTTGACTTCGGTGTGAACACACGTGCTCAGAGTCCTTGATGAAGCAAGGCTGAAATACGGATTTGGGCTGCTTTGCTTCTCAGTGCTTCTCCCCCAGGGTAATACAAATTCCGAGCAGATTAGTGTGTGCTAGAGAAAGGTGAAGCGCTGAGCGGCGAGGGCTTTGCCCCCGCCGCCGCTCGAGGTCAGTCGCAGGAGGACAGAATTCCACCTGGTTACACCGTCAGAAAGCTTTAAGAGCTGCAGGAGCCGGGAGGGGCTGTGGGGCACTCTCGGAGGCATCCTCGTGTCGAATTGCAGTCGGGTCAAGAGATGCTCCTTCTTTGCCGGCTGTCGAGGTCTTGGAGCGATATAGAAATGATTGACACGTCTAACGCACGGCAGCTTTTTGTCTTTTATTTAGATGAGTCTCTTCCTCTCCTCCTGTTGTGCAGGTAACTAGGATTTCTACCTCAACCCAATGTGACCTATGCAAGGACAACGTGGACCAACTTCACTCGGCTTCCACTGAAAGGTGCTCACCTGGCCTGTGCAGGGGTTTCTACTCTCTTACTACTGGACAAATTTAAAACATACAAAGACCTAAACAACAGAGAAAATATTTACTGTGAATCTGAGTAAAAAAGGAAAAAAAAAAAAAAAGGCAAAAAAGAAAAAAGGCAAAAGAAATGCTTAAAGCTCCAGTTTGTATTGTTGATAGTTTAGATAAAGTATTTATCTTTTTTTAAAGTGAAACCAATTTTGACTTATTTTATTCCACCTAGAACCATGAATACAACTTCTTATGAAATTCTCTGAATAAAAAAGGACTGGCACACCAGCAGAGATGTAAAGAGCCTCCTCTCGGTGCTATTTCATCCGTCAGAACTGTGCCTCTAGTTTGAATCCTTGGTGCTGAATTTGGAGGGTTGACCAATGCCAAACCCAGTTCTCAGAAAGGTCCTGCAGTTTATTTATTCAACTTTGCTCTGTTCATATCCCAAAATCCACTCGGTTTGCAGCAGCGTGAGCTACAGAGAACGGCACTCTCCCGTCTAACGTTTTGTTTTTATCAGAACTGAGCCAGACGCTCTGTTAACTGGGTGGTTTTTAGTGGTGTTCCCTCAGTCCTCCCCTCTGGAGTGGACCTGGAGGCCCTGGGGTGGCCCAGGCCCAGCTCAGCCGGGAGAAACAGGAGAAGTCCTGCCCTGTTCAAACTACTTCACTGGGCCATTTGCAGCCGCTGGTGGCACTCCAGAGTCACTGTGAATTTTGGTAGCTAGGCTGGTAACTCCTTTTGGGATGTCGTTGGCATATGAACAGGGCGTGTAGTCACTGGTGTTGGTCAGGCCCCTCGTACCAGCGTTGGGAAGACTGGACGTAGTGCTCTTGTACTGGTGCAGGTAGCAGATTTTTTTTCAGCTCGACGTTTTTGTTCCAAGTACGACGTGTTTTGTTAGTCGGGTTTGGATACTTGCTTCAGAAATGGCTTAGCCGTGTACGTTGGGCGACAAAGCGCAGTTTGCTTTGGGGTTTCTTTGCTTTAGGTAGGTCTACATGGTAGTTCACAAAAACACCTCGCTCTGGCTTTCCGCGCTGCCGCAGCCGGTGCGGTGAATTGTCTCGTGACTTCTGGTGTTCTGTGTACAGCAAGTGCCGCTCCCAGCAGCGGCTGTATTTTATAGAGATGTGATGAGGAATTATACATTTCAGATGCTTTATTTCGTTTCTTTTGAGATTGTAACAATGCACGGTGAACTTGTGAAAAAAACTTATTTATTGGAGTGCACAAAGTGAGGAGAAGGGTGATCCGTTAAGTAGAAACGGCGCTGGTCTCCAGAGCAGAGTGGGCCAAGCACCGATACAGGAAACGACAGGAAAAGGAGGGGAATTGCAACAGCAAAATGACAGAAGAACACATTTAGGCTTTGGGGGAACATCTTCCTGCCAGCACCGGTGCTCTGAGGGCAGCACCAGTGGTGCTCGCTGCCCGTAATCCCTCCTCGGTCGAGTCTCCCACCTCCAGCAATGGGGCATCCACCTCAGACTGAGCCCTGCCCGACCTGCCACGGGATGGAGCGTCCCGGGTCACAAAGAGCTGGGTCAACCCATCAGCTGTTCGACTCCTGCCTCTGAGTTTGAAGCAGGAGGGAGAGTTTTGCCCTCTCGTGCTCTCTCCTGCTGCCTGGCCCTGGGAGGAATGGTTGAGAGCCATGCTGGCCGTGTCCGAGAGAGCCGTGGGGTGAGGAGCTGTGGTGGTGAGGAGCTGTAGCCTTCCTAGCAAAGGCAGGAGGAACCTACCTTCTACTGGCTTCAGTTAGGTCCTTTCCCTGGCAGTCTTAGTAGAGGTTTAGGACAAAGTGCAGTTATTTTGTTGATTCCTGAGTGTGTCTTCCACAGGCAGCCTTGGTGTGCAGAAACTTGACCTGACTTTGCCGCCTTGTTCACTGGAAAGGGAAGGGATTGACAGCCCTGGAAACCGGGGACATTTTGGAATTGTTTTCTGCTTTGCATGTGGGAGAGGACTTGACAGCGGTGTGCCCTGCTGAGGTACTACCAGTGAGATGAAAACATGGATAAAGGGCAAAAAATGCTCAGAGGGGGATAGCTGAGAAACATCCAGTAGCTTCTAGTAGAAGCCGCACATGGTGTGTGTCCTGGAATCCAGGAAGACAACGTAACCCAGATGTTTTGCAGCTGGGAGGTGGGCAGCTCCAGCTTCTCCCAGCTCCTTGGGTAACTGGAAGTTGCAGAGCTGCCTTAGCATCCTTCCCGGCAAGTGGCAGAGCGCGCAGGTCTTTGAAGGCTTTGCATTGGTCAGGTGAGCTTGAGCAAGTGCTGGAGGGGCAGCAGCCTTAATTACATCTGTAATTTGTACCCCCGATGAGAGAGATGAGGAAATAGAAGCTTTTAATCACTCTGCGTTTATCAGACCAAGATACAGCGCTCCTTGGACCTCTTGTGCCCCCCTTCCTCTCAAACCACAGGAGACATCCAGCAAGAGAACTCAGCCACCACCACTTGTCCTGTATGGGGAGGGTTTGCTTGTGTTCCCACCCGAGGTGCTTGCAGGACCTGAGCAAAGATGCCTCTTTGGAGGAGGAACCGCCTCACAGAGCCCTGTAGAACCTGCCGTGCTTCCCAAGCTCTGCTTGAGGCCCTGTGTGGCCCAGCTGGCTCCCAGCACTCCTCGGCTGAAGAGGATGGAACATCCTTGTGGGAATGACTTGCTTTGCCCCAAGGTTCACAACATGCTGGGACTGGTGTCTGAGGAGCAAGCCAGAACTGCCAGACATGGTTCAGTGGTGGGCTTGGCAGTGTTGCGTTTATGATTAACCTCAATGATCTTAAAGGTCTTCTCCAACTGAAATGATTCTATGGTTCTCTGACCCTTCTGAGCAAAGGCCCTGGGCAAGGAGTTTGTCTCAGCATTCCAATGGTGGTGTAAAAAATCAAACCCCGCTCTGACCCTCGGTGTCACCTGTGGCAGCGGGTGCTTCGGTGATGGGTCATCAGCCCGTGTCTGCTGTGGGACTTGCTCACCAGCAGCTGCTGGAGATGGGCAGGACGAGCCCACGTGCCATAGCTGAGCACACGTGCGCTGTCGAGACCTTCTCAGCTACGCAGCACTTTGGGGTCGGTGACTCTCCAGCTGTCATCCGGGAAGGCCAAAGGAAACCAGATGCATAGTTGGGACGTACTTGAAAGGGATTCAGTCTGCCGGCCAACCTGCTGAGCATCTGCTCCAGCCTCCTGGGATCCTTGGGCCTTCATCTACCTCCGCATCACCTCAGTGCTGTCATTCCCTGTGACCTGATGTTGCCATCTTGCAGGAGCCTGGGGCTGCTCTGGCCTGGCCAGTGTCTTCCACCCGTGCCCGGCACCGTTGGCACTGTCACTTTGCGCTGCGTTGCGTAACCACGACGCGTTCGCCTGGGCAGCAGCTCTATCTAAATCTTCATCATCATCCCCACCGAGATGTGCTTCCAGGGAGGTGCCTGATGAGCTCATGCTCGTAGGGAACAGTGTGAGATGTGAGCGCAGGTTTTGGACCGATGTCTCAGGATTGCGTTAGCTGGGAGATGTTCCTGCCAAGAGATTTGTGGTGTCTTCCCTGCTCCCTGATCTTTTATTGCTTTGCCATAATCTTGGGCAAGTTCAACTTGTTTCTCCTCTGCAAACTGGGGAGAGCCTTTACCTTGCTGTAGGAATAGCTGTGGGATGTTAGGATACGATCCATATGGCTACAAAAAGAAGACCCTTGTGACCCTACTGTAGGGGAGCGCGGTGCCAGAGGTCTGAAACCTGCTTTCAATAATTGGAGATACTTTTGAATAATCAAAGCCAAGCACCCGGTTCCAAAAAGGAATTCCTTCAGCGTTACCACATCCTGCCGGCTTCGTGGCTGTCACACGTGTTCCTTCTCCTCCACGCCGCTGCTGCCAGCAAGGGACTCATCAGGAAGCTAAAATACATCTTGTCGCACATGCGGTGCCAAAAAAAATGGAACTTCCTGAGCGTTGAGCTGAGCAAAACTTGTGCCCCGCTGCTAAATGTCAGCCTTGAGGAACACGCCTCGTGTGCTCTTCCTTTTTTGGTGATGTGCTACCTCTGGCTCGCACTGGCCGGGCAGAGGCCGTGGAGAACCCCCGTGCTGGGAGAGCTCCAGAAGCACTCAACCCAACCTCGCCTTTTGCTGCGGATTCGTCGTTCCAGAGCAATGTCAGCCAGGGGTGTGGGGGCACCCGGCAGCTGGATTTCTCTGCTTCTCCTGCATCCAGCGGGAGAACCTTGCTGGAGGACAGAGCTTGCGTTGCTGAAATGGAGCTGGTGTGCAGGGTGACGGGGAAGTCGAGCTGTCCCTGCGTCCCCTCTTGTCTTGGTGCAAATGAGGCTGTTCCCTTTTGGGAGGTGTGGATCGATCTAGACAACCATCATGATGGAAAGCACCATCACATCTCCGTTCAGGTTCTGGATGGAGTGGGGGAGAGGTGAAGGGGAAGCTGCTTTTTGGGGAAGCTGCCCACAACGGGGCGTGCAGCGCAGCCAAGATGTTCATCACATGTAGAGACAGCACCAGCTCCGACTGGTTTTTTCCAACAGCCAGAACTGGTGTCTCCTTGGCCAGACAAACGTGGAAATATTTTCTTGGGCTTCCATCTCATTTCCTCCCTAGTGGCAGTAGCTGCTGTATCTTCCAGCGCCTGGTTTGTGCTCACCCTGCTGGTGCCCAGGGTTTGGCTGGCTCTGGGTGAGGGCTGAGCTGGGTGCTGGGTGCTGACACCCGGATTCCCCGGTGCTGGGGCTCGCTGGCAGGACGGGCACATGGGGACGAAGGCGAGCTTGTAGGCTCTGGGGCTGAAGTACCCCAGGCAGGAGGGTTGCGTCACTTGATCATGAAGGGATCTACTCCTGGCTGGCTTTGTGAATGAAGAGCTTTCAAATCCCCAGGACTTGACCCTCCTCAGCCTGAAGCTCACCAGCCAGCATACTCTGTTGCTTCATCTCAAAGTGTTGAGTGGCTTTTTTCTTTCTTTAGTTAAACTTCATACCCGAGCAAGTAACTTCTTCATTTGGAATCTGCTGAGCAGAGAGGTTTCAAGCCTGATAAGCTCTTGGGTTGTGTATGAAGAACATTTCCCAATGGAGCACTACATCAGCGCTCCTTGGCCATCAGAGCTGGTCAGGGTTGACTATGTGGCCCTGTGTAGTGTGGTCAGGTGTGTGGCTGCCTGTGGGTTCCTGCTGTTGAGAGTTTCCTTCTGAAAGGCCTTGGTGACGCTTCTTCATCAACCTCCTTCTTCACGGGTTGGACTCAACGACTTTTAAAGCTTCTTTCCAACCCAACCTCTTCTGTGATTCTCTGTACAGACATATCTGGGATAGTTGCTTTGCCTCAGAAGATAAATGGGCAGGGTGTGAGCAGGAAGGAGATGGGTCACGGGAAGGAGATGGGTCTCAGCCAGACCTGCCTCACCTGCTCTTCTCGCAGTGCAGGTTGACACCGAATGCGCTGGAACTGTGACACCGTTTGCAGGTCGGGTGCTCCACACCGCGGTGGAATCACTCCCTGTGGTGGTCGGGTCCTGTCCCTGTGGAGGAGGCCGCGTCTTACTGGACTGCTGGGCATCTGCTTCCAGGAGAAGGTCCTGGCCAGGCAGCTTGCAGTTGCTTCTGAGGACCTGTGCGCTTTGATTCTTGCTAGGATTGTGTGTTTAGAAAGCAGCATCTGCTCCTCCCACCCGTTACTGTTCCACTTGGAAGAGAGTCCAGGCAGAGGAGAGCTGAGTGACCATGTGGCAGGAGAGAGCACTGGTGAGGACAGAGCTGGTATCTGCAGTGGGGTGGACTTGACCCTTGTTGAGGTCATTGATTTTTGTGGGACACGGTCACCACAAGCAGTTTGAGGGCCAGCATGGGCTTTCATCTCCTCCAAGTTCATTTGGAGGGCCCACCTCTTTGTGACTCTGTGGATACATCGGTGGTCCTCACATGAGGACCTGGGAGGGTCCTGGACCACACTACGAAAGGCCGTTCCCTGCCCTGCTCAAGGTTTTGCCCCATTGCTGGAAGAGGAGACTTCCAGCACTGGGAGCTTATCTTCAAGCTGCTGCTCATGACTCCTGTCCCATCTTGGGCTTCCACGCAGCTCTTCCTTCCTCCCTCCGTTGGGTTTGGAGTTGGGCTGATCTCCTCCGAGCACTAGTAACAAACACGGTGCCCGAGCCAGCAAGCGCCCATCAGGGGCCAGCCGCTCGTTAGGACTCACTAATCTGCCCTAGTGCCGATCTAAGGTGGCTTCGGGCAATCAAATCCGTTTACCTTCTGTGTTGAAACCAGGCCTTTTAATACAGGCTCTGGAAACCTGAGGGGTTATTGATGGAATTTTTTCTTGGAGGGCGTTACCCCGGCTCACGCTGTCTTGAAAAATCCCGCTCGGTGGTTTTGCCAGAGCCAGAAGCAGAAGGAGGATGAAGCTCTGAGAGCTCCCAGCGCCGAGTCCTCGAGCCGGGACTACCCGTTGTACAAGGAGCCGCAAACCAACAGGGCCGGGCTTTAATGTCACAGCTTGGGGAGGAGAAACTAGACAGTGTTTTTGTGAACTATCCTTGCAGCACTGAGGGAAAATCACAAGAATTGGCGTTTTTTGGAAGCGTAGTCAGTGGATGAGGATTTGAAGGTTTTTGGCTGGTAAAGCTGGTTTGGTTTGGGTTTTTTTTTTCCCCTTCCTTTTTTTGCTCCAATATTTCCGTAGGTTTTTGCATATCGGGTTTTTGCTGAAAGATGGATGAGCAGTTTAACAAAAGTTGTTGTGCCATATTTTATTTATCCTTACGCATTACGAATATATAAGTATCTATTTAGACTGATGGTTGCAATAAAACCTTCACTGTTATTGTGAACTTCAGGGTTTAAACCCGAGACAGAAAAATGGGAAGTAACTTCTCCAGAATATTCGCTGTTCGCGACCCTCTTTCTAAAGAGGTTTCTTAAAAAGTTTTTATGGTTCAAAACCAAAATCGTGTCTTAAAACTTGACATTTCCCGACGCTGACCCTGAAGTTCTCGCGTTTCTGATCCTTTGGGTTTTTCCAGGTACATCTGGTTGCTTTTCTGGCGCGTTCTTTAGGAAGGTCTGGAGTTGATGAGGAAAAGGTGGAACGGGTTGATCCATCCTGCTTGGCTTTTTTAACCTATCAATCTTTTAAAGTGATCAATCTCCAATTTTTTAGAAAAAAAAAAAAAAAACCACAACTTTTTAGGTCTCTGTTCTTCTTAAACTTCTTAGGAGTGGGAGCCTGCCCTCGCTGAGTGGGACTTCGATGGGGAAAGCGGTAGATTATGAGGTTGCTGTTGCTCAGGAATTGATTAGTAAAACTTTTAACTACTAATAAAAATCCATTTTTCAATGGATTTTTTTAAATGAACCCATTTTCTTAGAACAGTGATATGGGATGTTTCCTAGTGAATAGGAATTAGTTTATATAATTTAGCCTATTAAACTGAATTATTTAAAATTCAAACTTCCCCTAATTTATCTTTTTTTTGGTTGTTTTGGGGTTTTTTTTTGGGTTTTTTTTGGTTTTTTTTCTTTTTAATATCAGTAAGTTGTCCTGTCATTCCTTTCATTCTTCCATAGCAGTAGCGTGAATTCTGGTGTGTATATATGTATGTATAATATATATATTTCCACCCTGCCTTTCTAATTCTCCACAATGTAAGAGTTAGGGGTTTGGTTTGTTTTTTTTTTTCTCCCCCTCCCTCCACTTAATTTTCCTGTGTCTTTACCTTGATTTGTAATTGAAACGATGCTTTGAAGTTTTGTCTTTATATTAAAGTGTCTGTATTTTAATAACCGTACTGTTGTGGAGTTTCACTGCTTCAGCAGGACAGGGGCTCGGTGGAAACGAGATGTTCAGATGGAGACGTTGGAGCGAGACGTTCCCGAGCGCGGCTTTATCTGGTGGCAGCAGCAGGGACAGGCCCCTGAACGAGGCAAGGAAAAGCTGAGGGCAGTGAAAAGCTGAGGACGGTGAAAAGCTGAGGACAGTGAAGCTCTCGGGGTTTCGCGTGCTCGTGACATCGCAAACCCACCCTAGAGACACTTCTGGTTTAGCCGGTAAATTCACCAGTATAATAAAACTGCCGTCAGGTGATGTGGGCAACGTCCTCCTGGGCTGCATCCCCAGCAGCGTGGGCAGCAGGGCAGGGAGGGGATCCTGCCCCTCTGCTGCACTCTGGGAGACCCCCCTGCAGTGCTGGGGCAGCTCTGGAGTCCTCAGCACAGCAGAGACATGGACCTGCTGGAGCGGGGCCACAGGAGGGCCCAGCAATGATGGGAGGGCTGGAAGCCCTCTGCTGGGAGGCCAGGCTGGGAGAGTTGGGCTTGTCCAGCCTGGAGAAGAGAAGGCTCCAGGGAGACCTTCTGGTGGCCTTGCAGGACTTCAAGGGGCCTGTCAGAAAGATGGGGAGGGACTTTTGAGCAGGGTCTGTTGGGGCAGGACAAGGGGGGATGGTTTGAAACTAAAAGAGGGAGATTGAGACTAGAGAGAAGGAAGAAATTGTTGGTGCTGAGGGTGGTGAGAACCTGTCCCAGGCTGCCCAGAGAGGTGGTGGCTGCCCCTGGAACCATTGCAGGTGAGGTTGGCCGGGGCTCTGAGCAACCTGCTCTGGTTGCAGATGTCCCTGCTCCCTGCAGGGGGGTTGGACTGGATGAGCTTTAAAGGTCCCTTCCCACCCAAACCAGGCTGTGACTCCATGTGTTCAAACTTGGGCAGTGATGGCCAGAACCCTTTCTAAGCTCCTTTGCTGCAGGATTCTTAAAACGCAGTGAAGGTCCTGCTTCACCCAGCACTCGCACAGCTCATGGTTTTTAGATGTTGGGAACAGTTGCAGCAGCCTGACCCAGCTCATCTTCCTGAGCACAGTTTCCACTCAAGTGCTTGGCTGAGTTGGCAAAAACCCCTCGGAAAAATCAGTGTGGGGCCATCCACCGCCTCACCTCAGCTCCCACCCTGCTCCTCCTCACGGGGCTCCAGGCACCAGCTCTTCAGGGCATCTCCCAGAGCTCCTGCTGCTCCTCCATCCTGATCCTGCTGTGACACGGGTCAGGCGAGACACCCGGTCCTGTGCCAGACCCTGGGCTCGCTGCAGCCGCCCCCTCCCCAGCCCAGGTTTTGGGTTCTTGGAACAGCTCTGACAGCCCCAAAGATTAAAACAAGTTTTTATTGGAAATGTTGATTGTACAACAGATAAACGGCTTCAGGCCTCGTTCCGGGAGCCTGTGCCCAGCGCTCGCCGAACAGGCCATGAAACACAGCAAGCGGAGTGAGCAGAGTATGAAAATGGACAATTGTCTGTAAATCACGAGTGGTTGATGCAGATCTCAAAGTATCTACAGGTACCATCTTCCCTTACTCCTAAAACCTGCCCTCGTGTCCTCGCGCTAGTCTAGAAGTTGATCCAAGGTAGTCACCAGGCCCGGTGCTGGCCTGGGTAACTCTTCACAGCATTTGTCTTACATTCAGCTCAGAAATGTCATTGTTGCCTCTTAAACAGGAGTTGGATTATCTCTGGCTCGCCCAACTGTTCCCAGAACAGCTCAGTAAAATGCCCAGTGACGTACGGTGAAGGGGGGGGGGGGGGGGGGGGGGGGTGGGTGGTGGCTCTACCTTCATGCAAGGCGTTTGAGGAGCCCACTGGTGACGGTCCTGGAAGGCACATGGCTGAGAACGGGCTCCGGAAGGTGGCTGCAGCCCCAGGGAGCCTTGCCGTGGCACCAAACGGACCGAACGCTGGCAGAATTCGTGCGCTTTTGTTTAGAAGTGGGTTGACTTTGCGCAGTGAAGAATTCACCAACGCTGAACCCTGGGGAGCAGTGTGGACGTGGACCTTCTGCCTCAAACTGGGGGAATGCTGGCTGCTAAGTTCAGGGCGAGCCGGGGTCCTGCGATCCCTGCTCTGCAGGCGAGGAAACCGCGGCTGCTGCAGAGCCTGGACCGCATCCGTCCGTCTGTCTGCTCTCGAGCAACCAGACGGCCAAGTCTCTTTTTCACAGTAGGTAAAGCTGCTGCGTACCCCACCGGCGGGTCAGGACCGTGCCCCTGCACCGAGGTGAAGCAGAGCAGGCTTGGGAGGATGAAAATCCGCTTTGAAGTCATCTGAGGACACTTAATTCCCTAAAGCACAAGCTCTCGTGTGTCCCTGCTTTTAATCCCTCGCCGCTGCTTCCACCAGAGCTGCCATCTGTCTCCCAACGCCCTGTCCTCAGGACAGCTGCCCCGCCGCTTATTTTGGTGATTTCTAGAGTGAGCACCTGGAACCAGTGAAGGGAAAGGGAGTATCTGGCGAGGGCAAGGAAAAAATCTTGGCTTTGAGGTTCAAAGTAAAGCATCAGTGACATCTGCCACTCTCCACGTTCCCAGCAGTGCGAGGTGAAGAGCAAAGGCCAGGCCGCTGCAGCTTGCAGTACGGGCTCTTGGTTCGGCATCACCTCCCAGCCCAAGCGGAGAAGACCCAAGACCTCCCTTCCAGCGCCGATCTACCCGGTGAGGAGCCAGGCACAAAAAAGCCCAGAGCTGCAAACCCCCGGAGCTGAGGCCAAGCCCTCAGGCTGATTTACCTTCCCCAGCCAGGAGCGAGTTCCTTCTGTCATCAACCATCTGACAACCTGCGACCTTCCCAGGAGGTTCTCCTGGTCTAGTTCCAGGAAAGCTGCTGCAGGAGTCGTGAAACTGGGTCTCCTGAAGCCCGGGGTGTGAGGAGCATCTTTTTGCCCCTCATCTCTGGGCGGTTTTCCTTCCATGGCTGAAGGTGCAGAACCTCGAGGAGAGACCTTGTTCCTGAACGCTCCTCTCTGTGCTGCAGGAGCCGCAGGGCAGGCAGCCCCTCGCACAGTTTTCTGGTCTTTCTCTTTGGACGCTCACAAAAGGGAGAAAAACTGCAGCAATGGCTCAGGGAACGAAGAGTTAATGCCCGGCCCTCACATGCTCCCTGGGCTTAACTTCTGCAGCCCTAAAGCTCCAACAGTTCCTGCTTACACACCTCTGCATCTGGCTCCTCTCTGGGAAGCTGAATAAGCACCTGGCCCTCAGCTGTGGGACCACCGAGCCCTCCGCTCCCTCCTGCTCTGCAGCTCCTCTCTCAAACGTGTCTGTGGGAGCGCTCCCCTGGCCTGCAGCGTGGGCTTCATCCAGCCCCCATCACCACCTCCTGCCCACAGAGGGAGAAGGAAACAGCCCCACGAGGCAGGCTGGGGGTGGCTGCAGGACTGGGGGTTCCCCCTCCCTGGCAGCCGGGGCTGGGGCCGAGCTCTCCCGCTGTTAAGGGAAGGCTTCTCCCTCCTCCCTGCTCCACAGCCTGGCCCTCAGGCTCTGCCAGCAGCTCTCCTTTGCCAGGGCACCAAGGGGTGAGCGTTTGGTGCAAGACCTCCCTTCCAGCGCCGAACGCTCTTGCAGCAAGGGGACAAACAACCCTCCTCGGCTCCCCTGGAGACTGCAGGAAGATCCAGAGCCAGAAAACCTCCCTCCAGGAGAGAGGCAGGGAGGAAGAGGAGGGTTAGAGCTGGCCCAGGGCCTGCCCCGGAAGCCCACGCTGGAGGACAGCAGGTGCTGGGGGCTCTGTTCCATCCTCTGCTGGCTCTCGGAGCCAGGCTGGCCTCACTCCCAGCCCGCAGCGGTGCGGTGTCAGCGCAGGGGCAGGGTCCGCAGGGAGCAGTTAGGACTGGCTGCCTTCCTGGCTGGGGAGAGTGGGAATGTGCAATGAGTTCCCTTTAAAAAAATCATACAGAATTATTTGGCTAATAAATTAAAAAGTCCCTTGGTCACTGCTGTGGGGATCTGCTGCTGTTCTCCCTGGAGGGGGGGGGCTCAGGGGTTATTGCTTCTGTGTTCCCAGCTGGAATCGGGCTTCCTCGGAGATCCCGTACTGCTCCAGGGGGTCCTGTGGCAAGAGCAGAGGGAAGGCACCGGTGAGAGGCAGACAAGGGGGGACCGTCCCTCAACCAGCCTGCGCTCCGATCCCAGTCGTGTGCTGGATTTACCCCAGTCCCTTGCTGCCGTTCCTGCTGCAGAAAGACCCGGAGCCCTTGGGGAGGACACTGGATAACTGAGGGGCACAGTTACCCTTGGGGAGCCACAGCCACCGCTGTCACCCCGAGCAGGGCTGCTCCGAGGAGCCCGGCAGGGCTGCGAGCAGCAGCTCACCCCACGTACGCTCCGCTCTGGCCAGGGCTGCCCATGAACTCTTCCAGAGACCCAGTGCGAGTCCAGGCTGGGCCAGGCCAGATCCGTCCAGCGACAGACCTCAGGCCACTGGAGAAGCGCGTGTACGAGTGTTGGGGCTGAGCGCGCCGCAGGCGGCTCAGCAGAGGACTCTCAGGTCTGGCTGTTGAGACCACGGCTTCAGGGACTGGCTTGCGATGGGATCCGTTTCGTACGCACGGCAGCAAACAGCCTTGTGCAACAACACCTGAGACCAGCGGCCCCTGCTTCAGTCCAAACCCGTCTGTCACCACCTGCCAGGCCAACTTCGAGGGACTCACCTTCCCTGTCATTTTCTGGATCTCATTCCGGTAGAAGATCAAGCTCCTCCTCATGAACTCGTAGCTGTAAGACAGGAACAGACCAGGCTGAGCAGAAAAGGATGTGGAGAAGTTTCAGATGCTATTTAGAGCCGAAGGGAAGTTTGCCTGGGAGGACACGACCACTTCCCTCCTGGGGTTCACCGCAAGCTGATCCCAGAAAACAAAGAGCGCGGAGCGCCCAGCGCAGACCTCGCGCTGCCAGCTCGGTACCTGGCTCGCTTGAGCGCCTCGACCCACTCCTGACACTGCTCTTCACTGTCACATTCGAAGCAGTATTTCCTCTCTGGCTCCTCAACAAAACCTGCCGGGAATAAAGAAGAGGCGTAAGGGAGGTCCTGGCGAGCTGCCTGCGCTCCACGGTCTCCATCTCCAGCAGCCCAGGCTCTGCCAGGCCATGGGCAGCATCTCTGTGTGACGAAGATGACCTGTGGACAGGCTGGTAGCCCAGGCTTGGCCCGTCTCCCTCAGCCCGGGTGGCTCCCAGCTAGCCCGGAGCAGCTGCTGACAGCTTATGGTGGCCAAAGACTTCAGAGAGGAACGAGCAACTTCTCAAAGCGCGACTGACAGCTCAGAACTGAACCGGAGCAGCGCGGCCGGATTCGGGACTGGAAGTCCCTGAGCCTCCTTGCGAATGGCCACCAGAGGTTCAGTGACCAAAGTGGGAAATGGCCCCGAGGACTCGATCTGATCTGTGCAGAGCAGCCACCTGAGGAGTCAACGGCACCGGCCCGTCTTTGCTGGAGGCTTTGGGGACTGGGTAACCCAGCACACGGTGGGCAGCGAGTTCCCCCAGCACAACTCCAGCTCTTTACCAAGACAGAATCAGGACACCTGATTAATTACGTTGTCCCCAGAGCTCTGCTCTTTAGTACACACTCTGCAGAGATCGAGGCTGTCGCTGAGTAACTGGGTCAGCATCAGACCGGAGCAGCCGGGCGGGGACACAACCGCCCTCGGTTTTAACGCTTCTTCTCAGGAATCTTCATTCCCCAGAGCTCCTGATAGCCTTAAAGCCCCAGAAATTCAGAGCATGGTGCTTAGAGAGATGGGGCTGTTTGAGGGTCCTCTGGAGGCAGCAAGAACATCGCCCCTCCCAGCCCAAAGAGGAGACGAGGCTCTGCACAGAAAAGCAGCTGTGCCCGACAACCAGGCCAAAAGATACGGGGATGGCCTTGGAGAAACATCCTGTTATTTTTGCCACATACCTCTCGCACAATGATTACTTGTTGGATGAAAGGCTGTGTACAAAGGACGACGCGCCACGAGCCAGCTGGAGCCGGCGCTATCAACACAAGGACAAGCAGCGTGGCGGGAGGGCCGGGGCGAGATTAGCCTGGCAGATGGTTTATCTGAGGCTCGCTTTATTTTGATAAAATGCAATCGCACAGAAGCAGCAAGCTGTCAACACCAAACCCTCCTCGAGAGGGATTGCCACCAGCGCTGAGCCGTGGCCTGTCTGTCGCTGCTGCTCTCCTCACGCAGCTGTTTCGGCCAGCGATGGAATATGGCTGTTGTGGGGACGGGGCACGGCCACGCCGGGGGAACAACCGGCAGCTGGTGAGGAGAGGGGCTGAGGAGCACGAACCCCAGAGAGGAGAGGGGCTGAGGAGCATGAACCCCCCTGTTACCAGAGAAACAGAGGGAAAAGAGAGAGCTGGGGCTGCTGAGCTGCAGAAGAGAAGCCTCAGAGGGGATCTGAGCAATGCTGAGCAAGAGCTCAAGGGCCCATGGGGGGCAAGAGGATGGGGCCAGACTCTTGTCAGTGGTGCCCAGGGACAGGACAAGGGGCAACGGGCACCAACTGGAACCCAGGAGGTTCCATGGGAGCAGGAGGAGAAACTCGTTTGGTGTGAGGGTGTGGGAGCCTGGCCCAGGCTGCCCAGAGAAGTTGTGGAGTCTCCTTCTCTGGAGAGATTCCAAAGGTGCCTGGACATGATCCTGGGCCCCCTGCTCTGGGTGAGCTGCTGGAGCAGGGGGTTGGACGAGATGATCTCCAGAGGTCCCTTCCCACCCCACCATGCTGGGATGCTATGAAAGCAGGAACTAAGCATTTTCCATAGCACTATCTGCTCTAAGGGAGAAGCACAGGGAATAACGCACAAGCAGAACTCACTGATTGAGAAGACGTTCTCCTCCTCTTTGGTGATCCTGCAGTGCTCCAGCAGCAGAGCTCCAATGGGCTGGAAAAGACGCAGAGAGAAGGTTTAACCGACGCTGCCCACAGCACAAGATTGGTCTGAGCCTTTTCAAAGAGTTTCAGAACCTGGAACTACTTTTCAAGCAATTCAGCCTCATTGCACAAATGTTCCATGTTCGTGTGACATCTTTTAATGGGCTTTTTTGTGTCTGTTCTGCTGCTGCTGCTCCTCCTTGGAGCGCTTTGCAGACATTAAGCAGGTGTTAAACATTTTACTCGCTCTGATTCAGCCTGGGCTTTGTTTCTGTGATGACAGGACACCAACCAGCTCATGCTCCCCTTCCTAAGTGCGGCCTCGAAGCCTCACCAGAGGTTAAGAACAGCGTGTTGGGAGAGCTGGAACAGCTCAGGAGAAGCTGATGAGCTGGAACAGCTCAGGAGAAACACAGCGTAGGTGCTCTTTGCTCGCCAGTGCACGCCAAGCAAGGACATGAGAACTGCGGGGTGAGATGAGCCACGAACAAACGTGAATTCTTTTGTCCAAAAAACTAAAACTGCAGGAGGCAAATAAGGCAGCAGGGAAGACACTGAGAAACCTGGTTCCCTCTATTTCTGGCACCCTCATCCACCCAGGAAGATCGTCTGCCCTCCTTCAAAACGCACACAAATGCTTATAAATAACTCCTGGCAAGAAAGAGAGCGCGGAGGGGAGAGCTGGGGGGACAGGACACGTCCTCAGAGCCTCATCCTGCAGCAGCGCAGGAGCCACGGCTGAGCCCAGAGGCAGACGTGCTAGAGCAAGCGCTCAGCATCTGAGCCCCCGCCTAAGAGCGGTGGCTGCAGCTCTCCTGAGGCAGAAAAGAGTATTTCTGAAAACTCAGCTGTTAGCAGGATAAAATATTTATGAAATAGCGGTAAAATGTCACTAAAAGCCTTCCCGTGCCTTTGTCTGTAGCCCCAGTGTGAGCACAGCCCCTTTCCTCACACACATCTACATGACTTTTATCTCTATTTTCCAACAAGAAAATCTTTAGCAACAATTATCAATGAATTCATTAAAAATCAGCAGGTTGCAGCAGTGGCAAAGCCAGAAATGGAACCCAAAGGTCCCATCCCTCAGTTCTTTCTTCTAGACCCAAGCAGGGCTCCTGCTCAGGGTATGGCCACTAAAGTTTCCCAGGAACAGGGAGCATTGTACAACACAAGCAGAACTCCCAGCATAAAAAAGAAAGAACAATGCTAATTGTAGCGAAAAGGCCACCAGCATCCTGGCTTGCACCAGCACTAGTGTGGCCAGCAGGACCAGGACAGGGATTGTCCCCATGGATGNAACAAGCAATAGGACAAGAGGAACTGGCCTCAAGTTGTGCCAGGGAAGGTTTAGCTTGGACATGAGGAACAATTTCTTTGGTGCAAGGGCTGTGAAGGGCTGTGCCAGGCTGGGCAGGGCAGTGGTGGAGTCCCCATCCCTGGAGGGGTTTCCAAGCTGTGGAGATGTGGTGCTGAGGGCCAGGGGTTAGTGGTGCCCTGGCAGTGCTGGGGGAATGGTTGGACTCAATCATCGTAAAGGTCTTTTCTAATTCCATGATTCTATGATAACTCTCTTCCCAGGAGAGCAAATTACAAGCTTCCCCTCACAGCCTGCCAGGAGAAGGCCCAGTCCTCCAGACAAACATTACTGACTCCCCCTTTTGCAGTTCTGGGGCAAGGGTTTTGTTGAACAGCTTCATTCCAGGCTCACAGGAGAAGCGCTCGGGCGTGGTTACACGGCAGGGCTGCTTCTCACCCCTTCTCAGCTGTTGCTGAGGAAACGCAGGCGCCTGTCCTGGCTCTGGCAGCCCATTATCGTACCGTTGTACAAAGCCCACACAATGAATTCACAGGAAAAGAAGAGAGAGGGAGGAAAACAACCACCAACAACCGAAAAGCAGACTCCCTACCTCTGCTTCGTCAGTCCGGAAGTAGAAGAGAAAGTTGACAACGAGCTTCACGAGGCGTTTCTTTAACACTGCAAAGAAAAAGAGCGTTGAGGTGGCGGAAGGGCTGAGGGAAGCCCCTTCCAGCCCTGCCAGCACCCAGCACGGCACCAAATCAACCAGGCCCACAGGGAAGTCCCACAGGAAGCAGTTGAGAGCTTTGCTCCTAGAAGAGCTCAGGACACCCAACCAGCTGTGAAGGACACCCCCTGCCCCCACCCCCCTGGGCTGAACTGCAGCTGCAGGGGACAAAGTCGCTCTGCAGCTTCTTTAGCCGCTTCTGGGCAGACGGAGCCCACGGCACCATGTCACCAACACGCACCCACCCACTGGGACCTTGGCCACCCCCAGGAAGGCTCCAGCTCCCGGGGGTCCCCTCCCTGGGGCTGTCAGCACAGATGTCCACCTGAGGGACAAAGTCCAGCAGAAGGCTGCAGGTTCTCAGGTGGAAGAAAAGCCCAGGATGAAGGAGCTGAGCTTCACTAATGCTCGTGCTCCAGGGCTGGTTTGGGAGGATATTTCCTGGGAGATTTCAGGAAAGAGCCTCTTCCGCTGCCCCCGGGCCCCTCATGGCCCTTCCCAGCCACGCTGTCCCCAGCCCGCCCCAGTCCAGCCACAGCCACAGCCCCTCCGCTCCAGCCCCCCTGACCCCGCACCCCCTGGGCCAGACCCCACCACTCACACTGCCCAGTCCTATGCACCAGTCCTCCCAGTCTGATCCAAGTCCTGCCTCCCAGTACCCACGGCCCTGCCTCCCAGTACCCACGGCCCTGCCCTGCTCCTGCCCACCCAGCACAGCCAGTCCTCCCCCCGCCACCTCAGCGCTCCCAGTCCTGCCCTGGTCCTACCTCTCACTTTCCCAACCCTCCTTCTCAGTACCACCAGTCCCTCCTCCCAGGGCGCCCAGTTTTCCCAGTCCCCCACCAACTTCTCCAGCCCTGGCCCTGCAGTGACCCACAGCCGCGCCCTGCACCCCCCCAGCCCCGCCGCTCCCCTCTCACCGCTCCCCTTCTTGGGCACCCGCATCAGGATCTCGGCCGCCTTCTCGGCGGGCTGCCGGGCCAGGGACAGCAGCTCCCGCTCGTTGTACCGCATGGCGAGACCCCTCGCCCCGGTTCTACGGCCTCCCCATCGCCCCGGCCGCGCCCGCCGCCCGTACCCCGGAAGCGCTCCCGGCGCGCCCCGGAAGTGCTCGCGTCGGAAACCGGAAGTTGTCCGCGGAGCGGGCGGCGCGGGACCGAGGCCTCCTTGGACGGTACGGGCCTGAGGGACCAGAGCGGCCTTGTCGGGGGCTGGGGGCGTGTGGGGCCTTGGCTGGGCCTGAGGGGTGTTTGGGGAGTGTCTGGGAGGGGCTTTGGCCTTCGATAAGGGGTCGAGGGA
>VZZY01014293.1:265697-309660 GCA_013400335.1 Eurystomus gularis | reverse complement strand
GTTAGAGATTGGAAAGGACCTCGAAAGATCATCAAGTACAAGCCTGATATTATTGCCCGCCTCCCCCTTCACATCTAGTTTAAAGCACTGTCAATCAACCCTGCAATCTCCTGGGCAAAGACCCTCTTCCCACTTTGAGAAAGGTGTCTGCTGTTTGATGTCAGCATTCCTGGTATCGTGCAGGCCATCTCATTATCTAAAAAACCCCAAAGTTGTGGTGGTAATGAGCCCCAGAGCCATGTGTTGATAGATTCCACCCTCCCATTCCTTCCAGTGTCATTGCTTTCAACTGGAAGGAGAGAAGAAAAAATAACCTGCATCCCAGATTCTCTCACTAACAATCTCAAGGCCCTGAAGTCTTTCTTGATCGTTCTTGGATTACGTATTGCTGCTTCCCCTCCACCCACATGGAAAATCGGTAGAGGGTAGTAGTCTGAGGACCCCACTAAGCTAGGAAGTTTCCTAGGGACGTCCTTAACCTGGTCTCCAGGGAGACAGCAGGCCTCCCTGTGAGGATGGTCTAAGCAGCATATTGGACCCTCTGTTCCCCTCAGAACAGAGTCGCCTACAACTATAATCCTTCTTTTCTTCCTTTTGTGTGTGGTGGTGATACAGGCAGTAGGCCTGTCTGACTGTGTAGGCATCTCTTTCCCTTCGCATCCCATCCCTCTCATTGTTCCTTCTGCTCCCATTATGGCCGGGGACTTGCTTGTCACTTTTTCTGGGGGGTGACCACACAGCTAATCTCTCTGCAAAGCCCTGTCTTGTGAGCAATAGCTGTAAAACTTCTTCCCTTTAATTGGTCACCACTGCTTTCTTCCAGAGTAACTTGCCCTTGCTACAGGGATGGCTGTTGCTGTGAAGCAGGGGGTGACTTGCAAATTATAACACTGCAATAATTCTATGTACCTTTGCGTTGAATTACAGAAGTATTGATTTAATTTACTGCATGGATTTGCAACCAGCAGTTCAGCAGCTGCTTCATGAGCCATCCTTGCAGCAGAGGAACCTCAGAGAGATGGGTGAGTTGGATGTGGAGAAGTGGGAATTGGTCTAGTCATCCCAAGAGAAATCATCACCATTTGTGAGTCAAAGCCTGCAGTCTCTTGCCTGAGATGAAGGGAATCTCCCGAGGGCAGCTAATCTTGCATGATGTCATCACTTGAGATCAAACATCATGATATTGGGTCAATAGATCTTTCTAAAAGGACATGCAAACCTCATTCAAATTCACATTTAGCTCTAGCCAAAACACAACCCGAATCATGATCCAAATAACCTCCTCCTCAGCCTACCTTCATTGCTGTTCTGTTTCGGTGGCAGATGCAGCACAGAAAAGATGCCTGAATGCTTAATTCAGAAATTTACTGTTTAAGGCATTACTTGTATGAACACCAGCGTAACACATAGAATACCAATGCCCTAAATTTAGTAGTTTTGTCTGAGTCATTTTCACAATGTGGGAGGGGTGTGAAGACACTCCACAGAGTGGAGAAACTTCATGGTGATGCCTGTCCAATAAGAATATTTTTTCAAAAGTCAGAGTACAACAGAACTACAGATATGTTTGTGAGTAAAATGCAATTTTGTTGCAGTCTTCATACAGGGAAGTGTTGTTGCTCTCCACCCACTTCAAAAGCTGAAGTCAAGTTTGACTGATGCATATCTCTGATACTGAACTAGGTACTGAACTTTTCATGACAGCAACACACAGACACAGGTAAACACTCTGGCTGCGTGATTTGGAGGGATATGATGTGGTGTAATCCCCAGATTTGTCTGTGCAGTTACATCTTATTTTCTAGCGATAGCAGATGCGTTGTTATAATCCTACACGTTACCAACCAGCAGCCAAAAGATATTCCTGGGCTTATTCACTGAGGGATGAAGTGCTGTCCCACTGAAGACAGGTGACTTTTGCCACAGAAGCCATTTGGTAGGGCTAGGAATACACACAGTTTTTTTAAATAGATGTGGGCACAAGTAATTAGGTGTGCATGTGAAGGAGGCATTTAGACTTGGTATTCTAAACTGGTAACACTTACCTTCCTGCCAGTCTGGATTTTATTCTCACTCCATGAGCCTTTCTGCTTGAATGCAGCTGATTTCAAGTTGATATGAATGAACATAGCAATTCTGTTTTGGAGATTCTTCCTGGGACCCTGTGGAATGAAACTGCCCCTCTCCTCAAATGAAAACCGAACTTCACAGCCTGAGTTTAGTCAGAATTGATCATGTTTTCACTCTGAATAAAAGTTAGTTCTAGCTCAGCCCCTGCAATCTGAGTTGTCTGAGTGGACTCTTCATTGGGCAGAGATGAAGCATGTGTTCATGTACTGTCTGATATCAGCCATGGCAGACATGTAAACATACTAGGACATGATTCTATGGCCCTGATTCTCATGAGTAGTACCACTGAGCTCAGGATTCTGCTCACACAAACCGTGGGATCAGTTGTCATGTGTTTAATGCCAGGGAGATGAACTCTGTTCCTAGAGAAACTCCAGTGAAATCAAAAGCTTGTTAATAGAAAAAGTAGTTAGCTGTTATCATAAACAGAGTGAAATGCCAAACAAAATCCTGCTCTGCTATTTGTTCCCATGCAGGCATTTAGCTGCCAGGAAGGACCAGTCTTATAAACATGAAATTATATCCATGGTAACATGTAAGCCATGTTTAACTTTGCAGCATGTTAAAAGGTACATAAAAAAAAAAAAATGTTTTTTACTGTTGAGAATAGCAATTATGACTTTAAAGTCAGCTATTTTAGCTCAGCCAGCCTGGAAGTTGTTGACTGGTGAGGGCAAGGGCCAGAGGCACAGCTACTTCCTCGGAACACTTATTGTTGCTAGACATTCCAAGAAGTTATTATTGCTTAAATACAGCTTGTGTTTTCTTTACCCAGATTCCTTTAGCAAGAAAGATATGACAGGTTGTGATATCGGACTGCAGTGAAGTCCCACCTGTGCTGTTCTACCATTCGTGAGAGAGCAGTGCTGGTTCTCTGCAGCTGTCATGCACATGCCCTTTTTGGGTAAGTACTGGCTTTAAGGCACTTGCTTTGTGATATGGCATCTTGGGATAATAAGCACTCCGCTCAGGTGCTGTTCAGTGACTCCTGCATCATGCTAGAAAGCAGACATTGCTTACAGCGTGAGAGATCAGCTGGAGTAGGGAGTAGACTGAATTAGTGTCTGGGCTGGAAAATGTATTGGGAAAAGTAACTGAAAGATCTCAACTTGGAGCAAAAGCTGAAGCTGAAATCTGCAGATGGTTTTCTTGTATGTACGATAATGTCAAACCCAAAAAAGGGAGTTTTCGCACTCTGTTGTCTGTTTAGCACAAAGTGAAAATTATGTACTGGCAAACGAAGCCCTGTGTCTGGAGAAAACAGCTATGACTGTGCCTATACAACACCATATAGGGCTCTGTGGAAGTTGGGCTTGACTGCGTTTGCAGAGGTCTGAAGCCTTGAGCTCTGTTTGCCACGGAGCAGAGGGAGGGGGGAAAAAGAGCAATGGGATGTGTCCTCATTAGTTTCTATATGTTAGCACCCGCATGGTAATGCCATTCTAATTGTGCTAGGAATGATTTCTAAAAACCAGAAATTTCATCTCTAGGGGGAGCAGAACAGCCCGTGCTAGAAATGAGGGAAGTGCCAGAGGTCACAGTGGCTACTGCTGGATACCACAAAGCATGGTAGAAAAGACGAATAGGATGTTCTGGTAGCTACTGTCATGTGTGTGTCTTGAAGCAAAGAGGCTCGTGGATAGAGTAGCCTGGGTGCCTGGCTCTGAAAAGGCAGCAGCATCTTTGAAGAATGTATCTATTTTTACTGTCTTCCTGTAACTGTTCTTCAGGGTTCTGGGTTTTTTAGCTACACAGAGGTGGGACAAAGATAATAAAGATGTCAAATTTTAAGAACACCTATACTAGCATGTACCTCTCTTAACAGAAAAGTGGAAATAGTTTATCAGCACAACCTATCTCCTCACTTGGGTAAATCCTTTTTTCACTAACAGTCAGCACTGTTGTATGGGAGAGACTCAGACCTATCTCTCTAGCTGGACAAGGAGGGTTGGGCTGTGCTGTGCCTTCTCCGCTTCTGTAAAGTGGACACAGACCGTGTCTTCCAGCAGGGTATACGATTTGACACTGCAAGACTCTACAGTGCCTCAGTTAGTGGAGGTCCTGTGTTCAGGCTGGGGAGGATGAAGAGTGTCTGAGATGCCTTGCCACCAAGTTGTTTGCTCACTGGTGCGAGAGGGGAGAGATGAAGCACAAGGCAGTATCAGAATAGCATCATAGAGGCCTGAATCCAGAGTAACTTCTTACGTGCTACTTCAGTGAGAATTGTGTTTTCCATCACGTTTGAAACACTTATCTTCAGATGCAGGAGCTTGGGTCAATCACGCCATAATCAATGTGATCAAGTAAAAGCCGTTTATTTAGTAAAATATCGCTCTTTTATAATCTCTTTGGCATAGGACACAGTACACGCTATTCCGCTATTGGTTACATTGTGCATATCATTTACCTAGCAACAATTTCTAATTGGTAGCACATATTCTTCAGGCTCTCATTATTGTAGGATAGCTCAGTCCATTCTCCCTATACATGGTAATTGGCTGGTGCTCCTGTTGTTCCTCCTGCGGTGTCCACTGACTTCTTGCCAGGTTGCTGTTCTGTGGAATTTGCTTGTTAGGCCTCTTATCTCCTTCACTCCCTGGGACTCTTCAGCCTCAGGGCTTCCCAGGCTCTTTCAAGGAAACATCGTTATCTTGCTCAAGGCTAAGGTCCATCCCTGAGTCCTCAGACCAGCTGTGGACTCCCACATTCAGATGCCTAAAATGAAGGCTTAGGAGCCTGAAGTGCCTAATTTCGAGAAGAAAATGGCCTTTGCTTATGGGAAGTTTCCTGAAAGGATTTGAAGTGGTCATTCTGTAATGAACTTTGGATTCTACCTTGGGTGGTGGTGTTCCTCGTGGGATAGGCATAGCTTAATTTGTAGAGGGGCATATTTGCTGTATCAGTCCTGTGGGTGCTTTGGCCTTTGCTCTGGATCTTAGGTTTAGTCATGCAACTCTTCTCCTTTTGCAGGGTGATGGTATCTTTAGACCTGTCTACTGGGTTCTTCCAGCTTCCATACTGAAGACATGTGTGGGAGAAGGTGGCCAGGCATGTCAGTAGTGTAATGACCTTTTACTGATGGAGGCACACTGGTGGTGTGTATTGGCAACACACTCCAGCAGTGGATGCATCTATTTCAGCAAAGCTTTGCCTCCTATTGATTAATCTTGTAAGAGCAGAAGGAAAGCAACAATACTTGCAGAAGTCTAGGCTGGGGGCTGGCATTGTGTATGTAACAGCTATGCTGGTGGACACCCAAAGTGGGGGTCCAGTGTTAGCCATGGGTTTACCACTTCACATTCTAGCATACCCAGCCATGCCTGCAGAAGTCAGTTGTGTGCATGTAGCTGGGATGTCTCCTGCCACTTGCATTTCTGCTATGGGAAATCTCATTTAAAAGGTCCTTGAGCACTGGCTAGGAGAACTGTGGCACCCATATGGACACACTGGTACTCAGAGACCCCATAAACTCAATGACTTTCCCATAACCTTAGCAGACCTCAGGGAAGACCAACAGCACTTGAATCCTGACCTTAGACCAAATGCCTCTGTCAGGTGTCCATGCGGGAAATTTGATAGGATTTTCCTCATTCCACCATGAAGTGCCCACTGATGAGTTGCTCTGTCGAAGAGACAACAGGACCAGTGAAAGGCTATTTTTCCATTATGTTAACTTCAGCTTACTGGTGACAGCTATGGTGGGTGGCTATTGAACCAAGAGTGTCAAAGCCAACATCTAAAATGACCTTTAGGCTGTTTACTCAAAGCAGTAACAGACTCGCCCCCGACTTCCTGATAGGGGCCATCACTTATCAAGAAATAAGAAGAGCAAGTGGCTAGATATGGAAATCATTGTGGGAGTGAGCCTAATTGAAAACATACAGCATCGTACAGAAGTAATACTAATACACCGGTAACCTTTACCTCTTCTGTGGAATATGTATGTAGAAACTAAGCCAAGAGAATTACCAAGAATTGGGAAAAAAGAAATATATATAAAAAAGCCCATTCCGAAACAAATAGGAAACTTTTTATTAGGCAGACAGATGTGTATAATTTAACTCAAGTATCTTCCTAATGCTGTGCTGCATGTCCCATGATCCTTTTTCTTAGCTATGCAGTAAAGTATCAAAAATCAGTGATTTTCATCTCACTTAAGTGAAACTTTTTAGGAAAGGACTCTAAAGTAACTAAGGGATTAAGTAGACAGCAAAAGTTCAGTAAGCTCTTAACTTAGTAGCAAGATAGGCAAACACAACTAAGTACCAAGTAGAAGCGAATGAGATTGGTTTCCATTCTAATTTAGGAAGCTAAAATAGGTTCTTACTTAAAAAAAAAAAAAATTGTACATAATCATAAGACAAACAAATATAAACTTTAATACATGCTGTAAATCTGTTTTTTAAAGTGTTTGGAATTTTAATGGCTTTACCTCAATAATCTCTATTGTAGCATTTCTTCACCTCAAACTAAGCTTATTTTTAGCTAATATTTACCTGGTTTTGTTCAAGATGTTGTTTTTTCTTTTAACTAATTTTTCTGTTCATTTGAGTCAGAATAGCATCACCATCTAATCCCACTTCTATATTTGCTAGAAAATGTCTAGACTGGCAAGCATGAAAGTTTTCATCCTGGAAGGTTTTAGTAAGATCCTTCTCCACTTGGTATATACGTCACATAAGTAAGTACCGAAACTGAAAGTTTCAGACGCGATACAACACCTAGTAATAAACTGTTTGAACTTAGTTGTTTTTTTTTTTTTAAAGGAAAAGAAACACCATGTTTTGGCAGTGTTTCCTCTCAAACCTCAGAGGCTTGCTGATCTGCCATGTCGATCTGTGCTGTGGTTGCAAAGTATGAAAACAGAACTAAGGATTTTTATATCTACTCTTCCCACCCAGCACTCACAGCTCCTTCCCCCTTCCCTGTCTGTCGGGTAGTTTCTGAAGGCGTTGAGGAGACAGGAAGGGAAGGGACGCAGAACTGACCGTTGGACAGACAAATGGATACTTAGTGCCAACAACTAAGCCTCATTTCTTTAGGAATGTAGCCTGAAAATGTCTTTGGTAATTCACATGGACTGGGAAAATTTTATTTCTTTTGGAAAACTATGGGTTTATTGAGGGGAAAAAAAGCAAGGTAGAAGCAACTGGTTTCCATGTCAGATTCAGGAACTTGCAAGTCTTCTGACCCATTCTCTTCCTTGAACTCAGGGCTTTTATAGATGTGAATGATAGTTCCCTGTCATCTTGTGCTGTTGTGATACAACATGGGAACATCTGGCAATGATGCATTTTGGACATGGAGTCCATATTATCAAATTTTGGAAATTTCTTTGTAATTTTCTATGCAAAGCAGGCACAGGGAGTGAAAAAGGTAATTTTGATAAAAATCCAACTTTTCACAAAAAAATCAGTTCTCTTTATCACCCTGTCCCAAAATGTGTTTTCTTCACAGTGTTCCAGAACAGCCTTGCCATCTGTCAGAAGCATTTTTAGGTAACAAATTATTCAACCTAACTGTGCCCTACCTTTGCCACACCAATTGTGTGTGGCTTTGAAGTTCCTTGGGATGGATAAGCCTGAAGATCCCCAATGCCTGCAGGAATCCCCAGGTGCTGAAGAGGGAACCCTTGGAGCCAGGAAACAGAAATATCCTGAGGACATGGGTCCAAAGCACTGGCCATCTCCTGCGTAGAGATGCCTTTACCTACTACTGCAGAAAGCAAGTGTGTTCCAGCACGGAGGTAGTGCTGTTTCAGAGAGACCGTATGTCTTTCTCTCCCTTTAAAATGGATCCTTTTTTGCATATTGTGTGTTCTGGTAGGAGGTGGGAGGTCACACTTAGACTCTTCCTGACAAGATCCAAATTCATATTATCCACCCTCAGTTACTGCCTAAAACATATGAAAAGTCCTCAGATAAAGGATTCATCTCATCCAGCCGTGTGTCTTAATCACTGCACTGAAGATTCAGCACTTTTAGGATCAAAGCCTGAATTTTTGTTGCATGATTTTTGTAGGATAAGAGGGGAGTCCCCTGTCCAAAACTCTGTGGTTAAGGCACCTTCTGAGGAGGTGAGAGACATGGGTTTGAACTGATAAATACATATCTTCTGCTTCCTTTCAAGAGCATGCTAATGACTAGACTGTGACATAAGAAGCAGACAGTGTTGCCACTGTCAAATCAGTTACTCAGCCTAGGTTTTAAAAGAAAGTGGCCACAGCCAAGTTTGAGAGCCCAGCCTGCACAGGGTCAGAGTGCTCATAGCTGTACTGCCTTTTGTGTGGGAGGCAGACAGGCTTTCTGAGCCCGGGTTTCAGTCTGGATGCGAGTTCCGTCAAGTGTCTGAGGCTGGAGGATATCCCAGGCAGTCAGTGGAGGACATGGACCCAAATGGGAGGTGGTTAGAGGGCACGGGCATTGCAGGCTCTGGTGGGGAGAGAGAGGGGAAGTCTTTTCTAGGCATAGTTCTGGACTTAATTTTTTCCAAATGCTGAGATGTAAATGTAACATGTGACTATGAGAGCTGTTGAATATTTTGTCATGACATCACTAATGAATTTGATAGCCACCACATTCACCAGTTAGTGGAACAGATTTACCCATCATTTCTGAATTTAAGTGAATGGGACTTCACTTGTGGTTAAAGATTTGAGTCTTTTTTTAAAATGCACTTAAGTATCTTGCTGGACTGGAACTTTTAACAGTGTTATTTTGTCTCCTCAAGTCTCCTTCAAGATAAGGTTTTCATGTATTCTGAAATGATGTGGCAGAAGGCAAAAAATAATCTTGTGACTCATTAGGAAATAAACAGAGGCATAATTGCCATCTGTGTTTCAGTCCGTTTAATCTTTTCTCTCTCCAGTCATGGAAAAAAGTTCATAAAAAAAGTTGAGGTCTGGTTTTGTGATATTTTTGAGAGAAGCTGGCTTAAAAAAATTACAGAAAAGAAAGGAAAAAAAAAAACCCAATGCTGGCTCTATACATTATCTTAGACAAAATGGATTAAATTTCTGACACCCTACCCATCAAATTCTGACCTTGATTTGACCCCATTGGCTTTTTACTGTTTGATGTTCTCAAACGATTTGGTGCCACTTTTCCTTAGTAGTGCAGTTAATTTTGAGTGTTAGATAGAGATCAATAGTCATAGCTTGAAATTGGCACCTTTGGAGAAAAAATATGTTGTGTGGCAGTAACATAGATTTGATAGTACTTCAGTTAAGAAAATGGTGTACTCTTTCATTATTGTTTTCAATGACAGTATCCAGAGTGTTATTTCATTCTCCTACCAGGCTTCTGACAGTCTCTTGTAATATCTTATCTATCAAAGAGTTTTCATTCTTCTCCTTTCATGCTTGGCTTCTGGAGTGGAACTTTATTTAAAAGGTCTCTGAAATTAGAAAGAATGACCATGGCACTTCTACTATCAAGCTGGTCAGTAAGAAATAAACCCCTTTACTTCTAGACTTGCATCTGGCCTCCTGCTTGCCCACATTGACATCTCATGTAATGTGCTGGCTGTACAATGGAAGCTTAGCTATCAGGAGAAAGTAAGTGGCCTGTTAGATAAGGTGTAGTCTTCTCACGGGTAGCTGGGTTTTGCATATTGGCATTAAAAGGAAGGGTGGGAATGCCATCTCTACCTTTGTCCATATGAAAGTGTCCTGTCCCTTGCTTTCAGCCTGTTGCTGCTGTGAGAGGTTGGGCCTCTGTTTGCAGGATATGGTTGTTCCTACACTACTACTTGGAGTAGCTGCCTCTGGAATACTGGACTAGGGCTGAGGCAGTTCCTAGTGCACAGAATTTGCCAGGACTGTGCTCCTTCCTGTGGGGTCCCACCCCAGAGCACCTGGTACTGTGGATGTGTGATGAAGCTCTTCTTAAGGCTTAGAGCAGGTGCTGAACAGTTTGGGGAGTTTTCAGTGTGTCACTAAAATCTGGCCTCCAGTGCAAGTGTGCCTGTACTCCTGTGTAACTTTGGATATCCAAATTTGACAGGTGGTTGGAAATACCTTTTTGACCAAATTCAATGAGATTACATTCATGGAAGTGGGGAAGAAAATGCAAATAGCTAGGCTTAGGAGAGAAGAGGCTGGGAAGAGACATGTCATGACGGTCTCAGGTACAGGGAAATGTCAGCCATGGCTTCTGCCTTCTTCGTACTAAGAGATCTGAGGAACTTGTCTGCTGTTTCTGGAGCTGTTTGATTAATTTTCACGTATTTCATAAGAAAATCATGAGCACCTCTGTTCCACCAACTACTTGAAAAACATTCCCCTGACTACCTCCAAAAAGAAGATTTTTTTCAAAGATGAAGTAATTTGTTTGTCAGGTGCCTCCTGAAGAGCTTTTTAGATGCCAAGTGCTAACAATTTCAGATCAGCAAAGTCTTTAGTTTCTCTTTTAACTTGGAACCAACAACAAAAATTACTTGGATGTGTTTTTGGTTAGTGGTGATGATAAAGCAGGGAAAGGTGGAACTGTGTGGAGAGTTTTCTTCCGTGCATTAGTTAACCATTTGAATTACTACAGTGTAATTTGGACAATTGTTCCTTTTATACCACCAGCCTTGTGGCTGCTGCCTGTGAGCAGAAATAATCTTCCTCTCTGCTGGAAAACAAGTCTATTTAGATGTAGTGATCGGATACTCAGGCTCCTAATTCAGAGGAAACCTTACCAACAGAAAACCTCATCAAAGTGACCACTATTGGTGGGTAAGCAGTGATGCACATGCAGCTTGCTTTCTAAGTGATTCACTTAGGCTAGATTTAATTGGCAGATGAGAGGAGAATTGTCTGCTACATAAAGTGATGCTCTGTAGGAACTGGTGCTGATGGCCGCAGTGGCTAAGCAGGAGACAGGCCAAGCTGTAGGCTCACTGACTTGATCGAGGTTGTTGGTGACCAACAGTAATAGTTCTGCTGTTATCCTTTGACACTTCAGTGTGCTATTGCCACTATTTGCCATAGTAATATGATACAACTTATTAATACATGCTTCACAAGTAATCCTAGAGGATTTCAAGAGCTGTCCTTTGAGGAGTGTTCAGCTCATTACAACAGCTGGAAATGGAGGAAGAGTGTTATCAAGTGAGCCCTTTCTAGAGGCACAGCTCTTTGTAATTCCATTCCACAGAAAGGAATATCCGTTTCTCTTTTTCACACTCCATGGCCTCTTCAGGCTGTTTACTTGAGAACTAAGTGTTCAAGTCACAAATGATTTTGACACCTTGGAAGCCAAGATGCTCAGTTTAAAAACATATCGATTCTTATTGACTCTGTTCTCCAAGTCATGATACCTAATCTTATTGAGGAAGAGAGTGCACAGTATGCAAAGTAGATGGTATGCAGGATCTTTGAGTGGTGTAAATAACTGCCAGTCACAGAAATTCAACATAGCACTGGCCATTTACAGTTACTGGAGATCTGTCCCGTACTACTAGCTGTGAAATCTCTTTGGAGCTTCTGCTCCAAAAAACAGAGAACAGGGAGAGACTTCCAAATGGCAAGATTGTCTTACTTTGTTAAGAAACCTGTGCATGCCTTCATCAGCTCCTCCTAGCCAGCAATCAGAAGAGTCTGAATGCAAATACAGACTTCAGGGTAAATGAGAGGGCAGCCAGGCCCTGTTTTCTGCATCTTTGAGTAGGCACCTCAGCAGAGATGGCTCTGAATGGAAGCAGTGTTGGCAGGTGCACCATTATGCTTTTCCTTAAGAAGTGAGGACTTCTGTAACAGGGACGGGCCTCCGAAAGTGGTAATATTTTCCTTTCTGCTTTCTTTACTATTCAATTTCTGGAAAGCATGTGCAGATAAAACAGGGAAGAAATATTTCTCTGTGACTTTCTGGCTGTTTAGTAGAGGAGCAATGACAGGTGATAGGATGAAGACTGCCGAGAAGGGGTGTTGTAGATACTCATGACTCATGCTCTTTACCTGACAGCACTGCTGAGCCCTGCAGATATGAAAGGGGGGTAGACCCTTGTACTAAGGAGCTTCATGCTTTCATTCTCTGACTCAGGTCTGGAAATGCTTTGCATACTGCTTTCCTGACATTTTTCACCTCCTGAAGAAAATTGCGTTTAGCATGATTTTCAAAAGGCCTATGCTCTTCCAGCCACAAGCCCCATCCTGCTGTCAGGAAGGCTTGGACCTATCAAAGGTCCTACCTGGCAGAGCCAACTGCATTTGGATACGTGCTCTTCTCCTTCACTAGGATTTGTTACTAGTGGAGTAAAGTTACTACACTGCTTTAAATCCAGTGTAACAGCAGGAACAAAGATCTAGTAAAAACAAACCTTTAATAAAACTGAACTACAATTTTCACCATCCCGTGAAAGCTGTTTAGGTTGGCTAACTTCTTCAGATACCCTCTGTGACTCAACTGGGTCCCTGAGCAGCTGCCTTCCTTCCCAAGTTCAGTTTTAAATATAAAACAAGGCTCAGGCCTTGCCTCCCAACAGCCATTAAGTGTGTTTTGAAGAGCAGTGCCACAGTAGCTGCTGCTGCTCCTCTTGTTTATGCTTTTCCTGACCGATGTGTTTCAGCGCCGATGTATATTATGTGTGAGTCCTTCTAGAGCAGCTACAAAGCTATGCCAGGGGGTTTTCCCAGTTCATGGCACCACCTCTAGAGGTGTTTAACAACCTGCTTGACTGTACATTTAGGTGATGCCACTGATTACTGAAGCAACTGCAGGTAAGACATGCTTAAAAATGTCTTGATTGGTCAGGACTGGAGCCCTCCATCTGCTCTGCAATCTGCAGTTCACCAGGATGGCTGGATTTGGTTCAATGGGAACAAGAACAAACCACAGACTACTGAAGGGGGTGAATGAAAGAGAGTAATCCCTGGAAGACTTTGTAGATGAGATTTGATTGCCTTGCTGAATCTGGGGATTCTTCAGGGATGGGATGTGTGAGAAATCCCTGGCATGCTGCTAGTTACATAAAATTGCTATTAATAGTGAATTATTTTTAGAAGGGAAGCAAACATATTGTAAAAGTGTCAAATGATAATAATAGGGTAGTTGGTATATGTAATGTGCATTTGCAGCCTGGAGTGTTGGGCACTTCTAGGTTTGCTAAAAATTTCAGGTACACCCTTACTGCACCTTCTAGTGTAGGCAAAATACCCAACAATAATTAACTAAATGAATTAGAACACGAATTGCAAATTCAAAAGAAATGTATGTTTTGCTTTATTACTATTGACTACACGTGCTGAAAGCGCTTGGTCTCATTTGTTAGAGACAGATGTAAAAATGCAACCTCCAGCTAACTCTATCCCCTGCAAACTGCCTCTGTGAGCGCCTTTCCTCCCTGCTGCCCATCTCCTGCCAGCCTTCTGATCTCTGCCTGGCTGAGTGACTGCTCATCCTCTCACCTTTACAGACCTTTACCTCAAAGTGCCCACCCTTTTCAGCTCAGGGTAAAGCCTCCAAGTCTATCCACATTTATAGTATTATTTGCCTGGTACATACCCATATAGGTGTTGCATGGTTCCATGCTTTGCAACCATGTACAGAAAGGAGTGTCTGAATATTTGTGGATCTGGAAAGGACTCTTTGTGGGCACACAACTGGTACGTGGAGCATGAGCAAGAACAGTTATGCAGTTTTATAGAATGAGAGCAGTATCCTAGGAAGCTCAACAGTACCTGTGATATTTTGGCTGAGCTGTTTTGATCTGGGTCTGAGTTTGTCTGCATTGTGTTGATAGCTGTTTTGAACAACGTCTTGCTATAACATCCTGGAGCTGATTGTAGCAATAGGATAAAAGGATGGATTGTGAGAAGCAGAGGAAATACTGGACTGTAGTGCCTCTAGGAATAATAAAATTCCCGTTCAGCAGTATGTTTAGCAATGCATACAGAAACAAATAATCTGTGGGGTTGCTTAGTGTTTTTCCAAGCTTTTATTAGGATGTTAAAGGTAAAATCTTGGCCATCTTGAAGACAGTGGGAAACTGCCTTTGCCTCTCTTGGGTCAGGATTTCTCCCTTAAGTTTTTCTACTGTACGTGACAAATCACTAGAAACTCCACTGCAGCTAACCTAGGAAAGCGGAGAGGAGCAAGCATCTGAGCTGCACGTTCTAAACAAAATGGAGTGCTTCCAGGTGGTGCTCAGGGGATGATGTTGTACCTGGGCACCCTCAGTGCTCAGGCGAGGATGTTGTACCTGGGCACCTTCAGTCGTCTCCTGCTGAGGGTCTCCTGGGCAAAGAGGTGGGAAAAGCCAACAGGAAACATAGCTGCCTGAAAACGGGTCTCAGAGATGGCAAGGGACTCATAGCAGGCTAGGGGC
Source organism: Eurystomus gularis (assembly GCA_013400335.1). Classification (NCBI taxonomy): domain Eukaryota; kingdom Metazoa; phylum Chordata; class Aves; order Coraciiformes; family Coraciidae; genus Eurystomus; species Eurystomus gularis. The sequence continues at coordinate 295,221 of VZZY01014293.1, read as the reverse complement.
AGAGCTGGGAAGACACCCTGTTGGCCTGACCATCTCTGATTGTATAGCGGTCTATATGTGCAAGAAATTTAGGTGGTATCACAAGTAAGTGAAGTTACATTGCGTTAAATGCATCCCAGAAGAAGGCAGCTTCTGCTCCAAAATCCTGACAAACAAACCAGAAAAAAAGCCTCTCAATTGCTCAGAAATCTTGCTTTGAATACGTGTTAGTGCTTGGAAATTCTCCAAATGTAAGTGACAAATGTTTGGAGCTGGAGTATGTGAAATGGTTGCATACTTCATTTCCGAGCAATGCAGACCTGGACTAATTTGACCACAGGCACCTCTCCTCTGGTGCCTTAATTCTAAGTAGATGGATTATAATAACTATTCCAACTTAAATAGTGCTTTTCCTTTTTTGACCTCATAACACTTTACAAAAGGGATACTGCTTCAGCTTGGTCACGGGCTGGGAATTTCTATACTGAGTTTTAGCCTGAGAGCAGTTACAACAGCCCAACTTATAAATGTCTCTAAGATCTTAAAATGATGCTACTGATATCCAAGTGATAGCCTCTTAGATATTATTACTGAAACTTTCTGGAAGTAGTGCAAATCAGGAGGGAGCAATTAATCCTTGGAGTAACCCCATTTACTCTAGCAGTTTTGCCCTGAGGGAGTAGGAGCACTTGAAGTCTGACAGCAGCCCCAAATGTCAGTATTTCTCCCCTTGTTCATTTGCCTGCTTGCTGTGGTAGATTTCATGCCGTTATAAGCTGTTTATGTACAGCCTGATCAAAGTACTTAATGACAGGGTTAATTTCTACTTATAATGAGAAAGTCAAGGCAGGAGACAGGTACTGTGTAATCGAATTTTTCATTCTGGAATTTGTTTCTCTTCATGTAGGGCTTAGCTTTGATTTTTATTACCATTAATGTCCGCATTTACTGTTCTTTCTAGTCTCTCAGACGAGCTAAACCTACTGCGGAAATAGCGGAGGCACTGAATTGTTCCAACAGCTTCCATGGAAGTGTGATGATAAAGTAAAAAGAGTCTATAACTTCTCTGCAACAAGACCTCAAAAGGCAGTTTAGTTTGGGGTACAGTTCTTAATAAAAATTATGCTGCTTAAATAGTCTACTGAGACATCCAATCCTCTTTTTTTTGACTCAGTAGGTATGTGCACAGGCATGGATGCTTAGGTATGTGTGTACCTAGCCAGAAGAGGAGACAAAGGCTGTGTTAAAATCTTATAGTTTATGAAGTGTGTGTCTTCAGCAAGACTTTGCAGTCATAAATGGATCCCCAGAGCATTTCTTTGAAAGAGCTGATGGTACAAAAGAGGTTAATGGTCCCCATTTCTGAAAAGATGGAAATGAGACATGGAGCATTAGATCTGCATTTGTTCTGCTTATTTTGGTTTTCATTTTTAGATGCACTGAACACTGTGAATATTTCTGGACATTCAGAAATCTAGGTGTACAGAAGTGAGGGACACCTCAGAAAATACGGCTTTTGCTGAGGTAGCCAGCTTCAGGAATCAAGCTGGAAGTGGAGATGAAATTAAATCTGGACGTATCCAGCTTAGCCTGCATACACTGTGTTTCTCATTCTTTAGCACTCTGTAAATTTTAGGGAAACAGGGATTTAAGAGTTCACGTGATGCTAAATTTTGTGAACCACTGTTAGCCAAGTTTTCTTACAGCTGAGGTGGAAATCTTTCTTTGTGAGGAAAGTGTGCACCTCTATTAGCACCACTGTGCAAGCTGTAGTTTGCAAATGCGGTGGGAGGCTTTGCTCATGCTAATTTGGGTTCAGTCATGCACCTTCTTTTCCCCTTTTACATGCAAATAGCAGCTGTGTCAGTCTCTGGGATGCCTGCTTGTTCCTTTAACGGAGAGATTCCAGTTCATACCTTCAACCAGTGCATTTGTGCGTGGGCAGAGGTATAGCGCAGTGGTACAGTTGCTGACAAGGAAAGAGCTGTGATGGAGGTTGGAACAAGTTAGTGAGATAGAGAAGTTTTGAAAGAAGATACCGAGCTCTTCTGGTGTGTTTTCATTTATTAAAAAAAAAAGGGGGAGGAGAACAGCAGAGGACTACACAAAATGGTAATCCATAATCCTGCCCCCATAAAAAAGGATCTCTTGATTGCCAGAGGAATCCATTTCTTTCCTCTGAATGCAAGGGTTCAGGCAGCAGTCCCAGGGCTGGAGGGGGTCATCCACCAGCCTTCACAGCTGGGGTGATGGTGGGCTGAATGTGGGTGCTTGGATCCCTCACAGTGTTGTCCAGTTCTGAGGGAGCTGCAGTGGTGAGCTGCCCTGCTAGGAGCCACAGTGGTGCCACGCTCGCTTGGCTTCTGCAGGCCCTGTGCTCCAGAGGGTCCTTGGCCTCGCCAAGCCGCTGGCTGCTCTGCCACTCTGCTCTCCCAGCTTTTTCCACGGTGGGGTGCGGCATGTCTGCCCCACTGCAAAGACAGGGAGGTTCATGGCACTTGCTTGAGACCAGCAGGCAAATTGGGTAGAAGTAATGGAAAATAAAGCGTGTTGACATGATGCTATTTTCTCCTCTGTCTTCAGCCTTCACTTTATGGTTATGTCTACCTGAACACAGCCACTTCTTTGTTCTTCCTCTTCTGAAAGACCATCTATGCTCTTGTGTCACAGAACTAAATGCAAACTGAAATCAGATAAAGTCATTTCCATGGTGTCACTTTGGATGCCACTGAACTTGCTGAAGAAAGTAGGCATTAGTGCCACATGGGCCACACAATGTAAGTGTCGTACAACAAGGACCTGTTTAAAAGGGTGTTTGGTTTAGGGTGCAAAGATTTCCAGGAATTTGGTGTGCAAAGTTTTCTAGGAAGGTCAGCTGAACGAAATATGATGTCCCTGTGAAGCTCTCAGTTGAGTTGGTAGGCAGCTTGCCACAAGGGTTTTCAGAAGGTGACAGCTCACCTTTCAGAAAGCCCCAGATAGTGTTTGTCTGTTCTCCCCCTTGATGTCAGTGCTGCAGCAGGAGTCGGTGTACATCCAGGCCTCAGCGTATGTACGCTTCTTTGTGTGTTTATGGACATCCTTGGAAGCTGTAACATAATAACTGTGAAGTAACTGTGCTTCAGCTCCCCTCTGACCTGCTTTATAGTCTTCTTGAATATATCCCCTGTGTGTGTGCAAGTGACAGAGAGTGGGCTAAGAGGAAGAAACACGTGTACATGCTTTAGTCATACTGATGAAGTGAAAATGATACCATCTTTATATAGGGAAGGCATTTAAACACCTCTCTAGCCTCCTCACTGATCTGTGGGGAAACAAGGCTGGGACCTGTAGAGTTGCCATTGACTCCTGATTTTGCAACGCTAAATTAATTGGGTAATATGTTGTGACAGAATAGGATGAAACCCTAGCCCTAGTAATGGCAGTGGATTTTGGCATTGATTCTGAAGGTATTTTAGGATTTCATTTATAGAAATCAGTGGCAAGCCCCGCAGGAAAATAATCTAGTTATTTCTTCTCAAACAGAGGTTCCTCAGCAACAGGGATATTACAGACAATTACTTCCAAATGGAAATTTTTCCTGTTGCAAAGGATCATCTTGAGCTATTGACCCTGCAAAGTAATACACACATATAATAAAGTTATTTCTTGGCTATTCCTGTTTTACTTCCTTGTAACAATGTGGGTAGATCTGGTTATGCTGTTCTCTGCTATAATGACAATTTATCCAAAGCAATTTGTTGCCTGGCCTAAATTTTGCAAAAATGGCTCGTCTTTAAAACCTGTGAGAGAGGGAGATATTTGCACCTGACATGTCTACAAGTAACTTAGATCAGGTTATTGATCGGTCCTGTATATGTTGCTTTCCAGTGGGAGGATGAGATGGAGAGGCCAATCCATTACCGCAGCCGTCTACCACTGGAAAGCAATAGCGCTAATGATACAGGTTTTCAATAGCTGATTTATATTGTCCTGTGGTCAATAAAAACTCATGATTGTGTCACTGTATTGTTTAAAGCAATGCTCCCAAATGCTGGCAGGCCCCAAATCTGACCTTCTGTACCGCAGCTGCTGTGCTACAAGCAAGTGAAAACTTAACAGAACCCCATCAGTCCTCCAGAGCATGGTCTGGACAAACTTTTTGCTCGCTGAGTCCCATGCTGGTATGAGGCTTATTCCAGTGCCAGCCAGGGTAGAAGGATGAAGGAGTTACAGTCCTTTCTACAGACAAATACCACACGTAACATCTCAGTGACAGACTGCTGATTTGGTGGTGAGTAACGAGAAATAGTGTTGGTGTCTATAAATGACAGACAGTAACTGGCTCCCCTCTTCTTCCTTCTAGTGATGCAAGTACTTCTGGCACCACAGAGGAACTGCCCACTAAATCCAGCATGCTGCAGAGCTCCTGGGGGAGACAGTGGCAGCAACAAGGAGTTGCGTTTGCTGGAGAAAGAGTATGACAAGCCATGCGAGAGTCAGTCTGAGCAGCCAGTGGGGACAGTCCCGTCCTGTGTTTCAGTTGTGTTTGAGCATGAGAACGGTCATACCAGAGTGGACTACCTTAGCACATCAGCTCAGCCGGGCTGGGGACTTGACTTGGGATGTGCTGGTGGTTCCCAACCACACGTGCATGAGGGGAAGTCTGTCCAGATCAGCTGTGCACTTCAAGAGGAGAGTGCAGATGTAGTGTGGAGGTTTGCGTGCCCTGGTCCCTGCAGGTTAGCCCATCTGGAATGTATTTTTGGACTTGTACATGCCCTGTTTTCACGCAAATGTTTCATGCAGATTTGTAACGTGATAGCTGCCAAGCATCCTTTACACGGTCACAGTCTAGTAACTGAAGGATCCACTAATTAAGAAGCCCCTAATTAGGCTTTTATATGATAAACTGTAATAGCTCTAGTGCAGCTGTTGTGAACCATAGAGTAAATTATACCCAGTTGAAAGAGGCTTTAATTACGTATTTATATAACAGACTTTAAAAGATAAAGGAATTTTTAGTATCTGAAATGAAAAAAAAAAACAAACAAGAAAGTAACAACAGAGCTCTTAAACCAATGAAATCAAGGATATTCAAAGTTAATCTGAAAAGCTGCACTGGTACTTTCTTCTATGCTCATGGCGTTCTAATTTTTGGGGAGTTGGTTTTGTTCTCTTAGTTTTCATAATGGATGAGATAAAGTAGTATTGTCAGCCCACAGTTTATGTCCACTGCTCTCAATTTCCTAGATTTTAGAGGTGCGTGCACAGCATTAATGATACTTTGGCAAACTTTCTGTGGTTTCATTTTTGCAGAAATCCTACCAAGAAGACCCTTATCAGCCAGCTTTTCTCCTTACATCCTGATTTACAGAATGGTTATTTGTACATACGCCTCAAAAACTGGTCGTATTGGGACCTTGGAGACCATGTTCAGGCTAAATCTAGCCTGCACTCTATTGGTGCAGTTTTGGCAGCTGTTCACCATGCTATGCTTACCAAGCAGAGAAAAGGTTTTGACGTATCTGGGACTATTCAGCTATTCAGAGATTGCACTCTGGGCATCTTTTTTAACAGGGCTCAGTCCTGCTCTACTGAAACTGAGGAGAGTTTAGCCCTTGCTTACATTTGGGTTGGACCAGATTCCAGTCTGCCTACCCTTTAGGCATCAGCTTTGCTCCTCTCCCCCCAGCTCTGTCTGACTGTGTCTTTCTTGGTAAGCTCACCAGTTCTGTCTCCAAACTTGCATCTGCCCCCAGCCTCCCTCACTTACAGTGCTGTTTGCTGCTCGCCCTTGCCACCTCCGATCACAACTAACAGTGATGCACTGCAGTGAACAAATGCCTCTCTATAGAGAAAAGGAAAGGTGCCTCTGATGTACCATCCATTGCCTGATGGCTTTGTGCATCTATTGCTAATTGTTTTTGTTTCTTAGATTACTGCTCCTTAGGACAAGGGCTGTGCTTCTTGCGCCTGGGTGCTGCCACCACATAGAAGATACAGATGTTAGGCTGCGATGGGCAGAGAGCTCAGTTCCGTTAGCTGCTCTTAGGGACTGGCCTTCACAGCTGTAGGACCGAGCAGCCCATGGCAGCCAAACAAGGTACTGCTTTTTCCGTGTTCCAACCACATCCGAGTATTTTTATCTGGAAATGTCGCAGCAAGGGAAATAAGGAATACAGTCTCATAGTTAATTTTTATGGCTGATTAATTAGCCCAAAGAGTATTAAATTGTGCTAATGTAGTTTGCCTCTTCGATGCTGTTTTTTGACTTCAATGGAACTAAACACATGCTTAAAGTTAACTACATGCCTAAGTGCTGTGGTGAATCGGGACCTAGGGCATTAATTAGAACTTGGCTCAGATTTACTTTCAAGGCATTACCCCCCTCTTTTTTTTTTTTAACTCTTAAGCGCTCAGCAGTTTAATTGGTATGCAGATGTTCCCCTTTATTGCTGGCAGAGGCCTCTGTCACTGTTCTGAAGGTACTCAGACATCAAGGCTGGTACAGTGGGCAGGAAGAAACCCCCCCTGAAGGCTTTCAAGCTTTGTGGGAAATAATGATGTATGAGACAGGGATTCCTTTGGAACCTGAAGGGAACATGACAGACAGAATAATATGGGAGGAAAACATTGTCTTCACAATTGAGACTGATGGTCTCATCTTGTCTCCCTGTTATTGTTACCAACCAAGACTGAGATGAGCTTTCTTATGAAGAACTTCATTTTGTGGCAGGTTCTATATGTTGGACACACTGCGCTCAGTGGTAGCTTTCCATCCAAGGTACAGATATTGACAGGCTCTGAGGAACCCTTTGGGGTGGTGTTTTAGCTTAAAACCTAAAATTCCTTCCAGCATTGAGATGCATTTTGTCAGGAATGACAGTTGCAATTTGATAATCTTTTACCACTTTGCCTGCCTATCTCAAACAGCTAGCTGGAGGGGAGAAACCCAGAGTTGTTGGGCACAGGAGTGTCAGCTTTATGAATCAGCTTTTCTTGCACTTTATTAATTTCACTTTCCAGTGGTTAGTGCATGTTTGCAAGAGACAACTGATTTATACGGATCTGAGTAGGATGGAGCAAAGCTGGAACTAGAGAAGGAGTGCAAGTTGACAACAATGCAATAGCTGTAATTGACAGATACCAAAGGCAGTATTTAAAGCAACTTTTCTTCTGCTGTTTAGGTTAAAAATGGCCCTCAACTTGTCCTCCAATTGGCACGTTCAAAAAGAAGTGTTTCCATGTTTATTCATTTCAAATGGATTAGCTGAAATATCAAGTGCTCATTTTGTATACTTGTATTTTCAAGTTAGAGGATTCAAAATGCTGTTGTGCAAGGTACAGGAAGATGGCTGTTTCGTAACTCCTCCAGAGTAAAAGCTGTCTTTCAGGGGACACTTTGCACATATGAGATTTTTGTCAGTATTTTTGGCACCCACAGTTTCATCAGAAATGCATTTCAGCTAATGGAGGGCAGAAGAACTAATACACATGCTGCATGTTGTGGGTGCAAAAATGCAAATAGAAATTACACCCACCATGGAAAGGGCTAGGAAAAATGTACCTTCCTGGATGTGAGCAGGGCGGGCTGGGAAACATCATCTTCCTTTTACAATTGGCTGTTACTCTTCACATTTCTGGAGAACTGGGATCTTGATGTTAATCTTACAAAAATAGATGCTGTGGTGAAGCCTCAGGCATGAATAAAATTGGATGTTAATCTTAAAGCAGATTTTTTACAGCTATGCACTCAGAGCCAGTGAATCCAAATTACTTTGGAAACTCTGCATTTGTTACTTATTTAGATAAAAATGCTGTGGGGAAACAGGTCAGTGGCACAGGTACATATTGTAACATTTGGAGCTCCTTAAAGCTGAGCAGAGAAGCGCAGCAAACATTAAACATCTCTGGCTTGACACAAATAATAGGCAAAGCTGAAAAAAGCCTGCTGACAAGAGGAGTGGGTGTTGGTGGGTGACTTGCCGCAGTTTTAGAGCTGTTAAGTGTAGGTTTTTTAGCATTTTCATTATTTAAAAGTGGAGTGGTAGTTTCTTCACTCCCTCTGAAAAGTTACTAATTTACTCTGAAATACGGGGTAAGCCACAATGATTTAACAGATTTGTAATGTGCTTTAGACTGATTTCAAGTAACAGACGCCCTCCTTCTCTCCAAGCTTCCCACTGTCTCAGCTCTGCTATTGCTCCTTTCCATGTGTGCCCTGTGTATATCTGCACCAAAATGCAAAGCAGGGGCTGCCCCACGTGTGGCTTTCATATGTCTAGCTCCAGTGTCAACAGGCTGGGTGGCTTTGACCACTGGTGCTTGTGTAGGTTTGTCTCATTCCCAGCATTCAGAAAGGGAGGCTTAGTTAGCTACGTTTGGATGTTGGAATGACATCTTAGAGTGTGGAGTGGTTCAGAAGCTGTTGCTCTGCAGGTACTGCTGCAAGCAGACAGGCCTTCCTTAGAGTAGCCCTGATATGCAGAGGCTGCCTTTTGCCTAGTTCGTGGAAAGTGCCTAGCAGAGCATGGTTGAGGACCATAAATAAGGTCCCCAGGCTGCTCCTGGAATACAGGCAATGTTAAATACTCTGCAGTCCTCTGTGTCTGATTCAGAGAAGGCAGGTGAGTTGTGTTCCTAAGGGGCAGCAAGACAGGCAGTCTGTGGGGTGGTCAGGGGATTTTCTCTGGTTGTCCAGCTGAATGGGTCTCATCTATCTCATGCTCCAGCTGATTCATGCCTACATACTGCTGTGCTGAATAACCATGCCTGTGGCAGGATGCTTAAGATGGAGGCCTTTGCATGGATGATATTTAAATTTGGTGGAGCCTTGCTGAAAAGGAGCTGGTCTTGCATTTACTCAGAGAGGTCTCTGGTGGTTTGTGGTAAGGAATTGGGACCTGGGGCTGAAGCCACAACCTCCAAGACCAAACCACGGAACTTACACAACTGCCAAAGCCTGCCTGTTTGCCTTCCTAGCTGAAGGTCTGTGTCACCACACATCTGCTGCTTTTCCATCTGCTCTTGTCATTGCTGTTTGTGGGAAAAATCTATTTTGTTCAATATATCAATGTTGTCTAGCTTAGTTTCATTTTATTACCTGCTTATGATTTGTTACTGTTCAGTACATCCATGGGCTGGTTTGGTGTCAGTAACCAAGGGTAGAAATACTTGAATGGAAAGCTGGATGGAAATGCTGAAGTTCTGAAGGACTCCAGGGTTTCTTTTGCTCTTCTTTGTTTCTCTGTTCTAGGAGGCCTGGAGAACATTTATCCATTCATAACAGACACTATTCAAGATGCACAGGCCAGAAAGACCACTATAAGTTTCTATTGCTCTTCTGGTGTGACTGGTACAGATCATATCTTCAAGTTAGACAGCTTTTGTTACAAGGAGAGATGGTAAGTTTGTGCACCCAGCCTCTATTTGGAAGAATATTTTGTTGTGAAACCTTTCTTCTTCTGAAGGCTGGAGCCAACTGCTTTTGGTCTGGGAGCTTACAGTGTGGGTAAGTGCAGCCATGTTAGGCTGGATAGATGTCACCCTCAGGGATTCACACACGTAACTCTCCTTGACCTGAACTGGAGAAGGGCCAGAGTCTGTTCACTTTCACTGAGAAAAATGAATGCTGTTCAACAGAAGCTATAATTTCTTCCTTTCTTCCCAAGTAGAGGTGACTAAAGAAAGCCTGAAATGAGTGTAGATATTCTTATATTTACTTGAAAGGAATGTAGCTCATAACTCTTATTTTAGCACCAATCTGGAATACTACTGTGAACAGATTTACAATGTCTGCATCTTCCATACCTTGGTATTCTGGCATTTATGCTTATTCTTGCGCTGATACTTGGGAGTTTAATGAAGTCAAATGTCTGAAAGGTGAGTCGTAAAAGGTAGATACTTTCCTGTACAAACCTATTCCTCTGTGTGCTCCATAATGTTCTTTTAGTTCTTAAATATGGTTTTATTCTTCTGATAGTAAGGGTCTCACCATTGATTTTTGTTCTGGTATGCGTGTCGTCAGCGGAGTTATTAGCTGTGTTCCAGTTGCATGGTCCTTTGTTGCTGGGTTGAAAAGATCTACTAACTTCAACCGTGTGTTTTGAGACTAGACACTTAGAGAAAGCTTTTACTGTGTTTATAGAGGAGCAGATTTAATCTGGAAGTCATTGAGAGAAATGAATAAAAAATTTCCTTGATGTGATTTTTGGAGTTACTCTGTGAAATGGAATTGCATGTTTTCAGGTATTGGACATAATGGCACTTGAAAGCATAAAGAAGGTTAAGTGTAGATGGTAATGAAAAAGTTATTGGTATTTATAGGTTGGTTGGTAATGTCATTATATTAAAGTGATATGAAATATCTCTTTGATTTCATGGACAGTACCTTACTGTATATAGTTTACTGTAATAACATGATCCTTGGTATACATTGATGGTAAGTTTAACTTCATAAAAAGTTTGTTACTACTCCAATTGCCCTGAAATGCCTTATGAAAAGTATGTTTATTACAGAACACGTACAGTTGCTATCTGCCTAGTGTTATCTGTTACAGTGGCCTAAGCTAAGAAAACACATTTGGAAAAAACATGTGCCAAGCAGAGATGGTTGGGGTTTTTTTTGTCAGATTTGCTGGAAACATTCATCAACAGTTGGAGATGTGGTCTTTCAACAAGATTTCTTTCACCCAGATTATATGCAAACTGCAAGATTCTTCAAGCATGAAGTCATATGCCAGGAGTATGATACTAGCATTTATTTTAATAAGATTAACTTTGGAATAAGTACCTTGTTCGGTGTTTTGCCTTCCTTGTCATTCATCACTGTGTAACATCTTTGTAGAACTGCAGTAACTGGAATGAAGGAAGGAAAATACTGGAAAGTGTTTCTGTAATTGGAGCTGGGTTTGGCAAAGTTCTGCCTTTCTGGAAAAGAAATGCTAATTTTGATTCTTGACTTTGCCATCCCCTTTTTGTGCAGTTGTGTACTGGAATAAAAGAATAAAGGTGAGCTGCAAATTCACTTTGGTCCAGACTTTGGTAGTCTCTGCTCTGATGCACATTTTGGTGTTACTTTTTCTGGGGGGACTTTATTCACAAAATCTCAGAACATACTCTTCCAATAAGATTTCACAAAGTTTGATAAATGTTTGTATAAAATTCACATTATCTTATCAAAGTAGGCACAACAGCTCTTTCTTGAGGAACTGAGCTTAAATGAAATGCTCATTCATGTTGGTGGGGTAATAATAATTAAGATTACAGATCCAAATCAGTAGGTTGTTATTCTATTGCAGGATTCAAAGCTTCTGTCAACAAGTAGAGCTGAAATACAGAATTAATGTACCGAATAGCAGCACATCAGGAGTACCGGCTTATACTCGGGGTGGGTGTTGAGATGTACCTTGCTCATAGAAGCTCTGGAAATGTTGTGAGACTTGGACAAACACCTCTGGCTGCAGGGATGTTGCTGCTTTCTGAGCACTGCACGCTCTGAGTATGTTCTTTGCTGATAGAAATCTGCTCGGTATTGGGGCAGCTTGGTGGGGACAGTCACAGCTGCTCTATATGGTGGGCTATCACTTTATTGTGGGGCAAGATGCAACCTTTGTTCTCTTTTGCACCTGCAAAACTGGTATAATATTAATTAGATTGCCATTGGGTTTCATTAGTGAAGCCCCATAAAACAAAAAAGGAATGGCTCTGTAGTGATGCTGAAACTTGGTATGTCATTTATATTGTGAGTGAGCCTAGATCAGTAGCCACAAAGACACTGCTTTTCCACAAATATGAAATATTTAGGTAAAATGTCTAGGTAAAATCTGAATAGAAATTTGATTACTGCCTGCTAAAATGGTGACCTCTTCCCTTCTAAATAGGTTCAATTCTCTTCTCGATGAGACCCCTGCACCTTCACCTAAATTCCTCCCTGGGGAGCTGCAGTGAATGGGTCTGACCACCGAGGGAATGTGGCCCACTGAATTCCTTTTCTTTCTGTGCAGTTGAATGAAAAGCGTGCGTCTTTTGAAGAACAGTGACTGAAAGAAATATTGATGACTGCCAGGGCATCTACAGAAAAGGATCAGAAAATTACTCCACTACAACAGGGCAGACAAAGGGGCTTTGTTAACTCTTTCTTGTAGGTTGTATGTATTAATAGTAACAACTAAAGTTTTGTATTTTTTTCAGAGAAACACACAAGGCTTTGAATTGTATTGTTTTAATTGCAGCTAACTGAATGAATTAAGTGGAAAATTGCACACAGTACGTTGATTGTCTTACTCTCTGTATGTGAGGCTTTGGGAACAGTTTGTTATTGTAAAAGAACAGCACTAACAAGAAAAAAGCCAACATATAATTACTAGGCTGAGGGGCAGTTTGGGGAGTGCTGATATTTATTTATAAATTATTAAATAAAAGCATATAATATGTGGATCATCTCTCACTGCCTCCACACTTCATACATTACTCATCTTCCTAAATTTCATGTTGTCCAGGACATTGCTTCTTATAACCAGCGCAGGCATCAAAACCACCCACGTCCAGGAAAAGAGATGCCTGTGCATTTGTTACAATGGTAGCTTTGGTTATGGGACTCAGTTAACAACGTGAGCCTCCAGTTCAAGGAAAAGACTCTTGACCAGACTTTTAAAGGTTGTTTTACGTGCCTAAAATACACATGTGCACCTGGGACTCTCTTCATGTCTGGCTCAACTTTCCTACTGACTTTTGGAGATTTACAGCCAGCCAATACCCTAAATACAAAGACTGAAGAGCAATTTAGGCCTTTAATTTAGCAGGGTTCTTAAAAAACATTGGTTATGTAATTCCCATCAGTTTTGGTTAGAAGGAGATAACATCTAATTGTCCCATATGGTTCTTTCTGCACAGTTAGTGCCTTACTACCTAAGGAAACACAGCCACTTTGCAAGACATCAAGAGGAGTTAGATGGTGGTTGGACTCCCCAAGAAGGTGGAACAGTACTTCATCCTCAATATTTTTGGCTACTAAACACCTGTTCCAGTTCTCCTGAGGAATGGAGCTGCCATTATTTCCTTCAGCATAGATTTGTGGGCTTTTTTCTAGGAGAACAGGGGTAACAATTATTGTTGGCCCAGCTCTTCACAGCTGTACCCCGTCTCTTCTCATTTCTGGGCAAGAGCCAATAAACTGGAATTATTAGGGACTGGCCCTCTCAGGCTTTCTAGTTGTAGGAGACGAGCATTCTTCCCTCCACCTTTTCCTTGGCAGCCGTGGAGATTATTTCAGGGGACAGGCACAGCCCAGGTTCCTTACCTTGCTGCTTTTCTCCAGGGGCAGCAGTAGGTGCTGGTGGATGTGGCGCTCACAGTCAAGTACTTAACGGGAACCAATAGCAGCCCCTATTTCAGCGTCCCAGTTGCTAACCAGGTGCACTGACACATAAGCAGCTTCTCATGTGCCTGTGTAACAAAGGGATGGGTAATGTGATGGCCTCACAAATGAGATATGACCAAGAGGCCCTTGGCGTTCTACAGCAGAGGGTCTGGGGGTGGAAAGGTGCCATCAGCCGCGTAGCTGACGCTGCTGTACATATCTTTGGACTCACTGTGCTGCCATATCTGGATGACGACAAACAAATTGCTGTACAAACAAATCACATTATTAAACCACTTAAACAGTGTTTATGCAACTTTAAAATAGTAGAAGTTTAATTTTATTACTTCATCTGCAGGCTTGTTAGAACTTATGTGTCCACACTGAAGATTGTATCGCCAGTACTGGCTACCAACCTAGCTGGCGTTGTGCAGAAGGTGCCTGAGAGGTGGAACTGGGCAGAGTTTAGTTTTGCACAGCTCTTGCCAAGAGTTGCTCGGTATCCCTGTCACTGTTTTCTGAAGTCCAAAAATATTTTCCGTGAAATAACCTATTTTTCTACAAGCGAACACAGCTGCATTTATGAAAGCTCTTGGCTTTTACAGTAGATCTGGTTTGTATAGTTTCCTCTCTATATGTATGTTGCTTGCATAATTACCAACAGTCATAATGAAAAACACAGTTTTGTTACATGAGCTTTCAACAGTAGCTTTCAGTAATTTAGAAAATATTGGAGCTACTTCCAACAAAGGAAATCATCAAAACAAAGCAGCTTTGAAAATATTGATATACTCAGGGAAATAAATCTTCATTTTTAACCCTGTTCCATTATTCTTTGATACTAAAACCCATATAAAGCACTGTTAATTTCAGCCAGATCCACTCCGCTCTCCCCTGGGCTGGGAGGGGGCTAAATCTTGGCCACGTTCCCGTGTGGCTGGGTTTTGTTGGGCAGCCTCTGTTCAGTGCTTGTGTGCTCTCCACAGCTGTCCTCGCTGCCAGAAGGAGCTCACCTTCAGCGCACCTCTTTTTCCAGCAAGACGTGGGAAAGTTGCTGGAATAAACTGTCCACGATCACAAAATGTGTTGTATTGGCGGCACTCAAAATATACAGTCTTTCAAACCCTTGTGAGTTCACAGCATTTAAAGATAAGAGCACAGTATTGCCAAGAAATGTGTCTTGTTGAGGCCCACAATTAACTTTATCAAAAGAAGGAGTATTATTTTTGCCTGCTGCAGATAGAGGGTGCATCTCAAAGTAGCCTAAAGTTAAAGATAGATATAGCGTCTGCTTCAGATCACGATACGAAGAAAGAATCAGGTTAATTAGCATTTATTCTTAGTTTATACTTATTCCTTTGGCTTGAGCTAACAGGCAGGAGTTGGAGCCTCACGAAGTTGCTTCTCCTGGGATGAGATGAATGAGAGAGATGGTCTCCATGGTGAAAAAGTATTTAGGGATGGGAATGTCACTGAAGAAGGCTGGCTGTTGTCCTGGGCTGTCAGCCTGCAAGGAGGACGCTCTGAGGGGTGGCTCAGTGCCAGCAGGGAGGATTGGGTGTAGGCATGGACTAAGGTGTCCCAGGGAGCTGTGGAGAACAGGAGGTGTCCTGGGTCTCCATCTACCACCTGTTACCCTTTCTGGATGTTTTTGGCCACTGGGAGTAGTGGCACAAGGGCAAGACAACAGCCGTCCAGCTGCCAGCCTGCGGAGAAGGTGGCTTTCCAGAGCCTCTCCAGGGCTTTCAGTTCCCCTTTCTTGCTATTGTTTTCTGCAACACCCCACAGGCTCTACTAGCAACACCACCACAGCTTGAGAGCAGCCAGTTATCTTACACGGAGCTGATTTTTTCCTGAGGTCTCCCCACTGTTCCTAGCTGCCCACCCACCAGAGACCAGACCTTCATGGTTTTGCATCTCCAGTGTTTTGTATGTTTTTCCCCACTGCAGGTGTTCGGTGGAGTTGAGGTGTTCCTAGCAGGCTCTCCTGTGCGTTTGGGCAGAGCACCCCTTTCCCAGAAACTGCACAGACCCTTTTATTCCCTCCAGTGCTTGCAGAGAAGTTCATTTCCATCGTGGGGAGAATTTTCTAGGCTTTGCAGATGCCTGGTCCCAGTGGCCCAGGGAGGGGCAGCCCCACAGTGGGCGGGCTCTGGGCCTGCTGCCGCCTCTCCACCCTGTGACATGATTGGCTGGTTCTGCCCAGCAGGTGGGATTGTGGGTGTGAAGGGCTGCGGGTGTGGCCATCTCTGGGCTCACAGTGTGGTGTGGATGTGGCCAGGCAGCTTCTGCCCTGTGGGCATGGCCACCCAGGCACAGCAGGATGTCAGACACAGTATGTAGACCTGTGACTCTCCTTTCTGGAAACATTTGCTTTAAAATCTCAAAAAGATCCAAATTCAATTCCCTTAATGTGCTTCTGGCTACCCACCTTCCCCACCTGCCCTGTGGAGGAGCTGAGGAGGTGCTGGCCCCCCGAGACACCTCAGGCATGTCTCTGAGATAAGGCTAAGCTTGTGATCCTCACCAACGCTTCTGTTTGCAGGGACCTCACTGAAGAGCTGCTTGGTTGAATACAGATAAAATAGCATAAATTGTATTTCAGAATGTGGGTTGACTTGCAGAAGGGTGGGAAAAGGGCTCCCAAACTTGCACATCAGCAAAATAGGTGGTAATTCTGCCTTAGAAACACCATGGTAGTTTCTGGGCAGGCTACCAAGCAGTGAGCTTCGGCCCCAGAGCACAGTGCTCGGCCTTGCAAAACTCTGGTATCGCTTGTTCTTCAGCAGTCTGCAGCAGCCTCATGGACAAGACTTGTTGCTTCTAGCACAGGAAAATACAAAGCTTGAAACAAGCCGTGTGTAATAAACACTAAGAGTACCCATTTCAGGACTTCTTATGCAATCATAAAGAAACTACTAGAAAAAGTAAAGCAGGAATATGCTTTGTTGCTCACTTGATTGTGGAAGATTTATTATGTCTTGCTGTGCTAGTGATAAAAGCCTCTCACCAAGGCTAAACCCAAATTAGATCAGGTGTTTTCCATGTTGTTGTAGCCTTGAGGATCAGCTGTTTTAGCAGTGCAACAAAATATTTGGGACAAGCAGCCCAGTTTCCTGAGAATTTGCTCATGTAGATGTATAGAACCTCTATTGATTTGACCACCACTTACTGTCAGCATGGCATCCTTATACTGCTCTTATGGATGTAAAGGTGTGGACAAATGGGCTTGGAGATTATTAAGATGATTTAAATCTGGCTTTATTTTCCCTTTTCCTGATCCCTTCCCCCAGTCATTAATGAAATGACTGAAATGTGTGTTCAATAAATACCTACAAATCAACTTCGTCTTTTGTTTTCTCCCAGAAACAAGAGAGAGCAGCACTCCTACCTGCTACCTTTGTGATGGCAACATAAGGAGAGCTATGAATCTGCGGTGAACTCCGAGCTGTATGGTGGCTACAGGTAAGATCAGAAATTAAGCTGTTACTATGGAAAGCACAAAGCTTGAAGCAGTTTGTTCTTGCTCCTTGTGTAGACTACTTAAAAACAAATTCAGTTTTATGCTGTGCTCAGATACAGTCTTTTCTACAGGCTAAGTGTTCTGCAGGTTCACTGAACAGAACTGATGGATGGGCAGGTGTGGTAGATGGTTTTAGGTGGATTTGCCACCCTGGAAGGCATTGGAGCTGGATTACAGTTGTAAGACACTAGAGTTAAAAGAAGTTTTTAGTGTGTTTTCCCTTTTGTTTTCTCTTGTGTTCTTGGGCAGGTGAGACTTGAAGTTTAGGACCTCATATCTAGAGGCTTGGATTATTAATTCCCACTATTTGTTGTTCCAAAGTGATCGTGGTCCTTCTCTAACCTTTGCACAGAGTCTGAAAGCTCTGGGTGAGCAGAAACCTGTCCCAGGGCTGAACACGGACATAGTTGTCAGTATTAATATCTAATTATTATAACTGGTTTTCAGAGTGAGCTGTTCTTTTAATATGAAATGTATAGTTATGTCCTTCTCTGAGCTGTTGTCTCAGGCTTTCTCCAGATTGAGGAAGACTGTACTGAATGTTGATAATTATGCACTAAAGAGGATGTGGTTGAGTTCACATTTTAGAAATAGCTTTTCCACCACAAGGATTAGTATCTTCCGCCTTCTTTTTAGCTGGTGGCTTCTATTCTGTAGTATAAATTGTGGCAGTGTCTCTGGAACATATTTGCTGAAGTTATATATTGAATAATTTGTCTGTTTCCAGCATGTCTGAAATGACCACATACAGAATGTAATTTAAAATGAACAAGCTATGGTAATTGCATGTTTCTATCAGCTTTTTAGCACTTTACTAGTAAATACTTTTCCTTGTTTTATCTTCTATTTATATTAATGTCATTGACATGAGGAAAATAAACATGAACTGAAGAGGGCTGGCTAAAACTATTAATTTGTGTTACAATATTATGAAGCATTTTCACACTAGAGGCCATTACAAAACCCAAGCAACCCAATAGCACAGGAAGCCAGTGGTTTTCAAGTATTCAGTATGTGTGGAAGGGAAAAGGTTACAGAAGAGGCTTGTGGGAAATAAATGAGGGGGAGGTTGAGCGGTTTTTTTTCGCATGGTTTATTGACTGGTTGACAAGTCAGACTATAAGTATTTCTATGTCTTTCCGTGGCTGGCCAGGATCAAGCAAAGGATGTGTTGAAAAGGAAGGGAGATGTCTTGGATTCCCAAATATGATGACTTTCCCCTTGGTGATTATCATATATACACCTCTGCAGCATGCTAAGTTTTTGGTTTGGTTTCCCATACAGAGAAATGAAACAGATTGATTTACACTATGGCATGTTTTAGAAAGTCCATGAGCTTTCAGCAGTGCTCTGTACAATCACAGCACAAGCACCAAAATACATATATTTCTTGAGGTAACAGTTCACAACGTTGTGTTAATTTCTGAACTTTTATAATTACCAAGAGAGTAAAAAGCACTTGGAAAGAACATCTTTTTCTGAAAGGTTTTCTGCTCCTGGTTTTGTTAAATCTGCTTACTGTACAGTAAATGTGTATATACTGTACAGACATGTTTTTGTCATGTACTCTGTGTAAGGAGAGCACTCCCTAATAATAAAAAATTAGCAGGACACAAGGGGATATCATACTTTCCCAGTGCTCATATTGTCAGCAGCCCACCAGGCAATCTCTCTGAAGTGGATGGTTTTGTCCAAGAGCAAGAAATTTGTTTGTGGACCTGACAATTTCTTGCTATGGGTGGTATGTTTGAAATGACGTCTTCTTGGAAGAGCTGTCAAGCAGTGTGTGCCTGAGTATCCAGGACCATCCTTTTCACAGAATCACAGAATTATTCAGGCTGGAATAGACCACCAAGATCATCAAGTCCAGCCTATGACCCAACACCATGACATCAGCTAGACCATGTCACTGAGTGCCACATCCAATCTTTCCTTAAACAGCTCCAGGGATGGGGACTCCACTAACTCCCTGGGCAGTCCATTCCAGTGTCTAATCGCCCTTTCCGTGAGGAAGTGCTTCCTAATATCCAACTTGCTGCTCCCCTGGCGCAGCTTCAGGCCATGCCCTCTCGTCCTGTCACTAGGTGCATGGGAGAAGAGCCCAAACCCCCACCTGACTACAACTTTGACTTTCCTCTTCCTTTAACTTGAGCTTTCTGCCATATTGGTGGGGGCTGTCCTTTTTACGTGTATTTCTTCATACTCAGAACTGAATGTAGCTTTTATCTGTTTATGGGTTCTGCAGCATTCATAAGATGACCCTTTCCCGCTGTAGTGAATGTTTTCCCATTCTGCATGGATATTGCACACAGTGATGGGCTGCATATACTATTTTTCATGAAGTAAAGCTTACTTCTGATGAAAGTGGTCAATTGCAGAGAAAATGTGCAGATTAATGCAGCTTAGGCAGATGTGTGACAGAACAGTACAATAAGTACATATGTTGAAATGTTTCACTTGATTTTATAACTCTCCTTTTATCTTTCACTGCTAAAATTCAGGCTGTCAGCATTGGTACTGTTTCCTTGTCTGCCCTTCAGATTTCAAACGCATTTTGGTAAACTGCTGAGCTGAGTGCATTTAGGAGGGTGAATGTGGTGCTGGCATCATTGCAATCTGAGATAGAATGAAAATTGCTTTTGGACCAGTATGCTGTGTTTCTAGGAGGCCCTTGTAGTAAAAGGAGTGGGCAGATGCTGTAGTGGGCATGTAGCCTAAGTAATGCTCTATGGATCTTTGGATAGATGAGGCTACCATAGTGTGTGGGTTATTGCTACAAGCAGCAGTGCCCTCCAGTGCTGTAGGCCCTGCTTTGTTTGGAAGGATGTAGAAGAGAGGAGATGGGCCATCAGCTATTCACCCCCCACCCAGGCTTTCCTGTCTTCAGGGAACCAGCAGAACAGCCCATTGCACTCTGGCGCTGCCAGTGCATCCTCCTAGAGAAGGAGGTGGATGTCTCACTTGAAACACACTGCTTTCTCTTTTCAAAGAGCTCTCTCCAAGCCTTCTGGACCATATGCTTCTGTCCTCATGGAGGACCTACAGAAATACCCTGCCATGCAATCTCCCTTTCCCTCTCCATATTCTTGGGAGAACAACGGACAAACAATTCCAATAAAGCTGTTTGTGTGCTTATGTAGTCAGGCTCTATCTGTCCAGACATCTCTGTGAGATGAGCCAAATGCAGACTCTAGCACTCCCGGGGCTTCTCTGTTTCTCCTTATGGACCTTTCACCCTGTTAACTCATCCCTGGAAGAACCCAGCTTTTTCACTTGGCGGTTGTGGTGTACTTCCTTTAAGTGTCAGAATAGTTAGAATAGTCATTCCATAGACTTTCACAGAGCTGTGAATCCCACTTCCCAAGTCAAGTTACTTCTCCCAGTTCTTCTCTCTTTCTTCCAACACGGAACCATTTGCTTCAGTAGATTCTCGACTGCATGGCCCCTATTAGAACACCATCCAAACTGTTCAAGATCTTCCATGAGTTTTCTTTATGCTACTGACAACAGTTTTAGAGAAGTGAAACTTAGAGAGAAAGCATTAAAGCCACCAAAGAGCAACTGAGGCTGTAGATCACACTGAAAGACCATTGCCATTGCTTCCCTGAGTCCCCAGATGGGCTGTCCTAAAATCTGTAGCTACTCTCCCATCTTACCTTAACTCACTGGACAAGGGTGGAGAGGAAGCAAGAAAAGATGTTTCTGCAGTGATTGCAACACGCTGTGATATGCAGATTCCCTCTCCCTGCCCTGTGACAAGCATGGTGTAGGCCACAAAGTGCTGCAATCCTTATCGGGGCTTTTTGAGCCATTTTAAAAAAGAATTCCATCTTTGCTGTCACGTCTTCCTCCCTCGCTGAAGGGGGGACTGACTAATTAGCAAAAGTTCAGTGGCAGATGTTGTTGTGAAAATGAGCTGATGGTGATCTAACTGGGAATAAAATCCTCTTAAAGGTCCAGGCAGACATTTGTAACCTCTCTATGGTATGGGCTCTATCAGCTGGTGCATGAAACCAGCCCATGGAGTCCTGAAAGGATGAACCCTCTTGCTTGCAAATGGCTGCTCCTCTTCCAAGAGGATACCTGTGGGCCTTTATATATATATATATGTAAAACTATATATAATATATATATATTAGTTGTCCTGCACTAGTACTTACTGATATATTAAACCCAAGAATGGCATTGCCAGTGTGACATACCTAGTAACGTTTTCTAATATGAGAATGAAACGCCAGGGTCAGTGGTAGTTACCTGTTTCACTCTGTGGGACACAGCATGCAATCAACATTGGTTGTTTTCTTCTCAGTTTGAAATCACATTAACATTAGTCATGTAAAATGCTATACTGTTTTGAAAGAAATATTTATCAACATATCCTATTGTGGTTTATTTTTAGTCTGCTGATGTGTTTGACTAGTATCTCATATGACCATGACATTTGTAAACAGAGCAGGGAGGGTGTGTCACTGCCCTTTAGGTTGCCATTTTCCTGGTAATTGTTATCAGATCGTGACATTAACGTGTCAGGCCCTAGACCCTAATGGTAACAGTGCAGACAGGAGGGCTATAACTTGAGTTCTTGCAGTTACCAGCTTTTCCAGTTGCTTTTATTTCCATTTGCAGAGGAATGATTCAGGTGCGTAAATGTAGAGGACTAGTGCCTGTGTGTGTGGTGCCTGAACTCCAGCTATGGCTGCAGGGAAGCAGTGGCCTCCCAAGTGTCCTATGCCATGGTCTCAGCCCAGAGGTGGCTAAATGGTATTGGACAAATCATGCAGCCAGCTGACCCCCATGCTAGGTTTCTGCCAGCTGTTTCCCATGGGTGTCACTAGGCAGATACCTTCAGCGCACAGCCATCTGCTGACACCATGCAAGGAGATCCTCATGCCTCCCACTGAGCAGGCACAGGCTCAATCCTCTTAGCTACTCCCTAGCTACTGCATCACGCACTGCAAGCTTGGTGATTTGGGCAGCCCACAGAGACATGTATGTGCTTTCCCCCCCCCAGATACTATTTGGGAGACTTTCCTCACATGTATGAGAAAATATAGTCATTTTACCAGCAGAAGATAGGGGAAAAACCAGAAAACTTTAAGTTAAAACTACCATGCTTTAATGGATAATGAATTTGGCTTTTTATGGATAATTGCAATTTATATATGTAAGTCAACCATATCCATTGGTTTAAGGCTTATAGAGGTATCATACAGAAGATCAGTGAGTAGTTCAGAGGTGTGTGGGCTGCAGCTTGGTTAGCAGTGGTGGGCTGTGGGAGGTCGCTGCAAGACCCAAGAAAGCCTCTTGATCTCTTGCATCTCTCCTTGTTTCTGATGATGAACTGTAGAAAGTGTCTCTCACATTTTACTGGTTTTCCCCGTAGTAATTTCTGCGGCTCTCAAGAGTGGGATGAGCTTTGAGCTTGTGGGGATGTGTCCTCTATCTGAGGTGATGTTTGGGAGCTAGCTAGCAGATTTCATGCCCCAGATAAGAGGCTGAGGCCACCAATGGGGACAACATTTGTGTAGTCATCGCACAGCATCGGACATGGTGTGAAATTCTGGCAAGCCTGCCTGAAGGACACAGGTCTGACGATGCAGCATGGGCAGCTCTTAGATACTTCTCAGGAGTTGTGCCCTCTGAGGAGAGGGACGAGGGCTGCCTTGGTAGGGCATGTCCTGCATATGGGACCACTGCCTTCCACTAGTGCCACTGCTCACAGGTACTATTGCTGACATGTCCTTCCAGGCTGCAGAGGGGTACAAAACAGAGAGCCTACTCCCATGCATGGCCAGGCTGCCAAGGAAACAAGTTTAACAGACCATGGATGGTATTTTCAAAATAAGTGATGGGATCTGTCCCCACTCATCACTATTTCCATCCCACCACAGACTGCCGTGCGCCTTCTCAGCTTGTGTGAGCACTCACAGGGGTCATTCAGGCTGCGCTGCTGGAGCGAGTGCTTTCTGCGCCTTTCCCAGCCTGGCTGGTGTTGGCGAAAGCCTGCCCAGCCATTGCTGCAGGGGGGTTAACTGCCTCGATCCCTTTGGCTGCTACAAAAACTCACAAGCTGCAGAAGTAGAAAACATGGTGGATGGAAGTACCAGCTATGGAGTTAAGAATGAATGAAAAAATAAAGAAATGTAGGAGATGGAGCGTCAATCAGCTTGTTGCCTAGGAGAGGAGGATTTATAGGATGCCAGAGTTCCTGCTGCCTTAAGGAGATGCTGTAATGATGGGCCAGCAAGGTAAGAGAGAGCCGGAGGGCCTCCTCACTGTGTCGTGCTGATGGCATGGTTCAGACCTCAGCTGGGGTGAGTGGGTGGTGTCTATTGCCTTTGCTTGTCAAACTCCTGATCACCAAATAATGAGACGATTGTTAAAGCTCTTCAAAGTATTTTACAGCGCACGCATTTGCCCGTGTTCATTGTATGTTTTTAAAGCAGCGGTGCTCACGCAGTGTCTGTTATCTCGGGAGGGAGTTCCTCCTGGCCCACATGGGATTGGGGAGAGGCACTTGTGCCAGTGGGAAGGCCAATGCGTGAATACAGTCCAATTTCTCTTGGTTCATAGGGCATCCTGACTGATGCTCCTGCAGTCCCAGCCCAGCTGAGAGCAGAGTATGGCAGGAGGAGCTCTGCTCTGCTCCCCACCTTTGATTTTATCCTAAGGAATGGAGGCTTTGCAATTCATAAAGTCAGTGCCTTCCATCAGCCCTGCAAAACTAAAGATAAATGCAAATTGCTGAAGCCTTTGTAAATAAGAATGGGCATACATCACCTCCTGAAAAATGCACTTGCTATTTTAGTTGAAAATAAACAAATCAATTCTTGGGCTTTTGAGCATTTAACCTTCCTTAAGTAAGCAATAGAT
The DNA here is from genome assembly GCA_013400335.1 of Eurystomus gularis. Classification (NCBI taxonomy): domain Eukaryota; kingdom Metazoa; phylum Chordata; class Aves; order Coraciiformes; family Coraciidae; genus Eurystomus; species Eurystomus gularis. The sequence goes on along the minus strand of VZZY01014293.1, from coordinate 271,504 downwards.
TTTTCAGAAGAGAAAAAATTTTACTAGGAGGCAATCCAGTGAGTCCCTTGAAGAATAGGCAGGAGTGCTGGAAGACTCATTCAAACCTTCATTTTGCCAGTGTTTCCCAATATATTCCTAGAAAAATCAGCTGAAACACTTGTCAGATGAGAATTATCTTTCAGTGTATTCATAGTGTGCTTTTCTGATAAACCAGAGTGATGATAGATTTGTTACAGCAGGAATAAAATTCACCTTGCTGACAGGATAGTGTGATAACTGATTAGATAAAACACTTTTGTGGTGTTTTTGACCCACTGAAAAGGTAGGTGCCATCAGTTCACTGGTTGCCTGAAACCACTGAGGGGACCAGCATGTCTTGAAAGAAAAATCTATGGAAGTGACCCTGTGGCTTGTTTGCATTGATTGAGTGAAAGGCTGGTGCTGTCCTCGTGTTCTTAATATTTTTGTTATCTGTCCTCAGTGAACTGAGGGAGCTGTCAGGGGCACTGACTGATAAGTGCTCCTTCTGTACAGTGAGATGTACAGGGGGGCTTCCTCCCTGCCAGAATAAACCGGATGCTGGAAGAAAAGAGCAGAGAAGGTCCCAAACAGAGGCACTTCTTTTAAAACCAACAAAAAAAACCCACCAGAGGGGTTTTTTTTTTCAGATTGTGACAGCAGGGCAGCCTTGGCATTTGTTTCATGGAAACCTCTGCAGTTGATCAAGACAGGCGATGAGTAAGATCATGCTCTGTTCATGAAAGCACCTTCTTCCAGAGACCACTGCTTGCTCCTGATCTGCTGCTAATTAGTCTCCGCTCTGTGATTCTGAGTCATTATATTATTTGCCCTTTTCCATGGTTGCTTTTGGTGTGGAAACTGAGACAAATATTGCTCCTCTGCTGGAAATCATCAGCGTGTAATCAAATTCATCAGTACCTGGAAGCCCAGATGAGAAGGGAATAGTGGTTTTTTTTTTTTTGGTTTTGTTTTTTTTTTTGCTAGTGATCTCTGAGAGGAACGTTTTGAAGTTCAGCCATGCCGTATGTAATGGTGGCGCACCACATGTAGCAGCTGGCTAGTTTCTGTAATGTCACAAATTATTTTATTTGTTAAAACAGCAAAGCTATTAAGCAGCCATTAAAGCTACCATTAGGAAAAAGTGGAAGGATTCCACACCTGAGGCTCTTCAGTGCTTCTGTCAACAGCAGGTGCCTCTGTCTGGTCTTGCCCATAGCTTGCCACAAGGTGTATTGCCTCCAGCCATGACTTCCCAGTTTATTACAGGATTGTGCAGGATCTTGCCCTACAACTTTCCTCCATCCCCTTGTTCCGTGCATCGCTGGATTAAATGCCTCCTGCCTGATGTGCCAAGTTCTGTTTTGCTTTGTTTTCTTGGTGGAGGAAGAAGGGGACAGGTTGCCAGGGTCACCAGTGTCTTTCCCTGGTATGACTGACTTCCTTGATCTGGCAGGCATTACCAGCACTGCGCTATTCTTGAGAACATGTCCTTCTGCTGAACTGTACTTGACTGAGGCTGGTTCAGGCTTGGTGCTGTGACTCAGATGAGCTGGACAGAGACCCTCAGGACTTATGGAAACAATTAGCTTAAGATGACCAAGTTGGAAAGTTGCTTAGTGGGTTGCATAGTGGGTTACTGTGGCAGATGCACACAGTCATCCCATTACACCTTAACCCCTGAAGAGGGGCAAGAGCCTCCTAGCTGTGTCCACTGTGATGGGTGGCTGCAAAGCTGTAGCGGGTATGCCTAGGCAATAGGAGCAAAACTGAAGTGGGCCATTATAAACTTAATTAAAATAGGACAAAGCTAACAGTTCCCCAAGAGTCCATGTCCCATGCTGTATTGCTCCTTCCGTTGTTACCTCTGAATCCCCAGGTTCTGCTGTTTCCCTTTCTTTGGCACTTTGGGGCTAGGTGACACCTTACCTTTCCTAAAGGACTTGTCAGTTGGAAAATGTAATTCATCTGGATGGCCAGCACGTGCCTCTGGGTTGGCAGCTGGGAATCCTGTGGTGCTCTACCTCGTCAGCTCTCAGGGGAATAGAAAACCACAAAACATGGCTGAGCCTTTCTGTCTGGGCTGCTGGGTCTGGGCAGTGCAGGCTGTGTAAGGGTGCTCTCCTAGGGGGTTGGGAGGAGGCTGCTGAGCCCTCTCCACAACAGCAAACTCCTGTTTTTCTTTCTTTGCTGTGTTCCTGTGGGAATTAGGATGGCTGTGCCATCCTGGTGGAAGTAATTACACCCATTGCACACGTACTGTGTTGATGAGACTGATGATGACTCTGTCTGAAAAGGCCATGTAGATGGTGACAGCTGTCAGTGACTAATTTGATGGAAGGATAAGACAATTGTAATAAAATGATTTTTCTGTGGCATAGCAATTATAAGAGTTGGAGTAGCCCAAGCATCCAGTAACACCCTGAAGACTGGAGGCTTTTTGTACTCTTTCTCCACATCCTTCTTTTAATAAGCATCTGTTGCAATAAAAACAAAAATGCAGGAAGAGAGGAAGGGAAGAACCATCTGCACTCACGTGAAATGTTAAAATAAATGTAGCTTTTTTTGAACACGCATGGTGAAATAGTTCTATGGTAGCACCAAGAGTTGCGAAAGGGACAAATCCTGACCACTGAATATTTGTTCCTTTTGCAGTGAGCCTTGGTAAAACTCATATAGGCTCTGACCTTACAGTACTAGTTTACAGTATCAGTAGTTTCCTGCCATGACTCAGTAGCTGGAACAGTAATATCTGACAGTCATTTTTTTCCTCACTCTTTCCAGACCTCTTTTGAAGCTTCTCAGAGTGGGTGGGGAGAGACAAGTGACAGATATAGTCTTGGTTCTTGCCCTTCCNTTTTTTTTTTTTTTAACAAATCAACCTGCTCCTGCTTTTTCTGTTCCTTTCAGTCCTCTTATCCACTTCCCTTTCATACATGTCCTTGACCACATCTTACTTTCCTTTTCATTCCTACCAGTGGTGTCTAGGCCTGCTGATAATTCCTGGGAAATACTGAGCTCATTCCCTCCCTGCTTTTCCCCCCCTCACTGGTACTTTTCTACTCTCCAGATCAAACCTCATTACATCCTCCCTTCCCCTGCAGTTATCTTGCTGAGCCGGCACTACTATAATAAACTCTGCTACCAGCAGAGATTGATGAGTTTTGTATAGCCTGGGCTGGATGTGGTCAATGGTTAAGGCTGCAGTAAAAGTTGACTATAAGACTGGGAGCAATCTGGCTTTGAAGGAGCTGTTTCATCTTTGGGTCCTCCATAGTGGCATAATGAGTGATAGTGAAGTCAAGACAATGAAAAGCCTCACTTGTGTGAAAATGGTCTTAATTCTGCCCTGTGACCTTGCTGTTCCAAGGTCCCCCTGCCTCAAGGCTAGGAAGCAGCAATTTCTGTTTATTCCTGTCAATTGTCAGCAAACCCCAAGATCTTCCCAGGAGCCAAGAGTGAAACCCTCCTGCTTCTGCAGCCTCCAACCTAGAGATGGCTGACCCAGCATGAAGCACTGTCTCTGAGTTCGGGCAGCTAGAAACAAGGAGGATGTTTCACTACAAGCAGAGGGATGGCCCTCCCCTCTACCTACAGAAGGTGTAAAAACCTACCTGTAGTCCTGACTATAACTTCTGATCCTGCTTAGCATTCCAGTCTGGGCAACAGAGCAGAATGCCGCTCTTGTAAAAGTTGAGAAAAAGACTCCAGAGTCTCCATGTGACAATTTCAATTTAACTCTCCCAGATTTTCTAATATTGTGTAGTAATCCTGACTCTGCAGCTTCTCTTCTGGAGGCCACTCATCCTATACCTCTGAACAGCACCCTGTGAACTTGCTTCAGAACACAGCTAGGAAGTCCTTTGAATTTGCAAATGATGGCCATAAGCCCATCTTCAGGACTGGCAAAATGATTTCATAATTTGAAGTCTGTAGTTTCTTTTCTGCTGAACTTAATCCTTGCATAGACTGTGGATTATGAAAGCCCAGCTTTACTGGAAAATTTAGCTTGCTTCTGAGGTCTTGGAGTAACAGTCATGGCTCTACTGCTTGTATTCAGGAGGTGTGAATCTGGGAGACTGATAACAGATAGGAGTCCTTTTTGGGTCCAAACTGAGTGGAAAGTATTTTAGTCTACTGAAGGTCATCTTTAGCTTTGTATGATCCTTTCAACTTTTGTCTAACCGCAGCAGGCCCACAGGCTGGGAAAGTATCTGTGCTCGGTAGAAGCTGCTGATACATGGAGTTGGCTATTATTTCTCTGAGGTTGCTTCTTCAGAGTGTGCGAAACTGAAGAACAATTTCAGATACATAGCTTGTCTGTAACTCACTACAGGGAACCTGAGTCTTACCCTCATAGGTGAGGAGTACAGCTGAGGTCAAAATGAAGCATAGGTTGTTTGAATCTACTGATAAGTGTCAAGTTGATCATGCTTCTGCTGCCTTGGTTTGTGGGATCCCTCATGCTAAGGTAGGCAACTAAGTAGAAATGTGTTTCAGGCCAAAAACTTGAGGGAAACACCTGTTCCCCACTTTTTCAGTGGGATGTATAAAATTTGCTAACTGTCCTGGTTCTCCTCAGCCAAACTCTAGCACTATGCCTAATCTGGAATCAGCCTAGGAAGTATGTCTTGGGCTGGAGAGTCAGGAGATGAGTGAGCCTGCAGGTACCCTGTCTTGCCTCAGGCAATATTCAACCCCACTCAGTGCTGGTGCTGCAGCTTCTGTTTTGGGAACGGAAGCCTTAATTAACCTTGGTTTTTTTTGAAACTGAGTTATAAACCTGACCCTGCTCTGGACACCACATCAGCAATGTATTTCAGGCCCAAATTACTTGGAAGCCATCACGCTTTTTTGTTTAGGCTGTGGTCAACAGATGCTTGCTGGAAAAATTTAGAAAGATCTATAAGAGGCTGCTGAAATGGGCCCTCCGTTCAGCTATGTGGTATTTGCCAGTGTGAGAAGCAGTCTTGCCTCCACGACCTGCATTCAGGAGAACCTCTACCTGCAAAACAGGCAACAGAGCAGAACAAGCAATGCTTTTCATATGAAATATTAAGAAGTAATGATAATATATGGGGGCCAGACTTCTCCTCAGCTTGCAGGACTCTGTAAAATCAGGTTTTTAGCCCTACTGAAGGAAACCCTGGAGTACTTGCTTGGGTGAGAGAGAAGGAATGCATTTCAGGACCAGGTGAAATTAGAAACTTGTTGAATGTCTTACTTAATGTGAAACTGAAGAGACCCACCGAGTAGAAGAGGCTAATCTTTCACAAAGTCTGCAAGGTGGCTTGGAAATCTCTACTTTTGTGGAGTCTTCCTTGTCTCCATATGGACATCCATATCAATAGGAGAGCAGTTTGGGACCTGATGTCCCTGCGCTGTGGTGGGTAGAGGTGGGATGTGCTGCCAATGGAGCTGCCTTCTCTGGATCCCCTTGGCTGAGGGGAGAGGCTTTGGGCAAGCAGAGCCGTCCGACAGCTTCCCTGCAGCAGGAGAGCATGTTAGGCAAGAGAGGACTTTTTGGAAGTTGTTTTCAGTGTGTCCAGACTAGATGTAAACACGTGGTGAGCTACCATGCTTTGAAAATTGCTTTTTTTTTGTTGTGTTTTTCCTATACATCTTGGATGTTTACTTGATGATTTATTTTTTTTTCCTAACAATACGTGCTAATTTACTCCACAAAAAAAGCAAAGCCGCTTCTCCGACTTCCCCTTTCCCACCGCCAGCTCTTTCCACGCGGACCTCGCTCGGCACCTGAAGCCCCGGAGCTGTGAGCCCCAGACCCGGCGCCGGGCGGCGGCCGG
>VZZY01014293.1:191703-265679 GCA_013400335.1 Eurystomus gularis | reverse complement strand
CACCTGGGGCGAAGTACGTGCTGCCTGCCGCTGGGAAAGCAGCGGGGCCGGCGTAGAGCTCCCACAGGACAGCGCTCGTCCCCTGCAGCTCTGCCCGAGCGGGCGCCTTCCTTTTGGATCCCTAAATCTGGAGGGCTCTGGTAGACTCGAAGGAATAGATACCTTCGGAAGCTGCAGTTGGGTTGCTCTGGACGGCAAAGAGACCGCTGCTGGGAAGCAGGCGGTGGGATTTCCCTTGCAAACCTTTTGCTTGATGACTCCTTTTCCCCAGTTATTTCTACACAACCAAGTCCTGTGGAGAGCTTCCAATCGGCGAAGGTCTTTCCTTCTAGGAAACAGTTTATCAACACCCTGAAGGCTCTCAAATTCATGCAAAGATAGACCCATCAAAGGAGAGTCCTAGAGAGCTCTCAGCAGACATCAGCTACTGAAAGTGAGCAGATCAGGTCTGGCTGAATAATAACACTAACCCATAATCTAAAATCTCCACTGCAAACCACTCTTACACATAGCCTGAAATTTTGGGTTTGCTAATTTTTAAAGTAGCATGTGGTTGGGGGTATTATTCATGCCAATTTCAGAAAATCTTTTCCTTGTGTTTCTGTCTCCAAATTTAACTTTAGTGTTGACTACCAGAATTGGCATGTAAAATCTTGCATGTTCCTGAGGATTATAAGAAAGTGAAAGAGAGTCCTATCATCTCAGAGCACTGTTTTGCGATAACACAAGTAACAGGCTTTTGCTTTTTTGAACACAGTGTCGAGCATATTAGGCCCAAGTGCTGGGGAATTTCAACGCAGAAGTCAGACATCCCCTTAGGATCTTATCATAAAGGTGTCAGCGTGTTTCTGTAGCTCTGTGGTTACATCTGTCTGACACCTTTCTGTGCCTTCTGGTCATCTGGAATTGCAGCTGCAAGGTGCAGCCCTGGAAGCTGTTCTGAGGATGATTCTTGTGATATGTTGGGCACTTGATGCTGTACTTGCTGTACTACAAAAACATCAGTCCTGTGAGCAGACCATTAGTACAGCAGCACAGAAGGCAACTTGGAGCCACAAAAGAAGGCTTATGAGTAGGTACTACATCAACCATGGTATGAAATTTTCCTCTTACACCAGAGCAAAGTACTGCAGTAACGTGCCCTGCTACGGCATCTCTGTCTGAGCTGAGTGTGGCACTGTATGGTCCACAGGCACAAGGAAACCTGAATGGCAGGTGGTAGAGCCAGGAGCCCTGACCTGAGTACGGTCCTGTCTTGTTTGCTGGTATGGTGAAATACTTCATTATTTGTGGAGGCTTTCAGATCACACACAGCTTTTAAAGACAAGGTGTGGAGGGTTTTGCTTCGAGTGGGATAGCTGTCTGCCAGCCCTTGCCAGGGGCACGAGGCAGGGCTGGGGAGCATTACCAGAGGCACAGTGGCAAACTCCTGCCTTGCTCTTTGAGGGAGCACTCAGCAAGCACTGCGGGTTTGGTTTGTCAGCACACTTCCAGGTTAAAATGTGAAGTATTGAAATAATTAACAAGATCTTATACTTTATACCGTGCCTTTTATTATAGCTAAGATGGAGGTGAGCAGTAAACTCAAATCTTCCCCCTTGCTCATTTCTTATCTTTAATACAACGTATGTGTTTCTGCTATAGTTTTTCTTGTTGCTATAGATCCTGCATCCATCCTGCTGTTCCTATGCTATGAAGGGACTGTGAAGTTGGTTTAAGAAGTCAGCTGATAATTTCTGTAGTGTGGCCCAGGTTCGCAGGTATCCAGACTGCACTTACTCCCCAGGAAGGCTGGCCAGTATCGCAGTGGGCCTTTGCTGTTGTAGGGGTTCTCTGAGCCTTACTGAAGCCACACCAAGCCCAGCAGCTCTCTACTGGCCACAAAATCTGAGAACTCACACTGATATTCTTCCTCTAACCTGATTTCACTGAGGTATGAGGACTAGTGAGAAAGACACTGTTCTCATGACCTCATGGGATCTATAAACCATGCAGAAGTTTTGCCCCATTATCCCAGTCAGCTTTTGGTTTTAAACTGCTTAAAAAGCAAATAAAACCTGTTTCTACTGGCTAAGAGCTGAAGTGCTTAAGCAAAGGACTGACTTGCATGGAGAGTGGAGATGCTTATCCTCTCTTTGTTTCCATGCTCCAAAAAGACAAATGAAGTGCTGTGGACCATCTTTTTACTGTGACTAATTAATTTCCCAAATGATGCACTGGTCTGGGGGGAGTTTTGGACTTTTGTCTTTGCTGCGTATCCTTCAGTCTCTTGTCCTGTTTGCTAGCAGGAGGTGAAAATAATTTTGGAGAAAACACCTTAGCAGTTTTTGTGGTTTTATTTCATCTCCTACAGAAAAGACTGAGGGGGCCGGGAGGTTTTGAGTCCTTAATCTGTTGATCTTCAGAAGATTTCTTTTGGCGTATGTGCTCTGGAGGCACTGTTTCTCAGCCATCCAAGGAAGCAGAGGGTGGAGATGGTGGAATGTGGATTTTTGGTGCAGAGTTTGCTGCATAGATTAATATATCAAAATACCACCCAGTATAGTTTGTCAGGACTTGGTGTGTCACTTAGTAACAGACTTTGCAATTAGATCTCTCTGTTGCTCCTGCACATTAAAAAAATCCTACCAACCTTGGGAGGACTCTGCTTCCCTTGGAAGAGTTGCTCTGGATAATTGGCTCCGAGTGTTTTGTATTGACCCCAATAACGCCAGTATTTCAAAGACATGGCAATGTGGGACACGGGTCCTCCCCAAACAGCCACTTTCAGCATCTTTTCCTTCAGTGTGTGTCAGGCCGCTCCACATGCTTTCTTCTGAATGCCTCTAGTGTGTTGCTGTGCGATGGGATATCCCTTCCTGGTGACTTTCTGGTACCTGTTTCTGGTTACCCACCCTTCAGTGAGAGCTCTTACAAGCTGTGAAGCGTAAGAAATTTTGCTTCAGAAACTCATTGCTTTGGGTTGGTGCTGACTTAACATCTGGAGCAGCAACCTAAATATTTATGTACATGTGTATATACAGTGAGTTGCCTCAGTAGTGGTAAATCAAGGCAGTTAATGAAATTTCAGTGTGGCTTTAGGTAGCTGTTGTTTTCATTAAGAAATGGTTTTGCTGTGCATGTTTCTCCATAAGGGATGGTTTCAGCAACGTGCTGCTGACAGCTGTGAGCAAGTAGCAGTGCCGTTTCAGACGTTTCATGTCCCCTTGATGTCACGCGCTTTGTGGTAATGCAGCGTAGTGGTTGCTAATGAGAAAGTGGGGTGCGCCGTCTCCTGTCATTCCTGCACGAGCGCTGCTGGTGCTCGCACGTGTCTTTCATTCCATGTACAAGCGCCCTGCTGAATCAGTGGGCAGCTTCAGTGAGACTCTTTCGAGTGATTTGTTTTATACAGCAGCGAACAAGCCGCCTGCCTCAGCACAGCTTCAAAGAATGACATTTTTAATATTTTGACTCAATACAAAAAAGGATGAGACTCCAGTAGCTTGGAAAGACGCAGTTACTGTGGTAGGTGTTACCCAGTGATTAATGTCTCTTACTTTAAATTCAAACCTCTCAGCTCCTTTCATATATTTTTGCTAGCAACAGCACATCCTATGCCAGTCTCCTTGGTCTGAATTTCTTTAGGTGCAGACACTATTACCAAATTTGGTTTCTTGGCAATTTTGGGCTTAGGAGTTGAGCTCTGACTACGCAGGCAGATCCCTGAGTATTCTGCCTGGAAGTTGTTGATCTGTTGAGCTGATTTTTAGAATGTGTTATTCTGCTTTCCTGCAGCATTTTTACTGTATGGAAAACATTTTGTGCTTATTATCACTTGCCACATGCATTTAATCTATTTTTGGTAATTCTTCAGGGCCCATCACCATGGTATCCTAGCACCAGTGAACATAATGCCGATATCCATTCAATGTGAACTGCTGATGCACAACTCCTTCTAATATTAACACGGCTTTGTTACGTTACTTATTTTTCATTTTTCAAAAACAAGGCATTTGTGCTGTAAAAAACAAGGCTTACAGCTAAGCATACTGTAGATGGAACCATTTCTAAATGGCCAAATGGAATTAATGGAGCTGGTGGACTAGGCCTGCCTGTTACTGTTGTCTACATGTTATCGTGTTGGTGATACTCTTAAGATGATTTTTTTAAACAGTAAAAATCTGTATCACTCTAGTGACAGAAAGTGGATGAAGTGCCATGGGTAGCTCTATCTTGTGACACTAAATTTTTTCTTAGGTGCTGGATACTCCAGTCTGTAGAGCATGTAACAGGTTGCCAGTGTGATGCATGGCATTGATATAACATAGAAGGGGAGGTGGTCACTAAACCTTGATGCATGGTAGTGGATCCAGATGTGTTGACTGCTGTCAATCACCAGTGTCACTCACTGTCCTACTTCCAGCCCAGCTGACAGCAGACTAGTAATTCAGTAATATCTTTCACTGAGCTCACACTGTAGGAACATAAGGGAACATAAGTGATGAGTGTGTAGAAAATGACACTAAGAGGTTGTGATCCAGCTCTGTTTCTTTCAACATAACACAGAATTTTACTACAGTAAATAGCTCTGTCCAAGACAATAACGCACGTTTAACATGTTCAGAGTTTTTCTTATTACCTACATTTACCTCTTGCTAATCATTATGCAGATGATTCCAAACGAAATGCTTCACAACTAAAACATGAATGAAAACAAGGCTGTATTTATTCTTTCAGCAAGTATAAGCTCAGTGTATATTTAGAAGACATCAAAGTGAACTGCGTGGGAAAAACATAAACACCTTTGGATCCAAACCAGTAACCTTGCACTGTTGCAAAAGTCTGTGTTGGGAGTGCCTGAGACTCTCTTGCACATGCTGGGCAGGTATGCGGAGAACAGGCGGTTCTGAGAGCCAAGTGATATCTTCTGGGTGCTGGGGTTGAGTCTCAGCCACGTCTTCTCCTAGTGCATGTGCCCTACCAAAAGTGAAAAAGTGGCTTGATAAGCCACCAAAGCCAAGATCCACAAAGGCCCCAAATGACTTGTGTGCCAGTGAAAAAATAGTTCTGAAAATGAGTCTGTTGTTAATTCCCTAACAGCAGCAGATCACCCCTTTCACTTTGTGTGGGTTTGTGTACTTTGTACCTTTGTACTATGTCCCTGTGTCAATCTATGGCAAGTGGTATTTTATTTACATGTCTAACTGTGGTGTAGCGACTTCTTAAAAGGAATACATGCGTATTTTTCATTATGCCTAGAAAATATCCATAGAAGGATGGTTAATCTCTTGGCAGAGGATACTACTTAAAGTTTCTCTCTAGCCATAGGTGTTTGGTGTCTTTTAATTGTCCATGTTCACAAGGAGAGGGTGGGGTGAACAGAGCCCGTCTGTCTCAGGGCTGGACAAATCATGCTCCACATTTCCAGCTACTGTGTGTCATTCCATGATTACCAGGTTCTTGTGAGAGACAACCTGTTGTGAGTGAAAATCAAAGCAAAACAAGGAACTCCAGCATACAGTATCTAGGATGGATTTAGATGACAACTCACTGTAAAAAGTAGTATGCTGACCATGCAGGTGTGTGCTACCTTTGCCAATACAGGCACTGTTTCCTTTCCTTAGTTTTAAATTATGTCCTTGTTCTATGTAACATTCTTCTAACTAGACTAAAAGAAAGTTTAGTCTTTCCAGCCTGTGCTGGAACTGTTGTTTGTAGTATTCCAGCTGACTTCCTTATTTCTGTGAGCATTACAGTCCAGACTTGTATGGCTCACCAGAGGTCAGGAAAGATAATTTCTGCATAGTTTTGGAGCTAGGTGGACCCCAAAAAGCTCTTAGTCAAGGGTTAGATCAGTGCTACCTCTCACTTCTGAAGGGTACTTGCCCAAAGTGTTCCTGGGTGCTGAAAACTTTACAGCTTCTCAATGCAAGCTGAGGCTGTTCTTCTCTGCTTCCTCTCCATCAGAGGGTTTATCTCATGTCTGAATGACATCTTCTCAGCTATGCAGCGAACTCATCACTTCCTCCACTTTTCTGGACATTAGATGGTAGATTCTCTCTTTCCTCCAAGCCAGACTTTACATATATGAAAACCGCTTTCAAGAGTTCCCCAGTATGGTAGTTTAGTAAAGCTGTGGCGGGGCTCTGCAGGCACCTGAGTCACGTGGCTGCCACACGGTCGTTTGCCGCTGCCCTCCCCCACCACGGACAGAGAAGAGAGTTTCCAAGTGCCTTTTTCAGTTGAGATAAGGAGGGTTTAATACAGTGACACATAAGAAACAATCGATACCGCGTAGACAAAGAGATGGTCCTGAGCGGATTGATCACCCACCATGAGTTGCCCTCCCCTGGAACCGGAACTGGCCCCAGGGCAGGATGTCAGCCTGGTATAGAATAGCCTGGCTGCACCAAATTAACCCTGTCCTGTCTGAACCAGGACATTGTCGACCCCCTACTCTATACCATCTACGTCATGCCCTGTAGCCATTTAACAATCAAAAAGAAATATAATACAGTTTACTGGCCATTCTCCCCCAAAATTAGGTCCCCCTGAGGCACACACCGGTCTTCTCCATCCTCTTGCATCATCCACCAGGTGGATTCTTTCCAGTCATTCCCATATTTCATCAGGTGTAGTGCCCAGCCCTGGAAACAGGCATGGAGAAGATGAGACCTGGGAGCAGGGCTGTCTGCACTGCGTGGGTGACTTGATAAGCAGTGTAGGCTTCTGGCTCAGTCTGTTCACAGCAGTGCTCACTTCGACTTTCTGCAATACTATGGTGCAACCAAGTCCTGGTGTCCCTTGTGACCTGTCCACCTTCAGGTCTTTGTCCACAGAGCTGCTGCCTGGATAAGTTGTTTTCCTACCATAGTTGTGAAGCTGATACTTCCTGCCTGGCAGAAGCATCTTTCAATTTTCCCTATTGAATTTGTTTCCCCAGAGCATTTCTGCAAGCCATCAAAAAAGTTAAGTCCAAACCTATCCTCCAAGATGCTGACAATCCCATTTGTCTTACCTCCCAGCTTGCAGTGCCTTGAAAGGCCTTCTACCTGTTTGTATTTTTCTATGCTTAATACAAAGTCTGAACAGCAAACTACAGCCCAAACATAGTTTCCTTATGACAGTGTCAGACCAAGGAATATTGATCTGGCTACCATTTTATTTTGGCAAGTAATGGCTGGAAATGATCAGGACTCAGTAGTCCCCCTCCAAAAGCTCAAACCTCATGAGCAGCAGGACCTCAGCAGTCCAGCACTGGTGCGTAAAATCCCCGTATTGATAGAAGCCTGTCAGAATAATCTACAAAGTGACAAATCAGTCATGCTGTTCACTAATACCGAAACAAGGCCTGTGTTTTGATTCAAACTAGACTGCCTGATTGAGTCTGAAACCAGCTTTCACTTTGCAGACATGTGACACATTGGATGTATTCTTTTCAATCTATTGTATGAAATTAATAAAATTTATTGTAAAGCTTAATCACAGGCTAGCTTTTTGCTCTCTCCCTTGCTCTTTCTGTGCTCAGGGAAAGCCTACCACATAACACCGGTAAGGAATTCACACTGAGGACACAAGTGGGGCTGGAAGGACCCAGTCCAGCAATGTTTTTGCAACACACCATACACTGCTTACCCATCCCTGTAGGCATTGCACTGTTTCCATGGGAGTTTGGTGGTGAGTAATTCATCAGGAGCAGCTGTAGCTCCATTAAGCTCTGGAGGCGACTCAGACTCCCAAATGCTCATCATAGTATTTTTCCCCAGCTAAACATGTGCTTTTGTTGGCTTTTGTGGTTTTGCATCTTGCTATTTTAGTACCAGAAAGAATGGCTTTGCTGGGACACTTGCCGTTCTAGTGACATTTTGGTAAGATGTACATTGTTTAAAGAGGAGATTCGTGTTTCTGGATAATATAGAGCAGTGGTCTAGGTTCTTACAAAGACTCAGGAGGTCAGTTCAGAAAACCTAAAGTCAAAAGGTGACTCCAGCAGGTGTAACCTGTGTGTTATACAGCTCTCTTGCTCATTGCTGTTTCACAAACCATGCCTATCTGCTGGGAACCTCACAAACAATGTCCATGAAGGGGAATAACAATGTACAGTCAGCTTCTGTCAGGTGATGGAGGGCAGTGAACCATGATCTTGGCCTCTCCTTCTGCCATAGGCAAGCTGGCATCTTTTCCTGAGCAATGTCTGTATTTTACCCTTACCTTCAAACTCTCTACATTCTTCTGTTTTCTGTCTTCTCCGTTGAGAGTCTAGAAATAAAATAACCTCCTAATCATTTCTTCTGTAACTATATGACTGGAAATGTAAGTGTAAAGGGAAATGTAAAGTCTCTTCCTGTTGCTTATTAGTCAATGTAATACGTTTTCTAGTCTCAGAGAGATTACAGTCATATTTTATGCCACTTTCTTCTAATCTGCTTTCTCAATTATCAAATCCCTTGGAGGAAAACTTTTCAATTCAGTCATCAGAATAAGCCAGAGTCGCTTTACGTGCTGTTTCCATTTTCATTACTCAAGTCCGTATCAGGAAGCGCAAAGAATAACACTTGTATGAGTGTCTATTCTCAGCCCATCAAGGGACGCAGCAAAATGTAGACTGCCTCATTGCTGGCTCAGCCAGAGTGCAGGGCTCTTGTACCATTCAACTCTCTGAAACACAAGCTAATATAATACACACTTTCTCTGTGTGAGTGAGTTTAGATCTAAATGTTGCTTAAAAAGCCTGTGAGTGAGAGAAGGAAGGAAAAATCTTAAAACAAGGCTAAAGAGACTAGAGCAGGGCTTACAGTCCAATCATTCTTTCCATTGGTCTCACGGATTATAAATTAATGGCTCTACTATTTATTCTTTTTCTATCACTGAAGCATTTGGTTAAGCCCATAAATTGCATGAGCCTGTAAATATAAAAAGACTTGGCATTTGATGCCTTCTGTCATGCCAGTGGGGTTGCTGGTTTCTGTTTTCCTCTTAATGTTTCTGCTCCTAAAACACCTTGCTATACTCTCCCTGTGCCAGGATTATTTTCAGGTGACAGCAATCCTTCCCGTGTCAGCCCAGGATGCGCTTATGCCAAGGGAATTGATGACAATGCTTTCCTTGCTTTCAACAGCTAGAGTAGTAGTGGACAAAGAGAGAGATCACGAGTGGATGCCAAGCCTGGCTCTTATGGGTTTTACTCCAGAGGTGCCTAAATTATGCAATGTGAAGTGGCAAGCAGGCTTCTTTACAGCAGTATGGTTGTGAGAAGCTGTTGCTGCTGGCTGCAGCTCCAGGGGCAGGAGCAAGTCTGAACAATGACCAGGCAGGCTGGGCTGAGAGCAAGTGAGGGGTCCTGGGTTGGTAGCACAGGGGTAGGTTTTGTGGGAGCAGAGCTGGGGCGCGGATAAGGAAGGAGGCAGAGTTCCCAATGTGTGGGTGTGACTTGAGGTTGAAGTTTTGGTTTGGGCAGATGCTGTAGTGAGTGCGGGCAAGGGCTTAGAGGCCACTTTTGGGAGGATGAGGGTGATGGGAAAAGAGCATGGAGATGGGTGTGGGGGTCCTTGGCGATGGTAGTCACGGCTGTGGGCAGAAACAGAACACAAGTATGGTTTTGACTCCTTGTTTTACTCTGTTCTGACACTCTTTGGGATATATAATGTGGAAAAAGAAAACCTTTACATTCCATGCACTGCAGAGAAGACAGATGTTTTTTCCTTGTAAGGGAAGCTTTCAGATGACAAATATTGCAAAGCACGCCTTTTAAAAGAATTCAGTTGGGTACCAATTAGCCATAATGAAGTAAGTTTAGCGTGGATGTTTCCATATGGAAGGGAGCATTAGCTGCTGCAACATGCAGTGTGACTGGAGGTATCCTGCAGCACAGCGCTTTGCTTTTGGATTGGTTTGGGACAGAGGGTCAGAGGTGTAATCGTCTGCAGCTGTTCCAGGCTTGTTTCCACTGTCAGTGTAAATACTGAGGATGAGTGCACCGGACGGCTAGACTTTGGGCTGACCTAGACAGCTTCTGGAAACTCAGGATGTGCCATTCCTAAAAGGCTTTTAATTTTTCCCATCCCACCCTGATAGAAAACATTCAGACAAAATGTGAAGGACCGAGTAAAGGGTCAGTTCAGCTTCTGTTGAGAGCAGTGGCCAATGTCAGGCAGGACAGGAGCTGGCTGACAGTGGGTGACAGCAGCCTTGCTGCATCAAATCAGTCTGATTCTGGCATTTAGAAATCCAGGGTAGTGTCCCCCGTCTCCCCCAATTTTCTTTAAAGCTCTGGACTCAGATCCTGTTCTGGTGCTGGTGTAGGGACATCCCAATTTGGCAACAATTTCCTTTATACCATCTGAAGAGCTCGTTCATTGCACAGGTCCGCAATAAAATAATTAAAACAAAACAAACAACCAACAACAAAAAACCAACCCCAAAACCAAACCAAAAAAAACAGCAAAAGGGCTCTTAGGTGAAACATTCTATCCACTACATGGTGAGTGCATGTACTTTACAGGAGCAATATCCTTTGATTCATTCAAAGAATATTGTGGAGTATTTCCCATTTAAAGAAAAAAAAACCCAACACTTTAAGAAAGGAACAAAGAATGAAAAGGTTTTATTGTAAAGGAAATAGTTTGAAATGTGCCTGCCCATGGTAGCATCTGCCAGGCTGACCTTTACTGCTTGGAGGAGTCACATTTTAGCCACAGGAAAAGCCACAACTGGTGTAGTTGATTATTTCTGGGGCTAATCAATGGACTTGTAAATTTCTTGTTATTTTTGTAAATGATAAATTCTAGACTTGTATGTGTAAACAAGACTGATTTGTGTTTGATGAGCTGTGATTCATCCAGAGAGAAAACAAATGGGTCATCCCTTGAGACAGGTTACCAAGAGCACTGAGGTCGCTGTGGTTATCTCCACTAACCACAGTGGATCCTCCTAGATCTGTTGGAGCCTTAGGATGCTAAGGTTTTAAAAGCCTGCAGTCCTGGAAATGTCTCCAGGTACCTCTTTGAAACAGTTTCTTACCTTATTTCTGTTGTTGGGACACCAGGTCCTGGATCTGGCAGTGCACACCCCTGCTTTCAGTGCAGCCTGGAGATGTTAGTGTGTTGGGAAGCCTGGGGGGTGTGAGCCAGAGCTGCTGCCCACCTGTACTCACTGCTACTGCGCACAGTGTACCTGGTGCTTCAAGTTGTGGAGACTTTGCCAGCCCTGCCCCTTATTGTAAGGACTGAACCTGAGCTCTAGAAACCATACTGTGGATCTGTGAGAGTTAAAATCCACAAGAAAAGGCTTTACAGAGCTACTGAACAACGTGTATTATCCACATTAATACATTATGGCCATAGGTCCCAACCTTGGTGAAAGGAGACCTGGTGCACGATAGCTTTTAAACCTGATTTCTGTTCTCTCTGCTGCACAGTACAACAGGCGTGAGCGATTATCTACAAACACACCTGCCAGTTAACACCTCTGATATTATTGTCCCACTGTGCTAATGAGGAAGAGAACATACAATTTTGTACCTCATTTTCACCATGTGCAAGCTTTTTCTTTTTTGCGATAGGGCTTCCATTTGAACAATGTGCTTCCGCGCACGCTGCTGCCCCAGTGCTTGCAGCCAGCAACCGCTTTGATTCGGGCACAGGCAAATTAGCACTTCCCTTTCTTTGTGAGTTCCTCCTTTCCATTTATCACCAGTTTATGTGGAAATACATTCGGTTGGCTATACTTAAAGCAGGGTTTTCAATGAAAAGGTAAATTTGTTTCCCATATTTAAATTGCACCTTTGAGGTACGAAAGATCTTGCTGTTTGCTGTGAGGTTTTGAATAGGCTTCTCGATAGTGTTTGGGGATGGAGGGAACCAGGAAATGTTTGTGAGTCTTGTTGCAAGTCAGAGGAACTTGGCAGCACACTCCTGCATGGGGAAGGAATTCTTCCCTGCTCACTGCTGGGGTAGCCCTTAAACAAATAAATAAGAGCACTAGTCAGGATGAAAACTAGTTCTCCACCCTGGCGTGGAATCTGCTGGGTTTCGAAACTTTTGGTAGGACAATTCACTATTAGCCTTTCTTCCCTTTCTGGTCACCGGTGGAAGATCTGTGTTGGATGGAAACCTCTTACCCTCATGGTTGTGCTGCAGCTGCAATCCTGGAGAAAGAGGATCATACCTGCTCCTCTGAGGGTAGCGAACATGAGAGGTTCCAAGTTAGGTAGTAGAGGAAGAGGGGGACAGGCAGGGAGCCTCTGTGTTGCACCAGCCTGGACTGTCATCTGGCTCATAACATAAGGTGGTCTGAAGCCTTCATAAAGTCGTGGTGATTCTCACCGACTCCATGTGGGTCATCACAAGGCTGTTCAAGATGAGGAAGGTATGCTCCACCTGTACCATTCACCTTGCATCAGAAGGGTTTTACAGAGGGTGCTAGCCCAGATCCGTGCCAATAGAGCATCTCTCCTTGGTAGTGTCATCATCATCACACCAGCGACACCAGTTTTAGGGCCAAAATCTATCCATAGATTAGCAGTTTCCAAAGGGCTTCTTGAAAAGGGACATAAAATACAACAAAAAGACAATGTAGGTGATGATTGTTTAGGTCCTCTGCAGTGGAGCAGAGCAGAGCTGTCCTGTGGCCTGGGCTGCTGCACAGGGACAGTGTGCGTGGTGGCTCCGTGTCTGGGTCCATAACGTGCTGCCTCAGCCAAGGCACCGAGCATCAGTGGACAGGGCAAGAGCAAGGAGCCAAAAAACATAGGAAAACACTCCAGAAAATCCTGAGAAATGCTGATGCTGTGCAGCACGGTCTTGCATAGTCCTCTGGCCTTTGCTCATGCTTGGGCTGCCAGGTGTGATGGCACCAAGCTGATGTTTCTCTGGCCATGATGTTTCATGGCCTTTTTGTTAGGTGGACATGAGTTTCTGCTGCTTGGGACAAGTACACTTATCCTGTAGCAGGTATGCATGGCACAGCCAAACCCTTTCGTTTTTTTTACACCTGGCATTTGGGTATGATTTCAGGGATGTTTAAAACAATGTGAATTTCTTGTGCCATTATCAGAATTATACCACAGATCCCCCTTTATAATATAATTTACAACTAAAAATTACGTATATGTTGTCCCCCAAAATGTAAGACATTGCTAGAATACAAGTAGAATACTAGAATATAAACATACACATGTATACACGCATCAAAGAAAATTAATTTAGCGTCTTAAAGTCTTGTTATCTCTTGGGTAGCGCTGATTTTTGTTTCTCAAAATCCTCTGTCACTGGATAATTTAATTTCATTTTTGAACCATGGTACAGCTTTTTAAAGTTGTAAAGTGGAAATGACTGAATTACAAGGACTTTTCTAAAGAAGTCTTGTCTGCCAGGATAAAGTAAAAATAAGGATAACAAAAAATATATATTGGGCTGCTTATTTAAAGCAGTCTCTGCCACAACTGACTTCCAAACATTTCAGCAATGTTCACCTTAAAGACTTAGTGACTTAGTTTCAGTTCAAAGATCATGAATTTTTTTAAAACCAGTTTTGGTAAAAGACGATCTTGACAAATTTGCAAGAAGGAAAAGGTTACACAGTCAAGTAAGAATTCATTCCTTGGTCATACATTGCTTTGTTCATATTTTTCATAGAAACAGATGAAACTTAAATTCCAGAGCATGATGCTAATGAAAGCAATAGTCTAGTCACAAAAGTTTGGTTTGGTTCCCCCCCGACTGTGTCTCTTTTTCCAAATGATGTTTATTTGTATTGCTGTCTGAATTGGTTTTGGACACTGACCTTACCATGTTTCCCTAACTTGATACATCATGAAGTGAAATACAGTTTCCTTAGACCCATGAAGGAAACAAATTAGATGGGACTGGTTATTTAGATCACGTAGTACAACAAAACTGAAGGGAAAAGTTTTTGGCCCAGCTCCAGGCCAGCTGCAGTTCGTCGGAGCTGACTCAGAGGATATCAGACAGTCCATGCTGGAAGACGCTGCATGGTGACGAGGTGATTTGGAAAAGGCTCCTAGCTTGTTTTTGAGGGGGCAGGGAGAGGAAAAACAGTGCAAAGCCAAGACACTTCTTGCGTGGTTCAAAAGAACCTGTGTGATGGGGGGACCTGCAGGTTGAGATACGTAATTACAGTACTGCACTGGCAAACAGTCTGTGCCTGAGCTGCACTGGCCAAAGCTTTGATGGGACCTGTGTCAGGAGCAGGGCTGTAAAAGTGTCTGCAAGTGCTGGAGTCCTCAGTGTGTTGTGCTTCCATCCGGAGCTGGCTGAAGCCATCCCTAAAAATAGATGACTGCCTGTGAGTCACAAATTACCTGTCTGGAAAGAAATTAGATTAATAGCCCTTAACCTTGAGTATGTTGGGAGCCTTCCCCCAAATGTGTTTTGGAGAAAGGGTCCCCATCCCAGCCATGCATGGGTACCTGCGTGCTTGGCAACTTCATGGGCTGGGGGCTAGCTGGGGTGCTGGTGTCGGCAGTGGCCAGCAGGCTGCTGGGCACTCTGTTTTCTCACAGGTAGGTTCTTTTTTGTGATTATCACTTTGAGTATGAGATTAATGCCAAAACAGGAAAGACTGAAGGCTGGCTGTAAGGAGCAGCGAGGGAAAATCCATATAGATAACTACTGGCATATGCTGTCTCCATTCCCTTTTCTTCCTCCTCTGGAGGATGCTACCTGAAACCCTGTTTTTGCTGAGAGTTGAAGTGTTTCTTTGGTTAGAAAATTGTATCTCTTTAAAGAAATTCACCCCTGTTGGTCTACATCGTACCATGGCTTTTTGGCAGTGGATCCAAGAGTGGGACTTCCTTCATTTGGGACACTGGGTTGATTGAACTGAGGTACAAATAGTATTTGCTCCTAATTTGTTCCACCTCATTTAAAAAGGACGGTGGAAGGGGGTTGAGCAGCTTGCCTCTCCCAGGAGTACGATCTGTTCCGTGAGGAGCCCCTCTGTTGGCAGGACCAGTGACTGGAAAGGGGAGGTTTAGCTGCTGGAGTAACTACACCATTTACTGGGAAAAAGTTAGCATGAAAAATATTTAGCCTGAGCCTCAGAGTTGTGGAGAGAAGCCTGGCTGTTTCTTTAGGAAAACAAGTGCTTTCTAAGAACAAACACACAATCTTCCAACACCCATCTCTTCTGATAACTAAAAGTGGTGGTGGCAGTGTTTTCAAGACTCTCTGCTTGTGTAGTTACTGTGCTGACAGAGGAGAGGGGTGGGCAGATGTGCTTGGGGTCACCAGTGTCCCACCTTCCTGGCGCAGCAGTGGCCGGGCACCCTTTGCAGAGTGCTCTGCTGGCTCACGCCTCAGCTGAGCTGTGATTTCTGCATGGGGCTTTCCAGGGCATCCCAAAGGAGACCTGCACTTATGATTCAGATCTGGGGTGTGACAGGCTTCAGTGCATCCGGATTCCAGGCAATATTTAAAATAGCTCATGGCTTAGCAGCTCAGATTGATTTTTCTGTTCTGGTTTTGTTTGCAAGACGTTTGTATTAGGGTCCTTGCTATCATAGCTGTTGGTGCTTTTCTGAAATTTATATAGTCAGAAACCATTTTTAGTTTGGGTACCACAATATGTTTGTTTTCCCATCAGTGTATTAAGGGACTAGATTAATACATGACCTATTTGTAAGAATGCAATTCTGTTTCCTGAAGTTGTTGTAGGGAACTTCTACTTGCCTTCATATGCAAAACGATACTGTAGCTGGAATGCATATTAAAGGAAATATCCAGCGACATAATGTGTTTCATCTCCACAGGCATATTTGCCATTCTTAATAACAGCGGTTACATATCTGTGGTTCAGTTTTGCAGTTCACCACATATGTTAAGGATACAATTTCCTGTTATATTTTAGTTGGAAAAAATAGAACTGACATTTTTCACACAACTTTGTTTGTATTTGCTAATATGCATATAAAACACTAGGCTTACTGACAGAAAGTTTCAGAAGATTCCTATAAACCTGAAGGCTACAGAAATTTAAAGTGCTGAGGAAAGAGACCAACATTCCTCTCCTGCACTGTGACATTCTCAGCACTGTCAATAAAGTTCTGCTGATTGCTGGGCGCTCATTTCCATCTTGGGCAGATAGCAAACAGCAAGGCACGCCCTTGCGTCACCGAGTTAACCTTGGACAACACCTCAGAAGTGTCCACGAATACTTTTATCTGAGTATATCCCTTCCAACTGTCCCACCTTGCAGAAATATGTTTGCCTTAGGACTTCCGAGGTCACTATTACAGATTTTGAAAGAGGACGTGGGAAGCACAGCAATGTTTTTGTCTACTAGACCCTGAGAAAGGGTGGATTTGGACTTCCAAAAGTCCAGATGCTGTTTCTGAGAGCTGTGAGAGGAGGAAATGAAGTCAGAGACAGACAGCAACCCATGTAGGAGTCTCTTGCAAGGGAAAGTGGGACAGGATGGAGAATGGAGAGAAGAGGTACAGCTGAAGCTGCTTCCCATCCTATTCACAGCATGGCCCTTCTGCCTGCACTTGGTCTGAGGTTTGGTGTTGCAAAGAAAAATTCCAGACGCATTACTCATTTATGTTAGAGTCTGTTGACCTGATACTGTGAGCTGGGAAAACAGACTTGAAACAAAGAGGCCAGACATGAGTGAACAGAATGGTAATGACTTTACAGTAAATCGTGTTGTTTTGAAGAGGTTAATAATATGCTCATATTTTACTGAATGTATTAAAACTCTTAGTTAAATATTGTATGTTACTGGAAGGGAAATAAAATTTTATTTAAGTGGGAGCATTTTAATTTTATCACATTTCCTTTGATTTCCTTGAAGTCTCCAAAACCGAGTTTTACAGGATTTTTAAAGTGGATAGTGTATTTATAGATTTGCTAGGTTTGCTGCTAAAAACAAAGCAAGCAAGGCTTCAAGATTAACATGGTTAAGAACCAAGCCCTGCCAAAACTTTACACATGTGCAACTGAAAGCCTGCAAGTATTCTCCATGCACTAATTCAAACAACTCACATGAGTAAAGTTAAGAGCTTAATTGCATGCAGGTATTGTTTCCTCAAAATTAAGTAATTTGATTTCTGAGACTGTGAAGACCTGGTGTTATGCAGCTCCCATGACCCCCAAAATAAGCGAGCATTGTAAAGACTGCATAAAATGACTTCTTTTGTTAAAATATTACTGAGACAAATGCTCCCCTCCCTGCTCAGATCGATATAGTCTGGATGTTACATCATCTCATCTAAAAGGGCTGCAGGTTTATATACTTTTTTCTGTGCAAGGCCATATGAAATGAAAACTAACGAGGTTCAAAAGGTTTCTGAACATTTAAAAAAAAAAAAAGTTTCATTTCAGTTTCCCATCTGGAAACTGCCAGAACTGAGGGGGGAAGGGCTCCTTATTTCTTCCACAAGATCCTCTTGAGATCTTTTGTTCCTGTGAATTTGCCCTCGAGAACCCAGAGAGGGTCTATTCCCAAAAGTTTTCCCACTTGCCTTTCAGGACAGACCCCTGGAGTTTTCCCACCCTCTTTCCCTGCACAGGTTAGTGCGGAGTATGAATCCCATCTCACGGATGGGGCTGAGTTGGAGCAATAGCTTTTTTGGTACCAGCTGTCTGGCAGTGGTGGGCAGTGCCAGCTTGGGCGGTGAGCAGGACTGTGTGGAGGCAGCAGCAGGTCCCTGTCTCCACGCTTGGCTGTCACAGCCTGCCAGCGCCATTCACCTTTCTTCCTCGTGCCCCAGGGATTATTGCTGTAGATGTACCCTCCCATCCTGCTTGTTCTTTGGGTTCATATCCTTTGTAAAACCTCAGTGCTGGACCCCTTGCAGTTGTTTCAACTGAGACTACAATTATTTCTTTCCAATGGAGTGATTTTCGCCTGTAAATGCTTGCAAGTGCAGTTAGAGATGACCTTCTTTCCTGAATGATATTCTCACCTGTTCTTTAATTCTCATGCATCCTCTCCTGATGAAAAGTGCTTTCTCAGGCACCTCATCAGCCTGATGTCCGTCCCCTGCTCGCAGGACAGGAGTTCTCTGATGACAGGGCTCTCCCATTTCAGACTAAATTAATTACTCTATTTAACATCTGCTGGCTCCCTGGAGCAGTTAACTTTTAATATCTCTCCCCGCTTTCTCTAAGATGGCTGTTTTTGTGCCATTGCCCTGGCTCCCGGGAGCCTTTTTTCTTTCAGTTGTGACACCCAGGACTGTCAAAGCATTTAAACGGAGGGTGCTTGTGATCTACTTGTGACAACTCCCTCCAGCGTTGGCCAAGATCCTTTTAGCTGTATATTTTAAAGGATGATTATTGATTTTTGGGGTAGCTAGATTTGGCCCCCAAACTCAAGCTATCTTAAAGTTGCTCTCAATTTGAGAGTTTGGTAGCAGGAGTTCATCCTCCAGGGAACCCAGCACTATCTCAGGCCAGAAGAGGCTGTTTCAAGTCTTGAAGCAAACAAAATGTTTTTCCTTCCCATTGCAGCCCTTCCCACTGCATATGGACTTCCACGCAGATAGATCATGCTGAGGCTGGAGGAGGCAGGAGGAGGTGAGGGGAGGAGCGAGGGTCATGGGGACCACCAGGGAGATGCAGGATTTTTCCCAGCCTGCATGTGGTGGAGGGAAGCTCTCTGCCTGCTGCCTTTCTATGTGCCAAAGAGGATTAAAAAAAAGGCTATAGTTGAAAAATGCATCTCCTCACAGGTACTAGCTAACTCATTTAAATGTCACTTAGCAGACATGTAGACACAACCCTGCTGTTTAAAACACTCTATCTGCTCATAATCACTTCAGGGGGAGTAAAGGCAGCTGTAATGAAGCTGTGGGATCAATAATTACCCTTAAGAGTCTGTTTCTGACAAGTTTTAAAGACTGGCGAATAGAGAGAAATGCCCAAGTTGAAGAGCTGTAGCTTGGCTGCCCACTTTGCCAATGCTAGTGCTGCAGACAGTGGTGAGTTAGGACCAGGGCACACGTAGCAGTGGCTGTGTGTAAGGGAAGACACAGCCCATCCCAAAATACAGCCCCCCTTCCTTCCTGGGGGCAGCAGCAGTACCAGCCAAGCTACGTGGCTCTGGGCCATGCAACCTCTTCTATGAAGCTGCAAAATTCAATTTTCCTTGATTTTGTGTATCCCCCAGCTCCCATTAAGAATCATCCTCTTGAAGTTGGTGTATCCGCAAAAGCATGATGGTTGTGACAGTACTTGCAGGTGGCCAGCCCCCTCCTGTCACTCCTGCCTGGCTTGTCTGCCCCAGGTGTAGTCTGGCATCTGCTTTTTTTCTCCCCTGTTCCATTAAAGCTCACATCTCATTGTTCGGACAAAACTCCGAGTTGTTTAAATCATCTATATTTATGATGTATGGCTCCTGCATTTGATATACCTCTCAGCTCCATGTCATTCACAGATTGCTGCCAAATTCACAAATTCCACCAATAAATAACACGGAATAAATAATGTCACTGATAAGTAGGCTGAACGATGTTCACCCCAGCGCTGGTGCTGGGGGAGCTGAACTGCTACCACTCACTGACCTCCTGCAGCACCCCCTTAATGACTCACTGCTTCCTGGATGTCAAGTGGGTTTATATTCACCTTTATTGTATTAATAATTAGACAATAGTTCTTTGCTTTCTGTAAGCTGCCTTCATGGCAGATTTTGTTAAAACCTGACAAATGACAGCTTTTCCACCACAGAAGTCTTCACTTTTACTATCTGTGCTCAGCAACTGCTTAAGCTAAACCAGAGCAATCATTGAAGGAATAGGTCCTAAACACAGAGCCGGTATTTGCTATGCAAGTAGAAACTGCAAACAAGAGCCAGAGGTGACTCACTGAAACACTTTGGTGAGATGTGTTTCCAGAGGTTCAGCAGCCAGCAGAGCACTGTGGATTGCTCAATATATGACTGCAAAGGAAAATAAATTAAGTAGCAGGAAAGCCAAGGAAAGGCTTGAAGCAAGATGCTGATACAATTACAGCAGAAATGAAACCCGAGCGCTCTCTGAAGAGCTGAGTAACATGTATGGTAGAACTGTTAATGTACCTGACACAATACTTTGAAAAGCAAAATCCTGTTCATTTCCTCCAGTAGGTTTGTTTCACACAGAACAGGACACGTAGTTGGAACACATTATTTAAGGCAATGCAGGATGTGCTGGCAAGTGGCCGGCTCTTCTCCTGGCTGGCTGAGGAGCTGGTGGCTGGCAGGGTGCTGTCTCCCACTTAACCCACTGCAGGCAGGTTGGGCTTCCTGGTGGGGTCCTGAGGAGGCCTGTCACTCTCCACCCTGCTTCAAAGCAGCCTGAGCCTAGCAGCCTGGCTGAGGGGCCAGCTAGCTAGGCGCTGCATCCCAGCACTGGAGCAGCTGATACTCGGGACCTTGTGGCACATCTGAGTAGTGATTTGGGGACCAGCTCGGTTGCTCCCTGGCTTCTGCCTTTGTTGGGCAAAAACTCTCTGCAGTTCCTGAGAGAAAGGTTTTGCTTTCCTTTTTCTCACCTGGTTTCCTCAGGGATTACCATCCCCTTCCTTTTCTTGCCTGCAGCTTCCCTTCGGTCTGGTTTGCATTTGGTCCCGTGACGCGGGCTGTCTCCCTGCCCTCTGTGGCAGACCCGCTGGTGGTGTCTCCCCGTTTTGAGTGCTGTGCCACTCCATGGAGGTTTGAGGAGCAGCAGAGCAGAGGCCCTTGGCCACTGATTTCCTCAAGTATCACACAAAGCAGACCTGGCTTTTCTACCCACAGTATCATGGGCAGAGCCCTGTCTGATGTAGAGCCCTGGTTTCACATGCTGGAGTTGTACAGTGACATCGTGTTTGAGCACATAATTGCTTTATCTCATAGTAACAAATCGGGTTGGAAAATGGAGCCCAAATGGTAAAGTACCTAATAACGAAAAGTGAGAAACCAGATTCCAATACATATTTGGCTTTATTAGGTTAAGGAGCAACAGTATTAAGGCATCTATTCTTGCTGCTGGTTTGTGGGGTTTTTTTGTTGGTTTTATTTTTTTCCCGGTGAAGGCTGGAAAGTCAGACCACTGGTACCATCGGAAGCAGGTATTACAGGCAGTAGGAAGAGAGAAGTTGTGGACTGTTATCTCAGCTGTGGATTGTTTGTATCTGTCCTGAGAAGCAGTGGCTGCAGAGAGCAGTGGCACAGGAGGAGGCAACCCTGCCTTCACATGAGGCTCTCACACGTGAAAGACATACATCATCAACAGAGGGGCAACTGGGTAGCAGTAGTGTTTTCCAATGAAGCAGTTTCAGAGAAGTACAGGTGCTTGTACTGACAAAATACTTCGTGGTTGCCTTATTCTCCATGCAAACTGTCTTCTCTAGAAGTTGCCATTCTGAAATTTTGTCCTCCAGAATCAATCCTCAAGTACTCCAGAACCAGCCAGGGTAACCTCCTGGCCTGTTCTGGCCACTTCCTTCCTGGCCACCTTTGCTTGCTGGTGCTGCAAGCAAAAGCAGGGGCTCCTGGCAGCAGGAGAGCACCGCTGCTTCCAGCACCTCAGCCCAAGTTCTCAGCCCTGGGCAACACAGCACAAATAGTCCCTGTGGGATTGTGCAAAAGTCTTTGAAGGTAGAAGCTAGACCCACGTGGGGAGCTGTGAGCACCAGCGACTTTTTGGGTTTTTTTTCTACTTTATTTGCTCTAAACAGCATTGTTCTGAGGAGGTGTCCCCTGCTTTTCCAGGAAATCGAGTCTTTAGGCATGGAGATTTTTTTTTTTTTTTTTTTGAAGGGTAGGCAAATATCAGAAGCATTCATTTTAAATCCTCTGGCTTTATTTTTAGGCATAGGGCATTAATGAGAAAAAAATGTCTTTCTGATGTATGAAAGCACTCTTCCTCTTAAATGATATGCAATGTACTGATATGAACTAATATAATGAAGGAAAACAACAGCAAATAACATTTGTAATTGGTCCAACGTACATTTGAATATGAGTGGGAATTGAGTGCTCTGGAATATTTTTAAAGGATGATATTGCTGCTTTCTGATGGTATTTTTGTATTCGTCCATAATGACTTGTTTGTCTACTTGACAAAGCCACATCTAATGGACCTGTGAGTCAGGCCCTTTGGTAGACCCCAGACGTTCTTCTTGAAAGTGTGCACATGAGGACACTCCCCTCCCAGGGACTTCCCAAGTGCCACGTTTTCTCAGAGAACAGGCTCCTACAGGGGAACTTTTTGAAGCAGAAAAAATCTCACGTTAAAATAAAAGGTTCTTTCTGTGTCCTTGGTGGGCAAACCCTTCTCCTACTCTTGCTTTTGAGCCCAGTAACTCCTGTATTACAGCCTCCAGTTCACGCCCAAATGTCCCCAGTCAAGCCACCATCTCTCTGTTGCCATGGAGGCTGGCTCCAGGGTGCTCCCCACTCCTCCTGGGAGGCACACCAAGCCCTCCAGGTGTTGCAGTCATCTCTGCCCTCTCTCATACTCCCTCTCCAAACTGAAGATGCCCTGAGGTCTCCAAGGGCGGAAAACTCTTCTCCCAGGGGGCTCCATCAGACCCAAAGTGCAACAGCAAGCGCAAAGCAAATTGGCAGCTCCCTTCCCTGCCTCCACAGCAGGCTGGGACACCGCTGTGCACATGCAGGCAATGGAGAGCAAACACATACACCAGAGCCGGGCCACCAAACCGGTTATGTGGATTACTCCCTCTTTTGCAGAATTACCATTTGATGCAATTTTACAGCTACTTTTTTGAGCCTTCCCTGAGTAAGGGCATGGAAAAGTGATGGGAGTAGAGATGACGCTGTGGTATTGCTGTGGGCGGTTGTGTTGGCTTCACAGTGTGTTGCCCGCTTGTAGTAAGAGATCGTGGCATTTGTATGGGGGGGTAACTACAAACTGCTGTCAGTCTAGTGTACAAACTTGAAACTGCTTAGTAATATCCGGCTGCATAAGGTCGTTTCTTTACAAGTTTGTTTACATTTGTGTTATAGTCAGAAGCGTGAGGAAGTGCACTGTGGAAGGCGACATGAGTAGTTCTCGATCTGCTGGTACTGGCTGAAGTGCCTAGACAGCAAAATCACATTTTTATTTTTTCTCTAAACAATTGAAAGGGGAAAAAACCCTAACATCTTTTGTCTGTAAAGACTTTGTTTATACTAAGGGAAGTTTATACAGCTTGTAGAGAATTAATTTGTAGGAAATGAAACCTCTGTATCTTCTCCATCTTTTATACATGGTCACTACCTCATTCCAAATCATACCACCAGTTGGGTTAGGACTTTAGGGTTATCAGCAAGATTTCAGGTTTCAGAAAGAAATCCTTTTAATTTTAGATTGAGAAAAATGAGCAGAAATAAGACATGTAAAATCTTGCCTTACAGGCTTTTCAGAGGACCTAGGCTCAGTTAATATTCTGACCTAAATCTGAGAAATCCTCGGAGGATGCAATAGGTCCAGTTTGCCCTGTTCTTTATGTCATGGGACACAGTTTATGTTGGTGCCACCAGGTTCATCTGGGAGTCCATTGTGTGCTGGCCTGGCTCTTGCAGAGGACACAACACCAGCAAGAGGTGGGAGAGGGCTGTGGTGGGTCTCAGCCGGCAGTGGCCCTGTTGCTGAGCTTGGCGCACAGAAGCTGTAGAGATGCTCAGCTGCGGTGAGCAGGAACAAGCAGGCATGGCCAATTCATGGGCATGAGAACCAGGAGAGGTGACAGAGTTGCAGGAAAGCAGCATCAAAATGACAGCCCAGGCTCTGACACTAGTTTCCCAACGGCTGGAGGAGGATCAGGAAAAAGCCAACCTTCCAGTCAAAACTGAACAGGAAGCTTACAGTGTTTGGGGTAACTTTAAGAATGTAAAAATGACAGACTCCTGAATGAACTTACACACTCTGATCTCTGCACATCCTGCTCCTGTGGGCAGTAGGAATGACAAAATCTTGAACTATACTTGTAATATTTTTAGCCCAGGCTGCAGCAAGAGGTGCTGGACACTTTATGGGGGAGCACATTTCCATAGACCTTCAAAAACATTTGTTTTTATCTGTAAGGCTTGAGTAGAAGTCAGCTGTCATCTGAGTCTCTGACATTGGTGTTTGTCCGTCAGCTGACACAGATATGCTTGTGCTCGTGAAAGGAACGTGTCATAAATGAAGACAGTACCTAAACAAAAACCGCACCCAAGGGCACTTGAAATCTGTGGCCAGTGAAGATGTTTCAGTGAGCCTGAAATACCTCTTGAGGTGCAGAGGAGGAGTGAAATGAATCCGAGGGCTCAGGGTTCAGCAGCAGCCATGGGTGAGTGCTTAGAAGCAGTTCTGCATGGCTTTGGGAAGCTGCTGGGCTATGCGATGCTCCGAGGCATCGGTGCCCCGCGCTGATGGCGTTTGGGACTCTGGGGGTGGCCAGCTCAC
The DNA here is from genome assembly GCA_013400335.1 of Eurystomus gularis. Taxonomy (NCBI): domain Eukaryota; kingdom Metazoa; phylum Chordata; class Aves; order Coraciiformes; family Coraciidae; genus Eurystomus; species Eurystomus gularis. The sequence goes on along the minus strand of VZZY01014293.1, from coordinate 241,324 downwards.
TGATAGCTTCCAGCCCTTCCTCTGTGGTTCTATTTGAAACTGCCTGTTGGTTGAAACCTTCTTCACACCTGGAAGTAAAACCCTGGTTGGGTTCACATGATAAACAGGAAGGAAGCAAAAGTGTCATTTCAGTGATTTCAGTAGATTTCCCTTGCCTTCCCTAGGGAATTCGACTGCTTCCTTGGACTCAGCTGGCCTCTGCAGCTCTTGTGGCCTTTCTTGTTTAGCCTGGCACAGCTTGAAGTTTTCCACTGAACCATCACCAGGGGTTCATGGTAGCATCCACTCTCCCCCACACATATCCCCAAGCTGTGGATGTCTTTTAAAAACAAAATGAAAGCAATGATAAATAAATAGTGCAATCCAGGACTCCTGTGAGAGAGGAGGATGCAGCCTTAGTAATAATTAAGGGTCAAAACATAAAGGAAAGACCAAACAGGAAATAATGGGGGAAACAGGACGGGACACAGCAGGGGTTGTATGTGACCAGGGACATCAAACTGGCAGCCACGTTGCTAGCTGATGGCTGAAAGAGCTGGTGGCCTCCGATTCAGGTTGTAGTGGGTCATGACTCTTGCATGGCTTCTGGCTGGTGAGGGTCTTCACACTGAAGAAAGTCCATGTTGTGCTGCTGTGCTGGCCCAACGGGCACACCAAAAGCATGTCCAAGTGACACAGACAGGCCCATGTGGAGACCTGCTCTCCTGTGGACCGTGCTGGAGCTCTGCCATGGACTTGGTCTAGTACATGTGATGAGTACTAAATTCACTGCATTTTTTAAAGAGGAAAAAAAAATAGATTTATTTTCAAGCTGGATCATGATGTCTTCAACCTTTTTTTTTTTTTTTTTAAAATAAAGACCAGTGTATGGAGGGAGGGATCTCTACCACACAAAATCAATATCAATTACTATGCTGTAAAAGACTAGGCCATGCATACACACTGCGGCAATGACCAAACCGAATCCCCTTTGTGCAGGGAGTACTTAGCTCTTTCATAGCGTTTGTGGCTGTAGTGGTAGTTCAGCTATTACAGGAACAATTGATGAGGCTTGCTGACGTCAATACCTGAAAAGAACTTCACCTGTTTTAGGAGCAAAAATAAAAATGGATATCTGTTAAAAAATATAATTTAAGATAATCAGAATGCCATATAATAAGAGCTCTGTTGCACATAATTGGTGTTCCTTTCTCATTTGGTATAGCTGTTTGTCTGTATTCAATTTCCTCACGTGGTTAGGTTATTGCTTTTGGTTATTACTCTCTATCCCTAATGACAAATAAACTTCTATTCTTTTTTTCTTATTCCTTTCAAAACAGCCCTGTGTCATTTTGCGTTTCGGGGGAAAATACACATGTATCTGGCTGGGCAAAGTCCTAGGTAAGTTTTGCAGTCGCAGATCACTACTTTATTCAGAATTCAGGCAGGCTGGCTGGTTGGCTTTGGTGAGCAGCAGTGTGTGAGCAGAAGGAAAGATGCAGGATTTCACCTCAGAGGTAAAGCTCTTGTACCGTACCGGCAGTCTGGTGCTTCAGGGCCAGCACTCTTCTGTCAAGGTCAGGTTGCAATTCAGCATTTTAGGGTGAGCACCAGAGGCCTTGTTCTGCTTTCCTTGTGTCACTCAGTATTTCTCTGAATCTTCTGAACTACTCTGCTAAACTCAGTACAGTACTCGGTACCTAAAAATTAGCATTTAACATTGCAGTAAAGGATTTAAACTATATAAAAATTCACAGAAGCATGAGTTGGAATAAAGGTTTTTAAAGTTTCCGGTTAATGGATAAAGAGCCTTCCAAGGCCTAAAGCAAAGTAACTTTTGCCTTCATCCCCAGCTATGGCAGAGCTCCCTTTGCTGGCCACCCTGAGGTGGGGTCAGGCCTTGCGTGGTCACTGGCAGGTGCCACAGCTGCCTGTGTGATGCCTGTCCCTGGGTGGTGGGCACTGTCCTCGCCATGGGAGCTGTGCTTCGTCTGTGAGGACATACAGCCATCGTTCCAGGTAGCTTAGGAAGCGCCTAGCTCATGGCAGGGGAGTGATCACTCCTAAATGCATCCCTCCATGGCCAGCTCCTCCTGCCTGACTAGGGCTCCAGTGGGAGTTTCAGAGGCATCCTGGCTCCTCCTCCACCTGGCACTGCCCATGGCCTCTCCTGCTCCTCCAGCAAGGCAGGCTGCCCTCCCTGTTGCCCTGCAGTGTTTGGCAGGAAAGGCTTTCTTTTACAACTCCCCTCTCCAGAGTGCTCTCCTTCCTAGCCTCTCCGCCCTGGCATTAGCTGTTTGTTATCAAAGTTCACCCCCTAGATGATCAGTTACTCGGGTCTCTGTCCAGGGTATATTCATTTGAAAAAGAGGATCATCCGGTTTAACAGCTTTCCTTTCCTGTGCCAGCTGATGTAATTTCTCCTGTCACCCCTGGGGATTTTTGCTCAATACTGAGACAAAACTGTGCAGAAAAGGCAAGAAAGTTCTTCATTTTAAATGGGCTCTGTTCAAGGAATGCTCCCCCTCCCCAAGCAACAGCCGAATACTCTCCTCGGATGTGTAGAATGGGCCAGCTGAAATGTGTATATCCAAGTACCATATTTTGCTGAATGTTTACTCTTATGAAATTTCTGATGAGATTACTAGATGACCTCTTAAAGCTCTTTCCCACCCAATTATTTATGATTCTGGGTTGCTCTAATGGCTCCTTTATGACTCCTTACATAGTTTACTCGCTATTGAAGTTAAATGAATGGGTTAGTAAATTCCTGGATGCCCCTTTTTATAACTCAGTTGAGTGCTGTATTTTGTGGCTCTGAAATCCTCTGGCACCTCATCTGTTCTCCATGAACTTTCAAAAATCACTGCTCAAGGTATCACACTTCCCTCTATTAGCTCTGTTAGCAATCTTGGATGTTTGTCGTTCAGTCCTGTGGGTTTATAAATACTTTCCCAGGAATTCTTTTCATCTTCCCCTTTGATTTACTCATGGCTCAATCAAACCATTGGCAGAATCCAAGACTCAAAGTTCTCTTCACCCCCCCCACCCGCTGCCTCTGATTACAAAAAGGCAGCAGTAAGTGGTGAGGTGACCTCAGTTTCCCAACACAGAAGAAATGCTCTTGGTTAAAGCAATCAGCTGAGGCCCAGGAACACTAATTCCTGCTGTACATGGAACAGCTTTTCTGTTCATGGTTGCAAACACCACATTGGTCAGGTAGCATACAAATTATTCTTCTGTAAAGAAAAGCTGTTGGTAAACTACAAAATAATATTTGATCTGCGTATCAAGACCATTGTTGCTTGAAGAGCTGACCGCTCTGACCACATCTCATTTAATAATTTTGCTTCCAAATTAAAGTTCCAGCAGCTGATCAGACTAAGTGTAACAAAATGAGACTAGACAAGTTAATGTCATAATTGGAAGAATACTAATAAAGAGCCCATAGTACATGTAATGATATACTGATTTTAAATGTCCTGAATCCCCTTGACAAGAACCCTGGTAATGACATAAATCTGATCAAATCTTGAGTGAACTGGGCTTAGTAAGGAATATGTAGGCAAAAGCTCCCTTGAAAGTGTGAGTAATCCTAAGTAATTTGGACAAAACTGTAATAAAAAAAAGAGTTCTTCAGATTAGTTTTACATGGCTCTCACATGCCACAAACTAACCTATAGTTGGATCTAGATGAACACTAATGCACTGTTACATAAAAGTATATCTAAGCAGATGAGAAACGGGTTTAGCAGTAATCAAAAAATTAGATTAAAAATATAAAGCCAATAGTTCCTGGTTGTCAGGGGCACTTCTGCTGAGGGAATCCCATGGCAATAAGCCTATGGACCAGTCATAGTTCTGATTATGTGCTGGTCTCAAAACACTCTGGCCTGCAGCAGAGGCTGTTCAGTTAACTCTGCTCAAAACCCTTCCTGCACGTTTACAGTCAGAAAAACTTCCACATGATCTAGAGAAGAAAGGCACTGAGGTCCTGATTCTACGCACACGCATATGTTTACACCCATGAATTAAAGTGGGAACATTCATGTGTGGAAAGCTTAGCATATGTGTTAATCTTTGCAGGACTGACATGCCCAGTCCTGTACACATCCTTGATGGAGCTTGTTTTCCTGCCAAGTGTTTATCCTGAGCTCCAAATGGGCCAGTCCTCCCTCACGGCAGGGTGTGAGCTTCCCCCACAGCCAGATCTGCCTGCAGAGAGATTTCCCGCAGCAGCTCCAAAAATACATCCTTTGGAGAATACTTTTTCCCACCTTCTGCAAGTCTCAACCCATGTAACAAACTTTCTTCTTATGTTGCATCTCTCCTTTATAGAAGAGAACAACACTGGCTGTTTCTTTCATCTTTCAGGCTTCTCCAGAGATGTGCTCTTTCTGTTTTGGTAGCTTTTCAGTGTAGTTGATCTCTGCCTGTGGATATATGGCACAGTGGAGTTTAGTGTCACAAGTCTGTACTTGCAGACCTTGAATTCTGCTCTCAAAGTGGCAAGAGTGGAGAAGGGCTTTTATAGAAATAAATAGCACTTATTTAACCAAATATTATTTCAGCTCCTGAACTCCAATAGTTACAAGCAACAAGAAACTAGATTATTAGATGTCATCAAATGTAGGCAGTATTTTGATGTGCGGGTGTCTGTTGAAAAATAGACTATGGTCTTTAGAAGAACCCACTGTGTGGAATTTCTGAATAGTCCAAACCCACAACATCTTTGTGCTCTGCTCCTGTGGATCACAGCTCTGTCCGTGTCCTCCCTGATGTGTCCCTTCTGTTTGAATTTTGTTGTGAGAAAACCTATCCAGTAACAATATTTTGCTGAAATCTTCAGTAAAGCACTCGTCATCCTCCCTCCTTCTTCCTCCCCCTCAGTTTCATTTGCTTTCACACTTGCAAATGTTCCTTCTACAGCTGATCGCTCACCTCCTGTTAAATAAAAAATAATGGAAATCTGGCTGGTAGATTTGCCTGAGAGAGATTGCGGGTGCTTAAACATAACCATTTCACCCAGAGCCTGCACTGCATGAGTGATGCACAACTTCACCAACTGGTGTTTACAGCTGAAATGTTTTCTCAGTATGTGAACCACAACAAACTTTCCATTGCCTATGTAAACAAAATCCTGTATAACAGAAACCAGGGACTATCCATATTCATGAACATAATTGAAGATTTTTTTTCAGTTAGCCATTCAAATGGTACTTAGTATAGAAACTGGGTTGAAATCCAGGTGCAGAGATGGTAATATAATGAATGCAGCATGGTGATAGAGACTCTTCGATGTACTTAAACCTATGTCATTTGTGTTCCTGGAAGTATCACAAATTTCTAAGCTTCCTAAAAGTGTGAAGTGTATCTCTGTTTCCCACACACATCATGCCACAGACATAAATTATCTGTTAAAATAGGCTCTGTAGCAGTCTGAGAAACACCTCTGTATCTAGCATGTTTGTTTTGCTCCAGGCAGGTGCATGGGAGAAGGGCCTGAGGTAGGAGAGGGGTGATGGCTGTCCAAAGAGCCTGTGGCAGGTGAACATCACACGGGGCTCAAAGACGAGGAATTCTTAGAGTATTGTGTTTTTAATTCAGTCATACTGTGAGTTTTCCATTGAGTAAAACAGCATGTGTCAGACATTCAGTCCTTTATTACTTAAAGGAACTTCCTAGCCCATTGGAAACTTCGAAAGATCTTGTTTCATCCCCAGTTTGGAGCCTGGTATTATTGCAGGGACTGTAGCTGAACTTGGATTTCCAAGAAATGGAAGAGCTGTGAGCTGGAGCCAGGGAGGCACCAGCTATTGCTGCCCCCAATGACTTGCTGTAGCTGTGCTAGAGGGGCGGCGGCTGGTGCTGCTACCTGCCAACGCATCGTGCCATGAGTGAGGCAGGTGATAACCAGCTCTGACCTTACTCTGTCCATCAGTTCAGCAAACTTCTAAGAAAAAAATCAGTTCTGGTTTGATTCTCTACCTGCACAGACCTGGTGAAGCCATGTGTGGAAAGGGCAGTGTTCCTGTGTAATTCAGTGGAAAAACGCCAGGTTAAATAATAGGATGCACTTTGCATGTGTGTTTTCACAAAATGCTATCCCAGCAATGGCAGTATGGACCTGGAATTAAGGTAATAGCCATGTCTTTCTGTTCCGAGGTGGCCTTTAGCTGATTGGCACTTGAGTGTACATGGACGGTGAGGCGCGTTCTTTTACCTTTTTCTTTACATTTCATCCAACTGTGCTTTGTAGGAAGATGGTTGTCAGCGTCAGTAGGCATTAGAAGCAGCAGGGAATGGCATAGTTCAGCGTGCTTCTGCCTTCAAGAGGGTGCTGTTGAATTATTGCTTAGCAATCCAGAGGCCCACTGCATCACCAATGTTTAATGTTTCCTATTACTGCAATCTTTGTATTTTATTATAGGATACTATTCATCAGTAATGTACCTGAAATCAGAGGGATGACAAAGAAAGCCGTGAAGAGCTCTGTGGCTCTCATTTTTCCTAATGAAAGGGGTTTTCTGTGCATGACAGATTGTACACCTGATAGAAATGGTAACAAACAAATTCAGATCTGTTGCTTGCGGTAAATCTTTGTCAATAGTGTGCATACACCAAGGCACAAATCGCCATGAAATGTCCTCAGCGTTAAGTAGCAATTCCTGCAATGTTTATTTTTGCCTTGTGATAGTCCCACACACCGGCTTATGCAGACGTTCCAGACATGAAATTATCTGAAATTGGACAAACGTCTACACAAAATAAACATTCAGAATGTACAGAAAGAGAAAAAATTCAGGAAATATTCTTCAGTCTGCAGCAGTCAGCCCTGAAAGTAAGATAGGAAGAACTGGAAAACATACCTCGAGCTAATAGCTTCTCAATTGTAGGCTTCATAGCGGTGCAGGCCCTTCTTTTTGAAAGGGCTAAAGTGGAGTCAATTCTCTTTGTGCATCCTCTTATGCCATTGCATAAAAGCTGTGACGTCTTGCCCTTGTTCAGCTGTTTTACAAGTAGGCCATATTTGCAGAGCATATTTGTATGAAGGTAGCAGTGAGGTGGAATTTCATTCAGATGTTCCTCCTAACACAGTCTCACCCCCTGCTCTGCTGCACCCTCCAGCCCTCTCTTGATGTCTGCAGAGCTGCCCCATGGCTGCAGCAGGCACCTCGCCATCCCTGCTGTGTCCCTCCACGGTGCCTCTCCCATAAGGTGATGCACATGACATCTGGCACCCATCCTGCTGCTCTGATACCCTCCACAGCTGGAGCTAGGAGGTTGGGGAATGATATTCCAGGCAAGGGAATGGCTTGCTCTATTTTTCCTATGCCTGGGAGGAGGGTGTGCAAGAAAATGGCAAGTGAAATATTGCAACTCAGAACTGAGCTAGTGAGCCCCGCACTCTGGCTGGTGTTTCAGGCTGCTGAAATGGGTATAGGCAAAGTAAGCTCCCACTTTTTACCTTTCCTAATACTTAACCTATATCTTTATTCTTGTAGTTTTTGTTAATAATGATATACATGAGTCTAATGCAGTCACGTCAAACACAAGTGTGCAACTGAGATGGCCACAGATCCAGCCTCCGAGAAGGCTCTCAGTGCCTCTGGAGAAGACATGCAGGGAGGAATTTTTTGCAGTAGCTTCTGTGAGGTACTTGGCTTTCCCCTATCTATGAATTAACCCACAGTGCACAAAAGCAATCTCCATGGTGTCCATGTATGAAAACATAAACGCAATTTGGCAGCTATTGGGATTTGAAATTCACTCGGTCAAGTTTATTCAAGCTTTTTGGTGATTCATGTGATGTTAGTAGAGAAACAGCAAAGAGGATTGGGCCTGTGTCAGCAGGAGGCAGGTATGAAGTGGGTCTGTGAGCTGGCAGGTGCAGATTGCAGCATGGTGTTGAGACACTTGAGGCACCTCCAGGCAGAGGTGGCCCTTAGTTTGGTGCTGAATACTTAGCAACAATTAAGCAAGGAGGTGGCGAAATGAAATGCTTTGCAGAAGGGTTCACAAGAAAAGTTTGACCGGCCTTTTTGAGGTGGGGGATTGTGCGAGCCCGGAGCATTTGTAAGCTATTGGAGATTTTTTTTACACTGCTTGGCCTGTGATTTCAGCATCCTCAGTGCATGTTACTGTGAGTGCTGTGCTAGAGCAACATGTGCTACATGAAAGAGAGATGTGTCATACGTTGACTTCTTGTTCTACTAGCTCAGCACAAATACATAGACCTGCTAATTTTACTGTAAATACTGAGATACACCAAAACAACCAGCCAAGCCAGCCATGAACAAGTTTAAAGAGCCTAGATATGAAGTGTTTTATGGCCAAGGCTTCAAATGCTCACGCCTAGTTGTCCATTAGCCTGGCTAGAGGGTCACTGATATGTTCCATGTGACTATGAAGAGTACACAATGTCGTGGCACAAATAAAGGCAGTCAAATAATAATATCTGGATGGCCAAGGGAAGAAAGCCTCGTAGGACTACTTGGGAGCCTTTTTGCTATACAAACCTTTATCCAGGATCCTCAGAGATGCTACGTGCTTGCCAAATGTAAGCACAGAAATTCAACACTTCATGTGCAGCTACAAAGCAGAAGTGCCATCTGGTCAAAAAGAAAATACATGCAATGCCTGACAAATCTGGGAGCCGAGGAGAACTACTTCAATTCACTGTTAAACATGCGAACTGCGTTTCAGGCGGGAGTTAGGCCAGATCATCCAACATCAGGAAGGATGAAAGCGAGGCAAATTCAAGCAGGCTCATTTCAGAGGTGAGCAAGGTCTGCAGCACACTTGGAGAGAAAGCATGCCATTTTTGCATAAGGCGAGAAAATACTTGAATTTGGGGATGGCATTAAGAATTGAGCTGCCCTACTGGTGATCTGAGCATGGCCAGGCAGCTGCTGTCTGAAGGGAGCTGCTGGCTTACAGAGCAGTGGCCTCTCCTGCAACTGGATGGTAGGGTGTGTGTGACATGGAGGGAAAATCAAAGCCTTCGTGTCCAAAGATCCTTTAGTCACCTTTTCTTTAGCCTTTTTTCCAAGTCTTAGGTGTAATATCTATGTAGTACTGACGCTTATAAGGTTTGTGCTGTGTCGATAGTTTGGAAGTTCCCATGAAATTGCTTCTGCACACACCAGGGCACTGAGTCAGCCCATTCATAGAAAAATGCTCAAAAATGAAACTAAGTATTTGTGAATTTGGGGAGAAAAAGGTCCTTGCAACCCTCCCCCTCCCGCCTTTTGTCTATCACTATTTTTAAACCATACAAATGAGTTGTAATGCCAGTCGTTTCAGCAACACAGATGTTTGCAATAAGTATGCAGTTGGGAAGTGTAAAGTGAAGATGAATGTATCATTATTATGCGTAAGTAAACTTTTGTGGCCCATTTGTCAGATCAAGCTGAATTGTGTCCTGTCTTTTCCAGATTACAAATGGCTTGCATTAAAGCAACAGCTTTTTAAGAAGGCTGGGAAAATGTCCTGCTCTGATTGCTCTTTGTAAATACTTCAGTGCAGAAACTTTGCCCAGTCTCTTCTCTCTTGGCTTTGGAAATAAAAGCTTAGGTAAAAGCGCTATTATTTCCAGTCCGAGACCCCATTCTGTGAGAGGCTGCCAGATCCTTTGCTATCAAGGAGAGGTCCTAGCAGCTATCAACTACTGCATCTATGACAAGATGTTCAAGTGATCTATAGATGTGTTCCTCCATTTGTTTTTAAGTTGCTCTTAAACACATTTTCTTTGGAGCAATGTTTCAGCCAAACAAGACAGGAAGGTAGATTTCTTTTTTTTGCCTTTAAGCTAGTGAACATTTTTAAAAGTGAGCTATGCTTCAGTGTTTTTTGGCACACAGAATCCATCTTAATGTGGAGTACATGACAAAAAGTGCCATGCTTTCTATAAAGATCTTAAGGAGAATGACTGAGCCTCAGTACCACACTGTAAATTAACTATTGTCCTTTGTCAGCACCAAGTGTGCCCCATCACGTCAAAGAACCACAGTTGGCATCCTGTCTATGAGCATGACCCCAGTCATTCCATCCACCCAGCAGTGAATAATTCATATAGCAAGTTTTACCCTGGGCAAAATACACTGACATCAAGAGTCACTAAACTATAGTCAGTCACGGAACAAAATAGTTATTCATGCTTTCAATGTGAACCATTAAATCTTGCCAGTTAAATTTAAGAATGAATCGAATTAATTCATTTAACATTTTCTGAGCTCACAATAACGTTGTTGCATGCTTGCTGTGCTTTGCTTTACTCTCCCCCTTTTTTTGCAAACTGTACCTGGAAGCTGAATTGCTGTGCCAAGCAGGTTTTAGTAAGCCCTGTAAAGGGAAATCTTGGGAAAGAAGGTAATTCCTAAGTCATGATGCAGCACCCTCAGCTTACAGAGTTTCTTGCATTACAAATCAGCAGTTATTAAATGGTAATGTGGTTATTGATAGCATTTAATGCTGCTAAGCATGCAGTGATTGCTCCTAAACACCCAGACCTGCCTCCTGGTATGCACCAGGACACAGCACGTTGCCTGCAGAGGCCAAGGGGCTATGCCTGGGTCTTCCCTCACTCCTCCTGCTCTGCCTTGAGTGGGACCTTGTCTTTCCCCTCTGCAGCGACTGCTGTGCCCCTCGGGGCTGGGAGAAGAAGTGGACTTGCACCAGGGATGAGAGGGAGCGGGCAGACCCTCATGCTTTCCATGAGACCCTGCCTGGCACATTGCTCCCAGATAATAAACAGATAGTGATGACTAGATTGCAGAGGAGCACATGCAAGTGAGGGGAAGACAGGAGGGGATTAAGTGAAGAGTCCTGTTACCATCCACTCGGGCTTCTTACTTGTTTCCTTGCAAGAAAGGACATGGCTCTCATGTACTAGTGATGGCTCTTTGTGGTGGCCACCCTATAACTGCAAGTGTGAGGGACAGTGTGAGCCCTCATAGGTGCCTCCTGTGCTGGCAGGCATCAGCAGGGGTCCCTCAGGGCTGTTGCAAAGGCCTGGGGAGGGGTTTGTGGGTGTTCTCACAAAATGTTGTCACTTACAGGAAAAAAATATTTCCGTTGGAGTTTTATCGCAAGACAGTAAACAAGGGAAGTGAGTTTTGTCTGCCATGGCCAAAAGTGCTGGTGATGGGTGGTGTTGGTGCGGTCCTGCTTAGTCATGTGGCAAGGAGATTGCATTGTTAAACCTCCACACGTGGTAGCTCCATCCTTTCAAAGCCAGAGGTGGCTTTGAGGTGGGTCGGGAGTGGCACCCAATTAGAAGGAGTTAATAATTTACTTTTTTGTGACTGACCGATGTGCTAATAGTATTTGCACTCCAGGCTCTCTCCCCTTTCAGCATAACTGCTTTAACCTGTTCCATGCTGGTCATTTCAGGAGCAATGGGTGTCCATGTTGTAACAAAAGGAGCATCTTCAGATTGTGAAGGGATCGATGTATGTCCCTTGACTCCATGGTTGACAAACTTTCTCCCCAGGCTGCAGTAATCTCTATGCCGACATGCATCCCCACCGGCTACCTCAACCAGTCTCCAGCAGCTATTTTGTTTATACTGTACATGGTCCCTCACTTCTGTTTAATTGCTTAGTGTTTAAGCTGCTTTGTTTGGAAAACAGTGATGGAAAGATGCAAGAAAAAAGTAAGTGTGGTTTACTGCGCATTGGCTACTAGTGAAGCTGTAGCCCTGGTGTAGGGGGGAATCATCTGAGGCAAGCTGGATCCCTTGCTGCCACCACCCATCCTGCCTTGTGATCACTGCCAAGCCTAAAATTTGATGTAAAGTCCTCAGCATCTTCCAAGCTGACAAGTCCTCTTTGGAGATGATTTCCTTATGGTTTGGCACAAAATAATTAGCTGAAAAGTATTTATCACATCCTTCTGGAAAAATAGATCATATTCCAAAACACCTGCTTCCTTCTTAGAAATCACAGCTTCTGATCTGTGTAACCTAACACCAACAAATCCAGGTCGCTGCTTTTATTGTGATTAGGGATGTATGTGCTGCGTTGTTCCAGCCTCTCTTCGAGGCCAGCTCCCTGTGTGTGAGCAAGTGGGGTGGAGAGAGCTGGTGGAGAGAGTTGGGTTTGGTGCTGGACACCATGTGGCAGGGTCATGCAGAGACAGGACACTACTATCATAGGTTGTGATGGCTTCCTTGCCTCAGTGCGATACAGCAAAATTGTGCAAAATTAGCCTGGGTCAGCATTTCCTCCCCTGGACAGGTTGTCTTGCCTTAGTAGAAGTGTGCTTTCAGCTATATGAGCCCTTGTGCCTTGATATGAACTACAGCCGCATTTACTACAAGACTTTAATTGTGCAGGTCTGGTTATCTAATGGCTGTGACTAATCCATCGTGGTTTACTTTGGATCACAGTTCATCCGGAAAAAGCTCTCCCAGGAGTTGGAGGGAGCAAGGGGATGCATGTGCCTGGGTCCCAGCTTCCCCACATCCCTTCTTGCCTCTTGTCTCCTGCTGCCAGTGCCCAGCCAAGGGAGGTGATGGTTTTTTGGTGCCACCTCCCTGAAGTGATTCAGGCAGAGGAGCTCTCTCAAGGCTTCCCCAGCTCTAATGGAGACAGGATCTTACCGGGCACTCACCAAATTTTAATGTGCACAGCCCCTTGGCTATCCATAGAACAGAAAATAACTCCCTTTCCTTCAGCGATCCAGTTGCAAGGGGGGTTATGGGCCTGTATGGAAAATTCTCAAGGAAGTGCAGTTTTTTGTGGGTTATCTGAGGGCATGGGCTGCGCTTAGTCTTCTTTTCAGGATGAAAGGAAGGGGTGAGAAGTATTCAAATTATGGCTTATTCTTATTTAAAAAAAAGAGGAAGTTTCTACTGGGGGGGCTCATTTTCATTTTATAAAAGTGGTTTTCTGACTCTCTTTCCTTGAAATTGCTTTGGTATTCCTCCAAAAATCACACTGGCAGAAAGAAGAGCCCTTGCCCTCTTCCCTGGCAGGTTTGCTTCAGCCCCTGAAAGGCAGAGCCTGAGGGACTCCTGGGACTGGCAAAGAAAGGATCACCTGTGGCACTTGGCTCTACCCAGACAAACCTCTCTGCTTTGCTCTCAGTTCGTTTATACCTTAAACCTCTGGCAGTTTTAGGACCAAATAATGTATTTCTGGTTCTTGGTGATTTTTTTTAACCTGGCAGAAGGCGGCAAGAAAAGAGTCAGTGAATAAGCATTGAAGCTAGACAAATTCAGGCTCAGAAGAAGGTGTGCATTTTTTGCAGTGAGCATACTTAACTATTGGAGCAACTTGTGTAGGGATTCAGTATATTTTCCATCACTTCAGGGCTTTAAATCGACCCTGCATGTAATGTAATACGCTTTAAGAAGAACTTGCAGACTTGATTTGGAGTTGCCTGGGTGAGATTTTTTGTGCAGCTGGACAGAGCAGATGGTCAGAAAAGCTATGAAAATAACTCCTCCTAAGAGATGTGTGTTTAAATAAGCAAACAAACAAACCCCTTGAAAATGATATTCACAGATACAAATGGATGAAAATGGCAAGTCCTTAGCAATACTAGAAAAGGAAATGTTTATATCTGCTGTGACTGGCCAGTTCTGGTACTCCAGGCAGGGTGATTTGCAGGAAGGCACCGTAAACTGCTCATCTTGAGAAGGAAAGGGTTAAGATGCGGCCCTTGTTGGGGTGATGGCCCCCACACCCTGCAGTCCCATGGTCTTGGCAGCAGCAGACCCCTGTACTGTGTATCCCTGCTCCCTGACTTTTGGCATCCCACCCACATGTGAGTGTGAGGTGCTTTGGGTCTCTGAGCGCCCAGTGCCTGGAGGGGTGCAGAGCAAGGCTGTCTTAACTGGGCAGCATCCGAGGAGGCTGAGATCCTCCTTAAACGCAGCTGCCCAGGCTGGGTCAGCCTGTACAGCCTTCTGAGTGCTTGCAGTAGGCCCTTCTCCCCTAATATCCAACCTGGGAAGGTACCAGCCTTCATGTCAATGAACAGTTGGAGCTCTTCATTAGAGAGAACCTAATTAGACGTTTATTATTTATGTGATTTCACATTAATGGCCTGGCAACAAGATTTATTTCTCAACTTATTTGTTTCACAATGTGGTCTCTTCAGCAATCAATTGATATTTGGTTAGCTTAATAACTATCTTGTTAAAATTAAATTAAATGATACTCTGATTTAACTGTATTAAAATAAATGTTGTCATTGTTAATGAAATGCAAATAACTATTTAAATTGTGGCAGTGCTTCACTGAGTTGTGACTGTTGGGTGCAAAGATGTTGAAGAATGTGCCGGTGAGGTGGGGGATGGCAGGAGGTGCTAAGAGCTGGGACCCCCAGCCAGCACCAGCAAGGCAAATGGGAGCTTCCCTCTGTCTTCAGCAGGTCCTGGTTGATAACCGCAACAGTGCATGCAAGCAAAGTTTCTCTGTTTAAATAGGGAGTTTGTTCTTTAACTTTCACTTTCTGATATGCCTGCTAGGCTAGAAATGAAAACTGAGTCTAGCTGTGAGCATCTAAGAGCAGAAGCAGGTCCCTGGTGTCTGAAGGAAGGTTTTACAGACAATGAATTAAAATGAGGGCTCCTCAAGCTTTCCAGTGTGGGACAAAGCCTGGAGGCAGGGATAGCAAAATGATCCCTCTGCAGGTTCCTGCTGCATAGGTATCTGTCCATCCCACCTCCTCATGGCACCCTGTTCCTCTGTCGGATAGCAAGCACAGGCATGGAAGATGTCTTCAGTGAGTTTGGGCTCGAAGTAAGGATTTATGAGCAGACAAGCAGCTAATTTGCCATAAAATTCTGCTGCTCCTTAGGTCCAAGGAGGACTCTCTGGGGTGGTGTGTTACCAAACACTAGCAAACTCAGCTTCTTCAGTGAATAGGACCGTGGTAAGGGAAGGCTGTGGGTCTCTGAAGATCTTTCCATCTCTATAGCTGGAAAGTCTGATGTCTGTACAGTAGTCAAAATGCATCACCAAAGCTTTTCCACTTTTGAAAGGAAATATGAAATAGTACATATTGCCCACATTAAATAGTAGAAACAGCAGCTGGAGTCATCAGGAAAGAAGTCCTGACACATTGCCAAAGCTTTATGCTGAAACTACACAATCTAAAATGTGTGGCATGTGGGGTTGATCCAGCTTCATCTTTAGTCAGCACTGATACTACTTGTGACGGCCGCAGGAGCTGGGGCAGGGCTGCCCTTGTGCGAGAGAGAGAAGGCGAACGCAAAGCTTGGCTTCTGTATGTAGGGCCAGGAGTACATCCCTGCATTCAGAGGGTCTGTGTGCTTCCCAAACATGAAGGCACAAGCAACTGAATTTGTCTTTTTTTAGTGTGCAGCTTAATTGTTCTTCTGTACTCTTAGTGGCCAAATTTGTATGTGCGAGTCCTTGTTATGAGTTACAAATACTGCAAGTAGGGTACTTCGAGTAGGGTAATGGTTGCACTGGATGATCTTAAAGGTCTTTTCCAGCTTAAATGATTCTAAGAACAGTTGTGTGTACAAAGTTGGAGCAATGCCCACAGAGAAATCCTTGGAATAACTAAATGCAGAAAGGATCAGTCAGATGATGAGTTCCCAGCCCTCCTCTCCAAAAGCATGAGCACATCCAGGCATTTCATATTCACACAAACCATTAACCACCAGTGGTGCAGCGAAGAACAAACTCCTAACAGAAACTGTGCTGCAGTTTGTTGACACTTGTATTTTTGCCCACGTGTATTACGAGTTATTGATACAAAGCTAGGAACACACGTGTGTGCTATAGGGAGAAGTTATAAAAGATGAAGAACAGCACTGGATCTGCATTCCCTGCACTGTCCAGACACAGGCATTTCACCACATACATGTGAGGCTGGGTTTTGGGGTTGGTTTTTCTTGTATTTCTGGATATAATGATGCAACAGATCTAAACCTGGGTGATATAAGGTACTATGAATAAAAAAAAAAGAGTGAAGTTCAGCTCAGTATGAAATGTCCAAAGATTTAAACTTGGTGTGGTTTTTAATAAAGTTAGATGAACAACATATGATGCCTTGCACTATATTAATCTTCCAGCGCTTGATGCTTCATGTGATTTTCCAGCAGCTTTCATTTATTGAATTTCCTGCTTAGATTTTTAGTGAAAAGCAAGGAAGATTATGAAACATCCCCTTTTTAATTCTAACTTAATTGCGTACAATTAGCTAAATACATCATTTGCTGCAACTTCAGTTAATACATTGTTAAATATTATTTTTACAATAGTGTGCCAAATGGCATATTAATAATATTTGGTGTCATTAGTGCTAGATTACAAAAATATTTGCATACTGCTTATTAGGATGTGATATGATGCATTTCCGCACTGGTTGACTATGTAGGTGACTAAGGATTATGAAATTGTTCTCAGCCCATACCCTGGATTCTAAAGCTTCTAGATTTATTTTTTAAAAAAATTAAAATCAAGTTTCTGACAGTGTTTTTGTGGCATTATTTTCTAGAATAAGCGCGTTCAGCCTTGCTCCTGTTCAGGCTACACTTTTATAGTTGTACTCAGCCTGCCTCAGTTCCCTGAAGTTTGGTTTCTTTAGTATTCTTGATTTTTTAGTCTGCCAAGAATGATGAGGGAAAAATTGATCCTGCCTTGGGGATGAGGGACAGGAGTAAATGACCTCTGTGGGGCCTTTCCAACCCTATTTTTCTTCAGACCTGCATATTCTGGAGCTGTCATGCATCCAGTCAGCTCACAGTGGAGTCGAAGCAAACCGGTGTCCACGCTTGGCTGCAGCTTCTGTACTCACAAAAACAGAGCAGGGCAGCTCCAAACCTCACTTGGTGTTTTTATAACTGTCGTGCTGGTGAGACAGGGAGATGCAGGGCTACTTTCTGGGTCAGATGTCCTCTTGTCGCTGCCCTGAGGGATTTAGTACTGGTCCAGGTTTCTTGTTGAGCCCTGGGTCACTGGCTGCCTTCTGGCTGGAGGTGGCTGCCATGGTGCCTGATTGCACCAAATGCCCTTTGCTGCAGGGCTAGGGACACATGGCATTTGACAGTATTGCGCTGTGCTGCAACTGCAGAAAAATTGAAGGTGTTGGCTGATGTTGCACAGCACAGAAAAGCAGGAGCAGCTTGTGCCGAGGTGTGCCAGCCAGCGAGGGGCATGCTGGAGACATCAGGATAATGGGAGAGCCACTTGAGGTGCCAGATTTCATCCTGGGTTCAAACTTCATCCCTCCTAACCCTAGGGACAGCTCACTCCAGGGCTTTGGTTTGGCCCAAAAGTCATGACAGGAAGTGTTCACAAACTTGAAATGACATTTGGCTTTCCAGGGCCACCCAGTATTTGGGCTTGCCTTTCCAGGGCTACAAGTACTTCCAGGTGTTTGGGGCAGAGCCATATGTAAAAACATCCTTTTCAAGAGCAATAGCGCTCTGCCACTTGTGCTGTCTGCTGCACAAGCAGGCAGGAAGCCTTAGAGATGAGGGTCAGACAGAAGTGTAGGTTCTAGCGACTAATTGGAAATGTTGGAGATTAATGGCTAATTTAGAAAAATCAAAGTGAGGTGTTACTTTAGTTGTGGTGCCAAGTTCTGTGCTGGTTGCAGACTGGAGCTCCTGAGTGTGCCGAGCAGACACCACAGCTGTGGCAAAGCAGTAGCACTTGGTACTTTATACAATACTCTAACATTTGTGATTTGCTTTGAACATAAATACAAGTAGCTGCAACTCAAAATTGCACAAACTCTGCCCCAGAGCTGCCTTTAGCCTTCTCAGGTGAAGAGAGGAGTTTGTTTCCCCAGTCCTTGAGCTGGGTACCAGTGTCTGTACTGGTGGTAACCCCAGGCAGGCAGCGAGGCTGCAGAGGCTGTGTGATGGCTCTAGGGTGTAATGATGAGCTGATGGAGAAGGAACAATTGCTTTGGCTTTTATTGTGTCCTTCTGGATTTTTGTTCAAAAGTAGAATTCCAGGATGCTGCTGGAGGGTTTTTTTCTTTCTTTCCTTCCTTCTTTCTCTCTCTCAGCATCATGAGACAAAAGTGTCTAACAACAGACCATAATAAAGTAAGTAACAGCAAAGAACGAGCAGAAAGAGGTGAAGTGAACATGAACTAGTTTCCGCAGCCTTTGACAGCTCATCTAGTGGGAATAATGAGTAATTTATGTAGCATTCCCCACTTCAGATTATCGAGTGGCTAGACTGAAGCTGGGAAACACTCCAGATCCAAATCAGATACAACAAAGGGGATATTTTGTAGTCCTTTGTGTATTCCTTTATTGTATTCATTTTTATTAATTTCCTGATACAGAAAGTATTTGGGGTGGGGAAGACAGGGTTTCATATCCCACACTGTTCTTGTGGTAGTTGCTCAGGGTGCTGTGGTCAGCACATCTGTGGCAGGTCTGTGAGACTGCACTGTTGGCTTCAGATTAGATCCCAGCATCGGGTACTCTGCCCAGCTCTGCCATGTAATCCATCACGTCCTTGAGCCCGCTGCTGATCAGTGAGAAGAAACTGAAGAAAGAATGTATTTAGGTTTTGTTTACCAGTAGGGAAGGGACACTGTGAAGTATCACCAAATGATTTGCTGGTCTGCAAGCAGGTCAACCTTCCTCTTCAGGTTCAGACTGACACTCAGATGGTTCTGGCGTGTTCTAAAAACTAGGCTACCAGGGGATGGCTGCCTCTTCAGCAGAAAGCAGGGCAAGGGCGAAACTGCAGTCCCTTTCTCTGCAGTCTCAGCCTGTACGGCAGCTCCTCCCCAGCTGTGTGTCTGGCAAACAGCCTGAATTTGTAATCTGGTGGCCATACCTATGGTACTGGTCTCACCTACAGAGTCAGCACCACTATGGGTGCCTTGTCCTCCCCTAGGGAAGGAGGAAGGTCAGAGAAGCACTTGAGCAGGTGTATGGCTTCTCCCAGCTGGCCAGGACATGTTGAAGACAAGTTGTCACTTGGGAGCAGCTCAAGGAAAGGCAATTCAGTTTCAGTAAATTAAGAAAGCAGTATTTTTGTTTTTTCCCCAGAAAGATGCTGAGGGAGAGGGTGGTCCAGATGACTGGAGATGCTGACCCCATCTCCCGCTGCCTTTGAGCAGGTCACCCCAACCCCATCCCTGCTCTCCCAGCACAGCTCCTCTGTGTGACAGAGACACTTATGTGGGGTGAGCCAATGCTCTGTGGCCTGAATGTGCCAAGGGAGCTGGGGCAACATGCTCAGACACCTGAGAATCCTGTGCCTGCCCATGTCCTGCCTGTTCTCCTCACCTCTTGGAGGGTTCATGTGGCTGGGCTTGTGTGGAGAGAAGCTGCAGGATGGTTGACCTCCTCACGCCTTTGACTTCTTCAGAAAGCAATTGAAGAAGGTCTCTGATGGGGCTCTGTGCAGCACTTACAGCTCCTGCAAGCTTTGGGGTTGAGTTTTTCGTCATTTTCGTAATTACTCCACTAATTGTGAATGTCCTTTTGTGCATTTGCACAGAGAGAAATGATACACAGTAAACTGGGAAATGTCTCCTGCTCTGTAAAAACAAACAAAAAGAATCAACAAAATCCAAATAAACCCCTTAGAGGCATTTTTCTACTGCAACTCTTTCAGTATGAAGGGGTAGAGGAGCTTTTGTTGGAGGGGGAAAAAGGATTTCAGCTTGCAATATATTTTGCCTGTTTTGCTGCTAGCAAAATCGCATGCTACCCATAACACTGAGGGGCATGCTACTTTATGGATTGCAAATAACTTTCTTGGGTAACTATTAAACAAATTTAAATGTGCCCTAATTACATTTATTCACAGCAGCTAAGATCATTGGAAGTAATGTTACTTTTCCATTAGAAATCTTTATAGCCAATTTAACATTTCCATTTGTTTCTAAACATGCATGTCTCTGAAAAAAATACACCAACAATTACTCTGAGCCCAGTTCTCTTCAGCTGCAATCCTTTTACACCACTGCATCCATCTTTTGTAGACAGAATTACTCACTCCGATTTTATACCAGTGCAGCTAGTAATAGAATTAGGTCTTCTACCTCCAGTCAACATTATTCGGTGTTAATCCTCTTTGGCAGAGGCAGCAGCCAGCTAGCTGCCAGCTGTTGGCAGGTTGCTGTGAAGCACTGGAGTTGATGTCAACTTTAGAAGCTGAAAACGCACATGGTGCTTAACGAAGTATTATAAATTCCTTTAAAATGAGTGAGCGCACTTAAAATTGAAGGCAGCAGTTAGGATGGGCCTTCTGTACTCCCATGAGCATTTGGTGGCTGCTAAGGGAGGAAACTGAAAATGAATCATCTATTTTTTCCATTCCCATGCCAATTTACAATATGAGCATCTCGGTATCTCTGTTTGCCTGTAAGATGGGCAGACAACTCATCTGGACACTCTGCCATGGAGCAGTGAGGCTTATCTTATGTCCTGCAATGGTCATATGTAATCATAGCAACCTTCATCAAAGGGCTAAAAGTGTTCAAAGGAGTAGCCATTATTCTAATTTGGTAAGTGGGGAAAGTGAAACAGAACCACAGTGACCTGTCAGAGGGGAAAAGTGGCAGGAACTAGGCTTCCTGATACTCCCTGCCTCTCCTGCAGGAACGAAGTCAGGGCAAGCAGTAGGGATGCTGCTGTAGGACAGGAGTCTTCATGTACCTCATGAAATAATATGGGTCTGTACACGGCATACAGCAGTAGGGTATCGGCTTGCCTGTATGCAGGGGTAGCTCCTGCAGAGCCTTCTCAAAGGGGTTGCAGGTGAGATCAACCCTATTCTACTTGTAGGGTCAGGGCTGTTTTCTGTCTGTTGTTGTAAGACAAGAAATATTCACAGTTCTCCCCTCCAATATTTGATACGAAAAATTTCATAATGCAGTTGCTTATGCACTCTTGCTCGCCTTGTTATCTTTGTATCAATATAAATCTAAGTTTTCACTCCTTTTAAGCAAAAGGCTAGTATTTCTTTTCATCCCACACAAACTAAACCTAGACTACCTGCAGTTAGCTTAAACGCCACTAACAAAACCTTTGTGTTTTGCACAGAGTTGGAGGCAAGGTGATGTAAAGTGACTCATAGTTTATATGCAAGTATATGAAAGCCAAACTAGCCTTTGGATAGCTCTGGATAATTCTTTCCGTCCCATAAAAGACTGGTAGTTCATACTGTTTTTCATATTTTAGTTGCTGGGATTTCGTAACAATTACGGTATTTATTTTAAATAATAAGCTATGTGAGTCCATCCAGTTCCCAAGAACCCCATTGCCACTGTTCATTACGAGCTACGATTAGTGACAGGATTACATTGTTAATGTCCGCAGGTATTCGGAATATTAGACCTGTCTCTTGTGCGTTGTTCTCCCTTCTGGTTACCTGGGACTTGTCTGCTTGTATTCCCTCACCTCAAATCTTTACCAACCAGAAATTACACACTCGTAAAACAGGCGTGCTGTTCTGGTACAGTGAATCAATGGCTTTGCTCTCAGTCTCCTTTTTGTGTGTTCTTAAAAATAAAAGTTTTTCTATGCACAGTATGAGTGCTGTTGCTGGTTAAAAGTTTGCATTAGATTTTGAATAGAATCCTCAGCACAAGGGTGAAGGTTAAGTTTGCTCACAGCTTGCAGATCCATGGTGTGTTTCTTTGAAGCTGGAATTGAGAGGAGGACACAATGATGGGTCTTGGTATCTGTCTAAAAAAGATTGGGTGATGGACTAGAGTTTGGTCTCTGGAAGACTGAGTTTTATTTGCTAGTGCAAGCTGGTGTTGGCTTAGACCATGTTCAGGTGCTCAGTTGAATTTTTAGCCAACTTGTGATGTAGATCTACTGTTCTGATTCATCTGTAACATCCTTAGAGTATAACTTAATTTTCCCATTAGCCTGTACTTTCATTTTAAAACCTCATGTATTTAAACAGGGAGTGTAGCCAAAACTTATGGCTTCAGTTTCAAATTCTGCAAGAAGCTAGTAATAGCCAGGTTTGTTGTGGCTCCTTGAAAATGTAGGACAACCAGCACAACCACACAACAGCTGCAAAGCCTTGTTAAACAGCATGGCTTGTGGTCCCAGAGATTTGGCAGATTAATTCAGATTAGAAATGCTTTGGGGTTTTAGCAATAAGATGTGTATATCCTGGCATGGAGTGGTTACCTTTCTCCTTAACACAGTCATCAGAAATTTGTGCACTGCCCCATATGTGCCTGCACAGTGCAATGGTTTGAACTGTCTCTTGGTAGAGCCTTGTAATCCTGGTTTTGGAGTATGGCAGCAAGGGGAATGGCGCTTGCCACACTCATGGTGTAGTACTCAAAGGACAGGTTCAAGCTGCGTCTGACACCAGAAATTATTTCAGATTTAAAATTTTGAATTGCAGATAATCTAAACAGGACACTTGCAGAAGATGGTGGTCCCTATATTGTTGCAAGAACATGACAGCCTGAGTTAAGGTGGAAAGAAGCCAAGCCCTCATTCCGAGCCCCATATTAACATGTTTTTCATTTCTTTCTTTCCAAGTTGGCCAAAGTGAAACTGATCTGCCTCAAATTTCATAGTCAAGATTTTGTGCCAAGATTATACATAAAGTGGGTCAGCTATTCAGAGCTGGTAATTTATGTGAATACGGGATTTGTACCGATTTGTTATCTAAAATGACTAATGTTTCATAAAAACAAATTTCTGCCTGTGAGAGTGGCAAATACTGCTTTTTTACCAGTGTGTCACTCACTGGCACTTCATTGTGGGTGACTGGTCGCTTGAGCCAGGCAGGCCTGCCTCTCTCCTGGGACACTGGTGGTCGAGGTGTGGAAAGGTAGGGTAGTCCTTGAAACACTCCAGGAAAGAGTGGGAGTAATTTCTGGAGTGAAGCTGGAGCTACGCCCGCTGGATTAAAACATTTTTAGGACATCTTATGTTGTTTGGAAAGAAGCCCCTAACCTTTTAAATATATACTTGTAACTGTAAAGCCCCCAGAAACTTTCTTGAGGCAGAAGACAGCTGATCATCTGGCTTGTATGCACATTGAACTGAGGCACATTGAATTAATCATTAATACCTTTCCTAGGTGAAAGTTGCCATAGTTTGGTTGTCTTGCACCCCTCTGGCATTACTGGGACCTGAGCAGGAGCCTGCGACGCATGGGGCTGTGAGGAACATCACCTTGTAGCAGGACATTGATGGAATCCGTCTTGCTTCGAGGACATTAATGGAAGCCATTCTGGTTTTAACATTGTGGCCTGGTGGGGCATGACTTTGTTGACTGCTGACTGAGCTGTCGCAGCCAGCAGCAGATCCAAAGCTAGGAAACAGTAGCCTGAATCTGTGATTTGCCGCTGCATGTTAACACCATGCCCCAGCAGGACCACTGTGATTGGCTGGGCCTTGTGGTGCAGTATTAAATTAGCCCTATATAAGGGAGGACAAGACTCAGAGACGAGGCTGCCTAGGACCGGACCACCACCAGATTGTTGTTGGACTAGCAGGATGCTGTTGGATCATGGGTGGTGACGCTTTTTTCTCTCCTTATCTACTCTTTATTTCCACTCTGCGTTCCTTTCCTTTCCTCCCCCTCTCCTCCCTTTAAGTATCCTCTACCCAGATATATGGTTCTTCACCCTCTTTCCACCAAGGGAGTCTGTCAATAAAGCTTATTCTTTGTGCACCCAAACCCTGGTTGTGGTTTCGACTCTGTTCATTGGGATCCACACTTAATTATACCTATCTGAATGGCACACACCTCTCTATAGTTCCCACCCACACATGGTCTGTCCTCTCTCCCTTCTTTTGCCCATGCCTTTCCACCCTGGCAGCAAAGCCCTTTGCCCTGGGGCAGGCTGCAGAGTGAAGGCATCTCCCTGCAGAGGGGATGGGTCCCCTGGAGCCCCTGTTTTAGAGGAGATGGACTCAAGTACATGGGCCGTGGCAGAGCATCAAGAAGTAAATGGGTGCACACTAAAAGCAAAGGGCCATTTGGCATGTAGTCATTAGCCATTGCCGAGTGCATTAATCCTCTTATGTCTTTCAGAAAGTCATCGTTTTATAACAGAAAATTGCTATTTTGTTCCAAGTAGACTTAATTTCTATAATAAGAATAAACCCCCTTAATTAGGGTTACAAAGAAGGAGAATACCATGTGCTTGGTAGGCAGGCAGTAGCTGCTAAGCTCACAGAAGGGGATGGGATGGGGAAGGGGCACCAGGGCTGGCTGTGGCACAGTGCAGAGTGTGGCTCTACACCAGGGTGGCTGCACAGGCACCTCGCAGCCCAAGGGGTTTTTTGGCCAGACAGTCGCTGCCTGGCACTGCTAAGGTGATGCGGGCAGGGAAGAGGTGCACTTGGCTTCTTCTGGCTGCCAGAATCCCCATGTCTCACCCACCTGTCCCGAGCCTCAGCCTTCGGCCGCTGTGCCAGGAAACTCAGCTTTTTGCTAGAGGACTGTGGTGGATGTTGTGCAGATTTGGCTTTGTCAGAACAAGCTATTTGATCATTTCTGTTCAGTTCGTGTGGTTTTGGGATTGGCTCAGCTACTGATGCTACCATTACTGCCGGCAGCCTGCTGCAGGTGACCACTGGTAGCATGTCATTTATTGGTGTCCTCTTAATTAGTCATCTCTAGTTAATTAAATGGTATTTCATGAATTTGGTAAAGTCCTCTACTTAATATGTAAGTCGAGCTGAGGTCAGATGGAGTGGGCTGTCTTTGGTGACAGCAGAGTGTGT
The DNA here is from genome assembly GCA_013400335.1 of Eurystomus gularis. NCBI lineage: Eukaryota > Metazoa > Chordata > Aves > Coraciiformes > Coraciidae > Eurystomus > Eurystomus gularis. Next base: position 216,666 of record VZZY01014293.1, on the reverse strand, counting down.
GTAAGTGGAACACACACAACCCCTGAGGGGGACGTGAACGCTGAGGAGACTGTGACCTGCTCAGGTGCAGCGGGACAGGGGCTGAGGCCTCGCTGCACCAATTCATTATCAGCCATCCCCACCTAGTGGCAAAAAGGCTCCGTCTGGGGCCATCTGCCAAGCCGCATGGCTCTTGCAAGTCTTTTTTCCCTAAATCCACAAATGTTCACATAGGATACTTATGTGCTGGGCTGATTCTGGACTCACCCCGGCTTTTATGACAACCTGAAATTGCCTTCCATGCAGGGAACCACTTCTGCTTCATTGCAAACTGATGTCCCAGCTGACTCATACGAGTTGCCTCTTAGACACCTTGACTGAGTACACAGATAAAAGGGAAGTGTTTCAGCTTTTGCCGAGGAGGTGAATGGACCTTTTACACAACCCGGATTCACACGTTTTATAACCCCAATCCTGAAATCCAGGGAGATGGGGAACCATGATGTAAGCTTTCAGCTACTTATGACAAAAGGTATAGAAGCTTCTATCCCTAAAATAAAAGTTAATCTGGTTCTTCTAAGTACTTTAATGACATAGCCAAGAAAACAGGAGTGGGAATACAGTAAGGTGGTGAGGTGGGATGGGCACCTCCATTTCCTTGTTAACAAATGGTTAACAAAACTCAGAAGTTACGGAAGCCCACTAAAAGAATAGATGGGAACAGAAACTATATTGCTGTCCTGGTTCCTGCTTTAGCACGTGCCGTGTTAATCTGTTTCGACCGCATCAGTTGAATCTTCCTTTTCATTCCTCTCACCCACGCTTCTGGAAACTTAAACTTCTGCCTGTCCGCTGGCAAATATTCCTCCTGGTTCACTTAGACCCAGGTTTTTACCTTTTGCCTGTTGCCCTCAGCTGCCACCCTCAGAGGTGAAATCCAGATAACATCTGGTAACAACATTTTCTTCAGATAGAGAAAGACTCTACAATAAAACTCACTCCTGACAGTACAGCGTGCTCAGCACAGCAATTAAATTAACTGACAAAGGAGTTGCAGCTCTTTCATTATAGTTGTGATTGTCCTTTTAATTTAATGATTTGCTAATGGATAAAATGTTTTATGCCCTTAGGAGTATGTCAGCAGGGTGTTTGCTGGCAGAGTAGGCTCTCTCTGCCCTTTCTCTAAACTAATCAGCTCCCAGCATGGATGAAATACTGCTTTGCCCTCTGAGGGACCAGAGAAGGGCAGGATGAGCTTGCGTGTGCTCACAAACTGCCCTTTGAGATGGTCCCTCCGTGCCTTTAAATCCTGTTTTCAAAGCTGTGGTGTGCAATAGGGTTTTTCAACGTATCCCCATGCTTTCTGTTACCCCAAATCTTTGGTAGGGTTAGTGGGGAGCCTAGGAGGGCTCCGGAAGTATGCAACCAACCTGGCAGCAACAGGCATGCTGAGAAGCCAGAGAGTCATGGCTCTTGGGGCAGAAATAGGTTCAGTTCCTGTAAGTCCAAACTGCTTTGGCTACCGTCGCCTAGCTTTGGATGATGCCTGATCCATCCCTTGGTTCCTCAGGCTAATCCCTGCAAAGGGCCTCTGCTCGGGGGTGGCCCTGGCATAGCTTGGCACAAACACCATGGCATGCCCTGGTAGCACACAGAACAGGTGACTTTCATGTGCTCCTCTTAAACAGGTGCCTGCACAAAGCTGTAGAGGGTGGGATAATTAGATCATATCAGTTTTAGGAGGTCACCTCTATGCCCTGGACCTTGGGATGGTTGGTGAGCCAAGCAGGCTGAGATAGAAACAATTAAAGGCTCACTGGTGAGTGAGTTTCTTAGTGCAAGCCTCATGGATTTGGGGTGATGCTGGTCTATAACAGTTTTTCTGGCTTTTTTTTTTCCCCATGACAAGAACATAAAAAGTATCTTCTGAGCGTACTATTTTCTGCAATGGGAGAAAATTTCTGAAAATTTGCTTCAGATGAATGTGTTCTGTGATGTCAAAAGTGATTTTCAGTGGAAGGTATATATACAACTCAGGGACCAGCTTGCTGGTAGCTTTATTTTAAAAAGTTCCTTTTGAGGTTTCTCTCTAATAGTGATATAATCATAATGAAAAAGTCAAATTAGAACAAACCCAACCTTTTTTTCAGTTGTTTTCTTCACCCTTTCCTAGTGGACAGACCTGAGCTGTAGTTTGCAGGTATGTGTGTGTGCATTTAGTTTCCATGTGTTGTTCAAATGACCAATGTTCAGCCTCCACTCTCTTACAAAAATACCCCAAACAGTGCTGGCTGGTGGGAAATCAGAAACCTCTTTGGGAACAGAGGTCTGTGACAACTGACTGAGCTGTACTTCAGCAAAGGGCCGTTACTGTATGTATGATATTCTTGTGAAGATACTTCTGAAGTGTAGGATGCCTGACGAAGGTTAGCCTGATTCTCCAGCTGAGGGGCGACAGGTGGCACATGTCTTCTCAGAAACACAAACCTTTGACCTTTCCTTGTTGGTCCACCGTCCATCTGCCAACAGGCATGAGAAGCACAAATGGTGACAGGAGGGCTTGCCACCCGCGGTATAAAGCCAGAACAAGTGGGATGCTGTGCCAGGAGCAAAAGCCAGAACAGCCACCTGGTCTAGAGAGGGAACAGCAGCAGAGAACAACAGAGCACCAACTCTGCACACTTGTAAAAGACCCGGCCTTTTTTATCCCACTGCGTCCAGCCTGCGTGCAAGGCTCTGAGTTCAGGCAGTTGAAGCTGACTGTATGCCTGCATGCTGTAAGGTCAGGAACTCTTGGGCTGAGCACAGCTCTATATTCACATAACGCCTTCTGTCGGTATGGCCCAAATGTGCATTTAATCTAAGCACAAGACTGTTGCCTGGCCCACTGCTCCCTGGACTGACTTAAAAGTACATGTAGGGGTAGTCATGGCTGGAGAAGACAGGTTGAGCTTTGCTGCAGTGTGGGTAAATGCCAATATAGTGCATATACGGTGTAACGTGTAACACTTGGTCTCCTCTGGTGAGGGGCAAGTGAAGCAGCTGTGCTGAGCACAGCTGGATAACCTGCCATCTTAGTGTAGCAGTTGCCCCCAGCCCACCCAAGAAAGAGTTTTGCAAGTGTCCCTGGTGTGATGCAGTGTCTTATTGGCAGGCTGAGGCCCAGGAAAGGTGGTTGCTGCATGAGAGAAGCTGTTGAAGGTACTGAGTTGGCAGAAAAAAGAGGGAGGGAGCTTGGGAGCAGACAGAAAAATCAGCAAAGTAATGTAAAGAAAGCATTGCTGTGGGAGCCGGCTGTTGGTCAGCTGGGGTAGAGTCCCAGCAGAACTGCTGGTGCCTGGCTAGCCACTGCTGGTCACCAAGCAGAGGTGGGACAGAGCAAGTACCAGAAGGACACAGAAATCCTCTTTGCAGTTACCGCTGTAAGCCAATAAACCGTGGTTTGAACAAATACTGTGGACAGAGTTTAGGGAATTTCTTGGAAACCCTGGTCCTAAAGTCTATTACTTTGAAATTAGTAACTAGGCTGCAAAACACATGTCTATGTTGGACTAAATCGACTAGTCGATTTAAGGACTGAATGTATCAGGCCATATGTAGGTCAAAGTGTCTAAGAAACAGCAGTGAGTAACGAGTCCCCCATCCTTTTACTGCTGCCTTATGTGTAGCTCTAGTTTTCCTTCATCTCACACCAGCACACGGTAAATTTCTCCAACCCATCACATTTATCTTTGAAAGTAACTCCTGAAGCAAGCGGAGGATCTCTCCACTTCTTCCTCTCTCCCTCTCAGCTCAGAAGAGCCTCTTCCTCTTTCATAACATTATAATGAACCCAAAATCTGTTGTATGTATTTTTTCCATGATTTTATGAAAAATTCAAGCCAACTTTTACTTGCCTGCAGTGTGCAATGCTAGGACAGAGAGAGTGAGGGAGAAAAGGCTTGTCAAGCCAATGACTGCATTTCACTTCTGTTGCTTGTTGCTCCCTCTCCTTGGAGAGATGTACAAATGAAAATTCAAGAGACCAGAATAAAAAAAGCGTGGCTAGATAGAGGGTGGCATTAGCAACAAAATGGGAAAGGACATTTTGTTCATGTCACAACAGGATCTATTTTTAAGAGCTTGTTGTATGTTTCATGTCATAAAATCACTTCTGGGATTATTTTTTCTAAAACAAAATAAAATAAAATAATGCCCATACCCACTGCAGAGAGCACTAAAATAGTCCACTCCAGCCACTTCAGACAGGATGTATGGAAACAATCAGCATTAGTCTGAGGTAAGAACAAATAGAGGCAACTATCTGGTGACGCAGAATAAAGAGAGAGAAGAGCAGGATTTCGCTCAAGTAGATGGAAAGAGCCGGTGGCATTGGAAGGATTATTAGGCATGATAGAAGTGGTAATTTGTTCGACCTAGTAACTGCTCTAATTGGTGGCCATCCCTTTGAATATTAATATCCTGTTGAATATTTCCAGTAACTCTCTTGGAAACAAAATAAATATGTTCAGATCTCATCTCTCGGGGGGGGAGGACTGTTTCCACTAGCGGCAGAGTGGGGGGAGGTCGGATGCCATCAAGCGCTTTAAAAATACGCTCTCTTCAACTGGCTGGAGCATCTCAAAATGATTGTTTTTTCTATATACAGCTCTAATTAAAGGTCTAGGTTTCAATTAAAGGTCTAGGTTTCAAAACAATTTCTCTTGTTTTCCTGACCTGTAATGTTACATGTTGTTCAGAATATTTTTATTTTAAGCAGAAAGCTCACCTGTAAGGGCCCAGCCAAAATACCTACTGCTCTGAGATGTTTTTTGTTATACATGAGGTGTGATTTTAAAAATGTATGTGGGAATGAGGACTCTGGGTCCTACTGAATTTCACTTTGATGTAAGCATATAACCCACCTAGATGTCTTCGTGTCTCAAGGGAAAAATGTGGTAACTGTGCTTCAAATTAATTTTCAAATGAGGGGTCAACTTTGTCAGAACACTTTCAGATTTAAAAAGTATTTTAAAATTGAGGTTTTTCAATTCCAGCATTATCTCCTCGTAAAGTCCCTCCAAGTTAACTCATTACATTCAGCTTCGTGTACGTACTGATCCTTCCAAGTGTTCCAGCTCTGTTAATAGGACATGACATGTAGATGTGATGCACACAACCAGCAGTGAAGTTCTGCTGATGACCAGCCAAGAACTTTATAAGTGAGCTAGTAAATTGTGTAAACATGACTGAGAAGGAGCCTTTTTTCCTGATGAACATTATTCAGGCTCTCAGGTGTCCGAGGGACTTCCATCTCCTCATCCAGCACCTTTCCTATGGATTATAATCTCAACACGAACCTGTTTCCTCCATGGGAAAGCCTCTCTTTCCAAGTCTAACCAGGGAGATACCTGATCATATCACAACTCAGCAACTAGCAATGTGTGAGGGAGACTTTAGCACCCACCTTCCCCAGGAGCCCCTCTGTCCTTAATCTCCTTTGCTTGACCCTTCCCATCACTCCCCTGTCTCTGGGCAGGTTACCTGACCGTGTGGGTTATCTCAATTTTCAAGCGTCATTACAGAAGGAAAGGGGCAGGTGACATGCAGGTGATGTGGGCAAGATGCTGTAGCTGTCCTTCAGGTTAATTTGTAATGCTTTGTAAGACCACAGCCCAACTTCACTGACGTGGTGCTTTATCTGAGGAGTAAAGAGAAGCCCAAGCAGGGCTGCTGTTGCTTGTCTTTTTCTCTGCTGTTGGGTATGCTTTTGTAAGAAACTTATTTTACAGAGTTGAACAACACAGTAACTGAGAAATATATCTTTATTAGTAGAATGTTTATATTCTAAAAACTTTTATTTGGGGTTACAGTACAATCCAATTTCTTTCTAATTGACTAACCTGGCGTTTTTTTCAGCAAGTAACTGTAACTTAGGCTTTGAAAAATTTAAAAACATGCAACTTCTTTTACTCTTTCTCTTCCTCCCCCAAAAGGAGAACTTACAGTCAAGATTTTGGTGCAATAAATAATAAAATAAACATCTCATTTGTGAACTAGTAGTTGCACTTAACTTTGGTGACAAATAGAGTAGGTAGGCATTTAAAAATAAAAATATCCTTTCAGTGTCAAGTGGATAAAGGAACAGATGAATATATTTTCCTTTATAATATTTCTAAAGTTCACCTTTATTATCTTCAGAGGGTCCTTTTTTCAGATTGGTAGAAGGATGTGGGAAGCAACAGAAAAAAACCTCAATTATGTTTCTATTTTGTGGCTTGCCTAAGAAAGTTGTTGTAACACACAATCTGACCCAAACCCATGCAACACAATGAATGACTCCTTTTCACCACGCACAATGCCTAGTATAAGGCCACGTGTGGCCTTGTGACATAGTTAAATAAATACTAAAATGTCATTACAACCTAAATACCTGAATTGGTTTTACACTGTGACTTTCTACTGAAACAGTGCTGAGAAACTTCTATCTGATTGTTCCATATACACCATTTAAAAGAAAAGTGAGGAATAATACTCTCTTTCTTCGCTCTGCTACTTTCTGGGACCTCTGTACACTAACAAATGTATGACATCTGTAGTTACCCGATCTTAGCTGACTGATCAGTCATCTTCTGCTTTAAAAATATTGCAACTCAGGTGCTTATTGCAGCAGTAATCATAGTGATACACTGTCTTTTAATGCTCAGTTCTGCTTACAGTCATAGTTATAAAAAATGAAAAACATTTTTCACAAATCTTTATACACATACTGTAAAAATCACCTCGCACATAAACAATTTACATCTGTTATGAGCATTTAAAAAATAAATTACACAGACCTGTCTCACCTATCCTTTCTTTGTCTTGAGAAAACAAATCTCCTCAGTAACATCGACAGGATGTTTGTATCTGTAAACATGGCATGAGGATTCATGTTACCAAAAAACTATACACCCGAAAAAATCATCTTGGTAAATACTCTGATAAATAAGGATCCTTTTAATTGGCACAAACCAATGTAAACATGTGCATTCCCATCCTGCAGTAGTCTTTAACTTCCTCGCTCTTAGGTTTTTAGTTGAAATTCTCTCAGCCCTGTAAATATTCTGCAGAGATACAACCATAGCCATTTTAGGCCTCTTGTGCCTAAAACCATGCGCAGGCATTGAAGGCCGTGCCATGCAATGTAACGCGTCGCTTTAGCCTCTCCCTGGCTGCGCCGCAGCCGATAACCTGCTGCTGGCACTTAGTACTGAAATGTCTCCCCTGGCTCAACATGGTCTGGGCTCGTCAGGGCTGCGCTACCAGCTTCTGGTCTCCTCGCTGAGCGACACCAGAGGCTGGTACGTATGGCTAAGCCATAAAGCTGCTGGAATTTGAAAGCTGTGCTTGAGACGCTGGAGCAGCCCAAACTTGTACCGGTAGGCAACGTGGCCGCTGGAACAATCAAGCGCTTTAACATACGTAATAAAGTACAGAAATGTGACTGGCTGGGCTTACAGCAGAAAATCCGGGGTAGAAATCTACTGCTGTCAACAGCCTTCAAGCAACTCAAATAGACCTTTTGCATCTAAGTACGTCCGTGCAGGTAACAGTTAATCGTTATCTTATTCCTACTTAGGCTAAAAGATTGAATATTTAGGTGCCGATTAAATGGATTCTTCTGAACTTCAGCAACAGCACAGATGGAAAATAAATTACCAAGCCACATGCTGCCACAAAAATAATTAAATATACAGCCACAGTACTGCCCAGCAAGATAACTGCAGTCATTTAAAATAAGCTCTATAAATAAATACATAAATAAATAGAAAAACCTCCATGTAAACTGAATAAAATGTCACTTCTCTTATAACGCCCAGGAGGGAATGGCGTTACTAAATAATATAAATCTTCCTTACTGTATATATTTCTACATATATTATATCTGATATGTTTTGGCATGGCCAGATGGATAGGAAAAAAGTAGGATGACTAGCTTCATTCAATATTTGTTCTGTGGAAGCCAAGCTTCTGCATTGCTATATACTGCTAACCATCCTACAGCGCTTTGGCCTTTTTACCCATCTTGGATTTGGCGCTCACTTTCCTGGCAGAGCAGACTGCTTCACCTTTCTTTTGTGCTCTCCATACTTCTCTGGAGCAATCAACAGGTTCATAGAAGCATTTCACTGGCTGCATGCTGGTTTTTTCATCCTTTGCTTTTTTCAACAAGATTCTTCCTTTTTGAAAGGAATGAGGCTTTGCATCAGGGATGTTATACAAAGCATGTTGACTTCCTCGGCTCCTGAAATTAATAATTGTGATTATGAATAACCATTACTCAACCTTGCAAAGTGATAGGTCCCCCAAATGATACATTTTTGAAGACAGAAATAGCCTTGTTTTACAGGACCAGGCTGAAAGTTTAAAACAGAGTTGGAGGACATTTCTCGCTACTCAAAAGTATCCCTCACTATAAGAACCTCTAGACGTGTTACTGGTGGACTCTTCATTCATGTTAATCTACACTTTCATTCTGGTAGCATTCTGCTGATTTTGGAGTGCTGAGACCTTACTGAGGTCTACAGTCTCCTAACTTGGTGATCTACAGGGATTTAAAAGATGCACACATTCACAGCAACCTTCTCCAAAGAATGAACACCCCATGGTCTTTGGAAGACCACATAGCATCAGTAAGAGTAGAAAGTGGGTGTAGGAACTGTAGGAACGTCTTGGTGGCATCTCAGCGCTGCCCTGGACTGCAGCCAGGACCCAGGGAACTGCTGCTACTAATGGCCAATAGCTTGGGAAACTCGATGCTCTGCCCTTGTGCTGGCTACCCATCTAGGGAAACCTTAGCTTTGCTTTTAGGTTTTGATTTGAAATGAGAGAAGAGGAAAGGGGAATACACAACTTGGTAGGAAAAAGGGTATGAAAGCTTAAAGGCCAAAGTAAGCTGAATTTTTTGGTCTCTCTGTGATGGTTCAAGCCCAGCAGGATGTGCTGAAATTGGTGAGCTCAGATGGAGTGCCAGCATGGTTCCTGGTGCTGCAAAGGCTCTGAAATTTCAGGTTGCAACTGCAGTTCAACAGTTTAGCTAAGTAAGATCATTACAGTCCCTTTTAACGTAATCTCGAAATGTTTTACAGCAAATACATGTAGTGTAAGAGCAGCACTATGAATGTAGGCACCAGCTCATGTCTGCCCAGCTACTGTGACTGGTGCAAAGAACAGATGTGCTGACAGACAAGTCAAACTCTTAAGGGTTCCCATAGAGCTATTTTCCATAGCTCATTATTTTTGGAAGCCATGTCTCTGTAGTATTACTTTTTCTGGGAGTTAAACAATATTGCACACTTGACAAAGCCAGTTTTGGAAAAATGCTGTGGTTGTTCAAGTGTGTACAGTGCAAGCCCTCTCCTGCTCTTTAAAAGACCAGAAAGGTGTCATAGAAGCCTCTGTATTTGTTGGTGGGAAGCAGTGAGGGCCAGTCGACAGCACAGGAACCAAGCCTTACATACAGAACAGTTTTACCTGGTTGGCAGCTTTGTCAACCAGACTTCACTGTAGGGAAGTTTTTTGAGGAAAATGCTGTGCAGGTTGAAGCTGGAGCTTACAGGCACTGCACTGTGCTGGCCTGGTGCAGGCCTGGGCTCTCACCACTTGCTGGGGGTTAGAAATTACTTGTGTAAATGTGCAAGTGTGAGCCACTCTGGTTTATGATCGCTTCCTGGGCACCGTTTGTTAAAGTCCATTACTTAATTATTGTTGGATGTAGTGCTCTGTTTTTCTTCAAATGTTGGTATGGTGAAAAAGTTACATCATTTATTCCCAAAGCACATGAAGGTGTTATTGCAGGTGATTGCAAATGATGTTAGTCATTTCTCTGCTGCGCTGGATGATGCTATTAAAACCAGAAGAGGGTCTAGGTTAATATGATCAGAGGGGATTGCTAAAAGAGCTAAAATGTGTTAAAACTGAGTGAGTTTCTGGTAAAGAAGATGGACGTCTGTCCCTGATTCACAGTCTGGGGAAGAAGGTATCTTAAGACAGCTGAAAATGCAGGTCATTGCACATGCAATGCAATGCTGGCAGCTCCAGATGTGGCAAATGTTTTTTCACTGAGAGCAGCAGCTCCTTGATACAAGCGACTGTTCTACTCAAACATGTTCCTAATCTGTCCCATTATGGACAAAGGCTGAAATGACATGACTAAACACACCCCACTGCCGCAGGCACTTAAGAACAATCCTATTTTGCTGCACTGCACAAACATCAGGTATTTTTCAAGATAAGTCTCATTTTGAAAGACTTAATTCTTAGCTTCTTCACAATGGGAGCTGGCATTTAAAGCTGATTTAGGCACAGCTGTGCCAGCAAGTCTCAGTGCCTCTCAGAAATAGCTAGCGAGCATCAACTAAGATCTGCATGCCCTCAGTGAGACATTTTCTGAAAACAGCCAGGAGAAACTGGAGAAAAGGAACTAGGAAGCAAGGTGGAGGCCTTTGGAGCAAGAGGGATTGCAACTCCAGCCATTGATCCCAAACAACATAAGCCATCAGTGGCTCCAAACCCCCTGAGATTACACTGAATTTTTATGGATGAGTAGTAACACTTCCCAATTTTTTTAACTGGTAAATATAATTAAAACCTCATTTTATGTACTGAGCTGAGTTACAGCTCTTAAAAGCAGCTGCTGTGGCGAATGCAAATGCTGGACTTGTCCACAGAATAGGCAGGTGGAAGGACTCATCTTACTGAGTCATTAAATTCACTGGCTATAATTCAATTCTATTTTCCTTGATTCCAATGATACCAAGACATCTAGAAGCCTGGAAAGTGTATACACAGTCAACTCAAAGTCTACTTGGGACAATGAAGTTTTTTCAGAATCTCAGATCAGTAGGGGAAAAAAACCCAAAAAGCTATAAAAGCTTTTCTACTTTAAAAGTAGAAGAAACAAAGCTAAAGCCCCATGCTGCTAATTATTAATGCTTAACCCACTGCATATCAGCAAAAGGGTACTTGGCCGATTGCCAGCTAGGACTAAGATATATGAAAAACAACCCAAAGAGCAAAAAATCCCCTGCCCCAACCCAGCAGGCTATAGGTTGTATTTTTAGTCTATTTTCCAGCCCATCCATCTGTCCTTGCATCTCTCAGTTTTCCAGTAATTCCTGAACCTGTTGGTCAGATACAAACAAATCTGGCAGGGACACAGAAGTCTCAGACCTGTGGTGATGCAACAAGTTTCATAGCAGTGGGAAAAAGACCCAAACTGGTGTCCTCATTAGGAAAGGCTGTCCTGAGGAAGGATGTCCTGCTGACCGCCACTTGGCCAAGCAGCACGTGTGATCCTCTGGACCAGCTGCCGGGACAAATAACCAAGTCACAAAGACACGGGAAACTAGCCCCAGTTAGTCCTGGTGCTGCCAGGACAGCTGCTTGAGTAACCTGAGATGTTGGTAGTGCCCATGCTTTGTCGGGACACTTGTTTGCTTACAAATAATTAAGTCGACAGTGTTACTGTCAGCTAGGAAATGACAACTGTCTCTCTCCTACCTTCAGAATGCTAAAAATATTTTCAGCCAAAACTTGGCCTGTGTTTGCTGAAGAGATTTAACTACAGTAGCTTTGCAATAAGCTGTTATAGTCAGCAGGAAGGAATCATTCATTTAACACAAGATTTTAGCTTTGATTTAGCAGAAATCTGTTTTTCTTCCATTACATGACGTAAGTCTAGATCACACCTGACTCAGGCTTTTGGATAAGGTGAAATGCAAAAGCAGAAATGTAAGCGTGTCAAGTTAGTGTATTATAGTAAGAGAAAAATAAAAAGATATACATACAGGCATCTGGGTTTCTTATTTAATGAAATGTCTGTAAACTGCAAAGAAAACAGAAGCAGGTTATTAGTATTACATAATCAACTAATTAAAGTACAGGGATAAGGTATATACAGTCTTCAAAATCATATTTCCATTCTCACCTGCTGTTAAAACTATTATATTTATGAATGAAACTAGAAAAAAAAAATAACCCTTCTACAGATTATTATTCCTCCAACTTACTACATCTGTTTTTAAAATTCGTAACATGTGACTTGTTAGTGGTTGGATTTTTTTTTTCCCCATTATTTTTATTGTAACTATAATCAAAGTAAATTGCAAAAGAAGTGTGGGCTGAACAGAGATCTTTCATATTAGATTAAACAGTAAGGACACAAAGAGAAGTAATTATTGTGTTCAAGATAATTAATAAGGGACAGTGCCTGAACGAGCTGTATTAAATTAACGTTCTCTTAGAGCCTTTAATTTTGCAGTGATACATTTCCTTTACACAAGTGGCTAGGGAACTCCAGCTATGAGCCCTTGGCTCTGCCTACAGCAGCACTGAAGGGTGGAGGGTGAGAATGCAAGTGTTTCTTGCTCTTCCCACCCCAAATCCCAAGACCAGCTAGGGACAGAATGGCCTCAGTGCCAGCACAACTTTGCATTACTTCATTTTTTACAACAGTTCAGTTCAGTGTGGAAACACTTTGTCTAGTCCCTCTTTTAGTGGGGGTCAGGAAAGGAGGTGTTTAATGCCAGCTCAGCTTACGTTGGTCTGGGTACTAAATTGGTTCTTTGTACTGATCTCCATCAGTGCAACTAGACTGAGCCTTTGAATATAATTTAATGAAGTCACCGAGCCAAGCAAGTCAGATCCGGCAGCTGAAAATGATTGTTCTTGTAAATGTTCCCTCTGTCCCTGGTATTGTCCACACTTTGCAGACGGATTTTTGCCCAGCCTAACTTTGCTTGTCATCGGTCTTGGATGGAGTCTGGAGCCATCTCATGGTGTGCTTTTCTGTAATTACCTCCTGAAGGTCAGGCTGGTCAATATTTGGCTGGATGACCTTAGAGGAATGCTGAAGTAACTCAGAAAGCAGGACAGCTGCCTCAAAAATTAGTGCCTTCCCCAAGGGACACTGCTGAGCCAGGGATTCCAGTAAACACATCAAGAGCAGGGGAGAGGATTTAATACTGAGGTCCTTTTATGGTCCTCTTCAGTGTTCTCACAGACACCATTTGAGATGTCCTGTGCTACATCTTAGCACATCTACAATTATCCAGGTCTTACCTAAAGCTCTTTGTCTTCCAAGTGGCGATGGGAACCTTTGCTTTCCACCACTGCCTACCTGTTCAGTGCTGCACATGATCAAACTCCTTTCCTCTCATGTCCCAGGACAAGAAATTACTTAGCCTAGGCAGCACGGGGTAATCATTTAAATTGGAAGGTTCTCTGGAAGTCTTGTCTCTAAAACTTGCCATATAAATATAATGCATTGTAGGGAAAATATTAAGTATTAATAATGAGGGCTTTCAAAAAAATAACATATTTCAAAAAACAATGTTCAGACAGCTCTGGTTTCTAATCTGTGGGAGACAGGCCTGTGGGAACCCATTCACCATTTCTAAGAGTTCTGTGATAGCTATAGAAAAGCAAGCCGCTTTGCCAGCAGGCTGACATGTCCTCTGTAGGGCTCCACGTTTTTCCAGGAAATCTTTAGACATGTCCAAAAAACTGCCAAGTCACTAAATAACATAAAGAAAAGTGTTTGTTGCAAGGTAACAGCAGCAATAGCCAACACTGGGAAAAAAAATTAAATATGACAAATATTTCATTGTTCTCTGCTCTCCCTTTGCCATCTTTGGCTATTGCTGCTCTTACACTCTCTGCTCCTTTGACTCATGTGAAGCGGCAGTTTAAAACTCAAATAAAACACGTCCAAAGAAACACTTTACAAATCCAGATCTGTCTGGAGTAGCAACTAGCCTGACGCCCTGAGCCCACCCATGTTCAAACTGAAGTATTTGAGTACCTCTGGTGGTGGGTGACAGTGAAGGGAAGGACTTTGCTGGCTTACCATGTGCTCGCTGACATTGGTGTGGTTGCACACCACCTGCTGATTTTGGTAATATTCTAGCTGCCTTTCTGCCAGATCCACACGCTGCAAAAGATTCTCGATGAAGTGCTGGAGCCTGGCTTTTCCTCGCACTTCTTTTTCTGCTGCTTCTTCTAGGAAGTGGTTGAAAGTAACAACTTCTCTGCAAGACAGAAACATTGCAAAGAGGCCACATTTAAATAACGGGAAGGGCCCTGGTTTTGCTGCTGTCAGAAAATTCCTGACGCTTCTCCTGCTTTTCATTGCCATAGCTCATGGTGGCTAACTACTGTCTGTTCACCTTTTTGTGGACACAACCTTTTTGTGGAAACTTGAATGCTGAATTTAAGTTTATGGGCAGTGGGTTTGGGGTTTTTTGTCGCACTGTTACCTGTCTTGAAAATAGTCCTAGTGGTCCGCAGGGTAGAAATGTCATTAAGTACCACTTTTTTTTTTTTTTTTTCACTTACCCATGTGAATGTCAGCTCTGAAACATTAAGAGAAATGGATGAACCCCAAAGTTCATCTTTGCAGTTCATCACCATCTTATAGTGGTAGTTTAATGTTGCTATTGGGGTGGTTCCTTATCTTAAAAGAGCTACTGTGGCCATTAAACTTCATTTTGGCTGCAGTCCTGCAAGTATGTTAAAGTGCAGTGTTATGATCTGGAGCTCGTGGGAGCATGGGAGATTAACAGATAATCTACAGATTACAGACCAAGGAGTACGTGCGTGGGAAGAGCAAGTTTTAGGTCAGGAGTTTAGAAACGTTTCTTGCCTGGTAACACAACTGGAAGAAACAGCTAGCACCACTGAGTGTGAGAGGTCCCAGCTCTGTACTGAGACAGAGCTCATTTTGAAGTGCTCTGCACATGATCAGTTTATTATCAGCAACTGGGCCAGCATTTGGACTCTGATATCAGAGGAGTTTCTAGGTGGGAGAAATTTGGTTACAGAGTGAAGCATGTATTACCAAAAATGGCAAATCTGAGCATGTAGGACTTCCCCAGTTAATAAATGTCTGGATAAACAGTTCTTGCTCTGCCAATGAAACCATGTTCATTTTTGCTTTGTACGAAACTGCGGGGGTGGGAGTTGGGGGAACCAATGCTTGCCAAACGAGAAAGGGCATGATTGCTTGGTAGAAATGTGTCGCCTGAGGAAAAAGCGTTTTAAGCAGAATATAGGAAACAGTCTGTAGCAAAAATAACCTTTCAAAGCTTAGCTTGCTTCTAACAAATCCAAAGTTTCTCTGCATTTCAGTACAGTTGTAAGTAATTGGTCTACCTCAGTACAGTTGTTTTACCAGTGAGCTGTTTTGCACTAAGAAGAGCTAGGCACAAGCGGTGAGCTGTGGAAATTCACCATCAAGGATTCGGGCTGTGGCTGCCTGCTCTGTACCATAGCAGGGTACAGCAAGAGGCTGTCTGCATGGCTGATCTAATGGTATGATTGAGGTAAAAACAAGCACATATTATTTGGATGAAGAACATGGACGAATCTTAGTTTATATTACCTCACCCACAAAATCTGGCTTAAGGAACAGAGAGGTACCTTGTTTGTTAGGCTCAGTTAATCCATTCCACTTCAAGGCTCTGTACAACTGTACAGATGTGATTATTTGCTTGGCTAGAGCAACCTGGCAATAAAAAGCCACTGAGGAATGCTGAGGAAGAAGCCAATGTAAACTAATTAAGGACAATTCTAGGGCTTTATTCTCACCGCACTTACAGCATTGTAACTTCTTTGATTTCACGATGTTGCTCTGGTTTTATGTTAGTGTAGGAGCAGCCTGAAGCCCTTGGCACTCCATCAGGCTCCCCTTTCACAGTGGACAGGAAGCTCCAAAGGACAGAAACTCAGCAGGTTGGCTCCAAATCCCTCACCCTTTGGGTAAGGAAGGAGAACCGTGCACGGCCCAGCAGGCTGCTGGCCCTCCAGCTGGAAGGCTGGGTAGAGCAGGGAGCTGCTGGCCTGGGACCTCACGAGGACATCCTCCCGGGGCTGCAGCCAGCTTGTGTGTTTTACTGTGGCAGGATACCACAAATATTGAGAACCTGGCATTTGTTTTTAAAAGGGTGATAGTTTCAAGAATGTTAATGTTTGTAATTGTCTCAGCAAAGGTAATTAAAAAGCATTCATTAATCGCCTCCTCCATAGCATTAATAGATGACCTACCAATTCTCCTTTCCTCTAAGTACCTCGTTAGTGAGCTAACCGGGAAAAGAAGAAGCAGTATTTTTTCTGGAAGGCTTAGATGACTATCAGGAGGAGAAGAGACACATACTGTCAATAAATTCCCTAGTATTTTCCTTGCTTTCTAGACAACTCAAGATAACTTGGAATCCCGCATGCCATTATTTGTAGGAACTGTTATTAGCAGTAGCATATCCATAATTTGGATATGTTTGTTTAGCTGCCTCTGTACAGCCTATGAACCTGCCTGTAATAACTTTTATCTTAAAAATTTCCTTTGGGCTGAAATAGTACCAGTGCTTTTTAAGTTCCCTTTAGAAAGACACAAGCCAGAATACACCCACCCACTAGGTCTTGGTCATACGCCTTGTCTTGATAAACTTAGTTCAGCCACTTTCTTTATTTCCACTTCATTCTCATCTCTCAGAAGAGCAACATCAAGCCCTGAGGAGTAACTGTTAATAAGTCTCTCTACTTGTTCCAACACCTCTTCCTCAGGGAGCTTGCTCCACGCCACAGCTATGCCTTGGTTACCTGAAGGGAATTCTCAAAAGTATTTTTACTCTCCTCCCACCATGAACAATAGAGAAATGGTTCAAAGAACTTGTGTAGCTTCCTGCAGCCACTGCTAACCTGTTTAATTGCTTTTCTTGTCCCTCGTAGTTTGCCTAGACTTTTTCTTGGCCATACTGATGACCCTCTCCTTTCCATTCTACTTCTAGATATCTGTGAAGATTTTTTGCTTACGTTCTTTATTTTACTTTCAATTTTTCTCCAGGTCTCTGCCAAGTTTTTGAGGATTATGTGATATGATTTCTATCTTTTATTCTCTGCCCTGATGCTTGTGGAAAGATGGATCTTCACAGGGGTCAGATGCTGCTCCTCCCAAAGTTGGGGGAAGCTGAGCCTGTGAATATTGTGGGGCCCGCTTGGTAGAGGCATAAACCAGAGCATAGCAACACAGGCCCTCTGGGCTCAGTGTCTCAACAGAACACCTTGTCAGCAGCATTCACCTGAAACAGGGATCACTTGTAAAAGCATGGCTCAGACCTGAAGTGTTGCCCTTTCCAATGAGAGGTCTCTGCTACCCTGCACCGACTATTCTACATCTGCAGCACTGCTGTTATATCGAGAAAAGGTTATGTAGAGTTATTAACTCCCCTTGTGAACTCCTTAGCTCTCAGCTTCATCTCTTCCCACTCTGCTCTGCTCTTCTGTTTGCTCTCTGCTCGTCAGCTTGCAGCCTCCTGCCCCTCGTCGCTCAGCTGCACCCTGGCACACGCTGCAGCTCTGTAAGCTCTAGATCCTGCCACTAAATTTTCTGAGTGGAGTAGATGATGCTCATTATAGCTCAGATCTCTGTAAACTTCTGTAATGGATAGCAGAGCAATCTCATCTGTTTGCTTATAGTATGAGCAAACAGATGAGATTGCTCTGCTATCATTGCTAACATTAAGGTATGTCATATAGCAAAACATTTTGTTAAAAGGGCTGTGGTGGGGCAACAGGGAAAAAGTTGGGTTTCTTGCTTTGTCTTGGGTGCCCTCATCAGACAAAACCCTTCAGGAGGACAGATCACTGCTACTGCCCAGAGAGCAGAGGGCACATCAAACTGCCAGCAGCTTGTGGCAACAGGGTGAGGCAAGTGAGGGGGAAGGACAAGGAGGATGCATCCTAGGAGGTGTCCAAGAGGAGCAGGAGGTGCCTGTTACTGCCAGAGTGCTGGAGCAGAGCTCTTCTCAGAGCCAGAGGAGCCAGTGGGAAATCTATTGCAGTGCAGCAGGTAACTCAGAGGTACTCAGCTGAAAGACCTAGGGCAGAGAAAGACTTGCTGCCAAAGCTTTTCTTTTAATCTGACTCTGCCAGGGAATTAACCTGCTATAGTTAACCAGACTTAATTAGTCTGGTGTTCTGCATTCCAACTGCAGATCCCACAGAAAAACTGCAGACAGCCTGCCTTAAAACTTACCCTAAAACCTTCTTTATGAAGGTTGTTGTCATGAAACAGTGTGAGAGGCGGTAAATAAAGTTACAAATCATAGTCTGACTAGGTGACACTTATTCTGCCTTTACCACTAGATTATACAGTGCTCTGTGCAGGACTAGTGAGCTGAAGCTCTTGTTTACCTGAGAAATTGTTGACATGTGGACCCTGCAGACACCCTTAGTATTTGCACGGCTGTCAGCAGTGAAGCATGTGATACACAGAGCAGATGCACAGGCTGGGACAGCTCAGCTCCTTAACAACTGACAAGAGGGGCTAATGATTTCTCACATTGCAACCAAGCCCTCCTACAGATGCATAATACTAGTCCCAGGACTATTTACAGCAACTTCTACACCTGCAACTGTTGTGTAGGTGGAGACAAGTGTGAGGCTCTACACAAATTCTGCATCTAAGTATCAAATCCCTTTAGAGAATTGCATGTGGAATAACTGCCTAAAATCAACAGAAAACAAAACACTTAGGTTATTTTACTTGAAGACGGGAAAATGCCTACTATATTAAGTAGTAAAGTGATATACTTGTGAAAATTTCACAAATTATTTATGTCTGAATGTATTTAAAATATGTACGCTCAGTAACGCCACTGACCTCATCCATCATCCCATGGGTGTTCTTGCCTGATGGCCGCTATCTGCTACTCACTAGGTTGTGGTTTCACATTCCTATGCCACCATCAGCACATTTTATTTAAGAGGTTCACACCTCTTCCCTCAGAAAGTTCCTGTCCTACCGTTCAGTGGGCTGCGCTCTATATCTGAGCCCTGAACTTACTGCGGTGACACTGTTAAGATTAAAATTATTTATTTCACAGAGATGTTCTGTGGGATAGTCATGCTACACTTGAAGCAATGCAGCTGGCAGGGGGGAGTAATCTCATGAGTGGGAAGATGAAAGGAAACGGGGAATAGGGAGTGGGATCACCTGAAACTGAGGGTGGAAGAACAATGTCTATTTGTGGTCATATTCTACTCAAAGCAAAATCAGAACTGTTTTGTTGTACAACTGAAACTTGTATTTGAAGGAAAGCTGTTGTTTCAAAGCGTAATTTGTAGTGATCTCTAAAAGCCAATTCTTAATCCCATTGTTGAGATGCTACTTGTATAGATAATTCCACTGATTGCAACTTTAAGGTGAAGCCACTGGCAAGAATAACTACTTCCCACCACAGCTATTCTGAAATAGCCCTTGCATTCCAGGCTATGCCAGAGCAGAGGCAGGACCAGACAGTCTCAAAATAAATGCATTAGGCTGGTTAAAGAAACTACTGTCAGATATAAGGCAACATACTACATTAATGCTCTTGCCTTATGATTAGGAGGCAATGTGGAATTAAGTCACCATTAGAGGTAGCCTCCAATTGAG
Source organism: Eurystomus gularis (assembly GCA_013400335.1). Classification (NCBI taxonomy): domain Eukaryota; kingdom Metazoa; phylum Chordata; class Aves; order Coraciiformes; family Coraciidae; genus Eurystomus; species Eurystomus gularis. The sequence goes on along the minus strand of VZZY01014293.1, from coordinate 197,234 downwards.
GACCATAACTTCAAATGCTTACTCCGTTCACACTTACTGAAAATCTGACTGTACCAGTTTCACTTTCTTACATGACTTCCAGAAATAAGCCTCTCTGTGTCCTCTACAAATTAAGTTCATTGATGGTTTTTGTTTCAAGGGTTTTCTAGATATCTTACTCAACACAGTCTTATTCCCTTTGGGCAGGCTTCTGTGTTATCTTTAAGATCACAGTACTTGCTCTGAGTTGCATTCTCCTTCATCAAACATCGAATAATCCCTTTGAGGGCACATTTTCTAATTAAATCATTCCTTTGCTCAGCAGCTTTGCTGAAAGCTTGACCCTGTAGGGGGTCATTCATCAAAACTGTCCAGGGCCCTACAGAGGCAGGCTGTGAACTGGGACCTGCCTTTGGTAGCTGTGCCTGCTTCTCTGGAACATCCAGTTTTCTTTTTTCTTTCCCCTCAAATAATAAAAAGCAAGCTTTGGCCTTTGGAGTTTATAAATATGGGAGTGACACAAGAGTGACTGCTATAAGACTTTTCTATGCTCAGAGAAATACTACTTCAACTATATAAGTATCGTTAGTATAGAACCTTCATCTGTCCTACCCCTCAACACAGTTCATCTCCCCCAGGGCCTCACACCAGTCCAACAGCACGCACCCATGTGCCTACAAGCACAGCCATTTTTGTAAGGGAACAACCATAAAATTTAACTAAAGAGAGAACTTCACTTTATCACTGTGTTGGACTGCTATAGGCTTTATTTAAAACAAACAAGTGTCCAAACTTGCTGCTTGCTTTTGAAGACATGCTTAAGATAAACCAGCTTCTGACAATGCAACCATGTGGTGGATCATAGCGTTTATGTATCTATCTCATGTGCTTGGTCCAGGCAAAGGGTCAGGACATACGGGCTTTTACAGGTAGAAATGAAATTCCATCAAGTCAAAGTGACCTCAGGTCTGCTGAGGACTGCCAGAGTCACAGCAGCGCAATGTCTGCCTTCGCCAGGCTGGGCACAAAGGAAAGCTGTGAGGCCAGAAAAGCTCCATCTCCTTATTCAGGAAACCCAGATGTTCAAACAAAGAATTCAGATCTCCCCCCCCCCGCCCAAGCCTTCTTGGGGCCTCCTAACCAATTCATTTTTCCTTTCCCATAGCTTTTCTGTTTGACTTCACACTCAGATCCAAAATCAGAGCCGTTACCCAAAGTGCAACTGTACTGCTATTTTCTGTCATCTTCTTGTACATCCTTCTAAAGAGGAAGTTTCATAAATCCTACCTTTTTTTTTTTCCATAGCTAATTTATAGGTCAGGAGTGTTGGTTAAAACCACAAATAAATCCTCTTCTATCTTCCATATCTGGTTCTTTCATTCTTACATGTAGAAGCAGGTCTAGCCTAACAGCCCAGATATGTCCCTGGTTTATCTGGGCACATTTTATAAAGATGAAAATTTGTTAAGTTCAGTATTATGGAGTAATTCCATCACTGATACTGATTGGCCATTCATGCAAGATACTGACAGAGTAGCTGCATGTGGAGGAATACTCAAATATGGGCCCAGATAAGCATTTGTAACTTTGTCAGAACGCTATTAGTTTTCAAGAGTTACTTGAAGAGATCTCCATAAAAGTGCTCAGCTTCTTCTCTAGAAGAGCCTCCAAAACAGAGGTTTTGTGACCTTATCTAAGATTTGGACTAGATTTTTTTTTCCTCTCTCTTTTGGATAGTTTGTGGGCTTGGTTATTTTACCCTTAGACTGAACTAGTGTAGCCATTCCTCACTCTCTTTGAGATCTAGAAGCGAAGTGCATAGTGATTATAAACCCTTTCTTGCCTTCACATGAACCATATTCCACCTCTGGTAGTAGGGACAACCATTCAGAGACCCAGGGAAGACTGGTTTCCTTTACTTCCTTAGAAACAGGAAAAGGAGGTGTTTCAGGGAAGAAGGTGTTTTCTTTTTTTTCCTCCGACAAATTGGAAAGAGGAGGAACTTTTCAGCTACAGTGGCTCAATATCAATGCTAATTTAGGTAAAAGTTATCCATATTCACAAGATTGCTTATGAAAAAAAAAGCCAAAGAAACTGACGAAAGCATTTATTTCTGAAGGTCAGCAAGTATCAAAGCAGTCCCTAAGGGCTGCCTTCGACTTTCCACAGTCTGCAGTGAGAACTCCTGTTTAGGCAATTTCCATTAAGCAGTCTTGTTTGGCTTTCTAATCATCTGGACTTCTTCCAGAAATCAAAGCCAAAGTTAAGATCCTCCTTTTTTGAAGGAGAAAGTCTCTTCAGCACACAAAGTTTTTGAAGGACTATCTAGACAGTTCTCAGAATTTACCAACAGTCCACAAGAAAACCAGGCAAGTGACATTGTTGTTACCAAAGTTATGAACATCCTTTCTTCTCCCCTCTACTAGAGCATACCATCCAGTGCCTCCCTGCTGCTGTTGCAGCCATTTTTAGGGTTCAAATCTGAAAAGCTGTCCTGCTTTTACAAAGCAATGTTTATACACCCACCTTCTTTCTGAATTTACTAATTATACAATGACTTTTTAATTGGAAAGCCATACAGTGCATTTTTCTATGGCACTATCACTTGTTATCCCCCAAGATGGGCAAAGTAGGAACTATTCGAACAAGAAAAAAAATAACATCTTTTCAGTTTTTCCTAGATGAAGTCTACCCATTTTTACAGCCTGCCTGCCCTTCCGGTCTCCTCAGAGTACCTTCACAGTGACCTCCATGAGGCAATGCTATGGGGCTAGGCACAGGCACATACTAGGACTCTCTTATTTCTCCTTCGGAACTATGTGCTGAGATTCTTTCATCCTACCCACTAGCATGCATTCGGCCCATTTACCTTCAGAGATTAACACACCGCTGGGCAGTACCTATTCACCCATTCCTTTTGCTTCCAAGTTTTTTTATCCTCTTCATTGAAAGCTGAAGCAATCCTAGGAGAGCAGTTCCCTGGTTACTCAGGTGAAGTCTCCTGTGCAGCTGCCTCTTTTGGTTAGTGTTTCTTACTAGTCAAATAACCTTCAGTCTTCCCTGCAGTGCCAACTTAGGAACTACCTCCTCATCTGCTTACACATTCATCCTCCTCCTTTGAAGATGGCTAGAATTGTAACAGCAATCATCTGAGCACCTGCCCCTTTCCCAAGCCTGGTGTGACAGACAGAGTTTCCCCACTTCTCTCATTCCATGTTCAGTCTTTTCTGGCCTCAGAACCATGTTCTCCTGACAGTGATGTCTACCCTGTGGATCTCAAGCTTTTAATTTTAAAAACACATTCTGCTTCCAGTTTGGGGTAAGATTCATACTACTTAACTTTAGATATCTGAAGTTTGGCATTTGGCCTAAGACGGCTGTTTACCTGAGGTCCCCCCTTAATCTGCAGAGGGAGGAAGGACCTCCAGAAAGCAATCCCTTCCCCTTTAAGATACTCTTCTAGAGCAAGTAGGATGAATCACACTGTGAAAGAGCCCATAAGGGGAGCCTGACTAGATGGGAATACTGCAACTGCTTCAAACCCCAAGTTACCTTCATGGCTTCCTTCCAGCATACTTTCAAATCTGTCTCAGTTCCACTATTACTTTTAGCTTCATCTTGAGTACTTCAGTGTTCTCTTTCATGAGGATCACCTGATATTTCAGAAATCAGAGGTTCTGTTAAATACCCCTTCAAGGAAGCTGCACACCTCACAGGCTCAAATCCCACCACCTTTGCTGTCCCCTCTTCTGGGAAATCTATAGCACTGCTTCAAGACAGATGACTCCTACTGATACAGAAGCCATCATCATCTTTTCTTTCCAGTCTTTAGACAACGGGAAGGAACGATGAAAACCCTCCAAACTTCCTACACTGAACTCCTACACCACCTTCCTTATTTCTTCTAAGATCAGCGTCATGGCAACTAGCACCTCTCATCCTCCCTTTGTGAGCCAATGAGTTGTTTGGAGGCACTCCATTACCAAGGCTCTTTATTTGCATTCCTCTAAAATAAGTTATGTTGCTTTGAAAAGCCTGAAAGGTTTCAGCAAGTGCTGAATAAACTAAGTAGTTCACGTATAAATAATGTATCAGCTATCACTACATTTTTAAGCGATGCATCACAAGCAATTTTTAGATAGCCTAGGTTAGTCAGAGCGACTCTGGCATCTGCTTCCCATTCCCATATAAGTGACTCCAGTTTCACAGTTCTGTGTCCATCTAAACCACCTACTTGAACGTGCCCTTTTCAGCACTGTCTTCAGTACAGCTTTGTTGCTGCACAGGAGAGGAGACCACCCCACTGCACAGGCAGACTGCTGACCATGGTGGGAGGACTTCAGAGAAAAGGTGCTATCTGGTATTCTTACATACTTCCTCGCGCACTTATCCACCCATCTCTTCTTAAAAAGATAACGGATTAGATGTGTCAGTGTAAATCAGATTATAAACTGATGATAGCTTCTACTCGTCCTCACCTCCATGAAACCAGGCACACAACACAGGCACTAGAGAGTGCACAGGGCAGTCACTGGGGAGTCAAGCATGAAAGGCACCTGCTCGGGGAGCTGTCCACTGCCTTGCAGCACACAGGGGCTACAGCTCTAGAAAGGCAGCCATCAGAAGCTGGTGAGCACCAGGCCCTTTCACAATCAGCAAGCAAGGGAACCATCCCCTCTCTTGTTCCCCTCGCACAGGTGCTGGCCAGCCCATGCAAAGCCACCAGCTCTCTCTCATCCCCCCACTTACTCCTCTCTCCGGTGAAGCTCCTCCTCAGACTCGCTGAGCCGCTGCTTCAAGGCTGCGATCATCTCCACCGCCACGTCCACCTGCCTGCTCAGGGCCCGCTCCCGGCGCTGCACCTCCTGTTTCTTCTGGGACAGCTGCACAAAGGCTGCCCGCACCTCCAGCAGCTCCGCCGTCTTCTGGGCCAGCTCTTTGGTAAGCTTGTCGATTCGCTTCTCGATCGTTTTGTCCACGGCCTCCACCATCCTGTTAAACTTTTCTCTGACGTGTGCCTCGAAGGAGGCTTTGGAGTCAGGGCCCGGGAGGCCGGGTTTAGAAGCCTGCTCGCTGGGAGACTCCGCCGACACATAGTTCGCGACGTAGGAGACGGGCCGCTCCGCTTCCAGCTCCAGCGCCGGCCCGCGCGTCGCGCCCTCGCAGGACGCCTCGCAGAAATTCCGGTAGGAGCCCTTGTGCTGCGCGGCGCTGCCGGGGGGGCTCCCCAGGCTGCCCTGCGTGGCGGGCTCGGGCGAGGAGAGCAGCTCCGCGTCCTTCAGGGGCGAGAACACGCTGCTCTTGGCCAGCAGGCTCCGCTCCTCGTAGCTGTGGCTGTACTCCAGGTGCACCCGCAGCGAGGAGAGGCTCCGGAACCTGGTGTGGTCGCCGCATCGCGGGCAGCGGAAGGGGAGGCTGACGCTCCCGAGCGGCTCCTGCCAGGGGTGCCTGCCTTCATCCCGGGCCGTCTGTTGCATTCCTCGCCGGGCCCTGCCGGGGAGAGCACAGCCCGCGTCCACGCCCGCCCGGGGCCGCCGCAGCCCGGCAAGGCC